>CM062649.1:55874355-56474355 GCA_031772095.1 Zeugodacus tau | reverse complement strand
AGCAACAACGTAACACAGAAATGCGAGATACATCTGCCGGGCACATAAATTCTTCAAAACTCGAAAGGAAGCAGCAAACAATCCATTCGTCTTCGCTTCCCGTAGCACACATACACACACACTCACGCAAACACGCACGGCAGCACAACAATGTTAAGAACCCCATTGCACCCCACCCGCCTACAATATACACCGAGCATAGCAAGCGCAACGCCAAATATTGTAAATAAAGGGAAGGAAAAAGAAAAAGGTTATGCACAGAAAGGAAAAATAAATAAATTTCTCTGCCGAGAAGCTGTGTGCGCGAAGGGGGATGGGCAGATGAGCGGGCAGCTGTGGAGCTTGAAACAAAACAACATTGTAAGGCTTACACACGTGCATGTGTGTGTGTCTGTGCATGGCCGCTGAAGGTGGCTAAGGATGCGCGCGACCTCCACAACACCCCCAACTCCCTTCCCGAAATCGGCGTGCCTGCTTGTGAGTTTGCTCGTCCAGCCGCCCCCACCAACACCACGGCGCTGTCGTTCGTTCCATAACTTCCCCCGGGAACGAAAAGAAATGTTTCGCATAAAATGTTATCGGAAAGATTTACGACCCGACTTTGCGCATCCCCTGCTTTATGATAATATACGAGCTTTCTCTGTTGAAATATGTACCTATGCGTTTGTATGTGCGTATACGTGTAAGCGCGCATGTGTATTGTTATTGTAAGTGTGTGCGTGTGCGCATTTTCAACTGTGTTGTTGTTATTGTAAGTGAGCGTGTGTGCAACTTGACTTTACGCCATTTTTTCTTTATTTTATTTTTATGCTTTCTTTTATTTTCAACTTTGGCTCCTACTGCTGCACTCGCTGCCATACTCGACTTCTTCTGCCGCTTCACTTGCTGCGTCCGTCGCCGTCGTCGTCTTTGTTATTGCTTTTGCTTGCATTTATTTTATGTCCGCTTTTATTTGCCTTTATTTTAGTTACATTTTTATGTTTCTTCTCAACATTTTATTATTATTATTATTTTTATTTCCCTCTTTTTCGTTGATCTGACATTTGATTTCACCTCCAAAAAGTGGGTTGGGGGCCTATTGCAAGCACATATGTACACACGCATACATGACATGCGTGCATAAAAGCGTGGCAGCGTTTGTGCCACATATCTATTTATCTGCGCGTACTGACACATACATACTTACTTTTATACATGTGTAAGTATATTTATTTTAATGTCGTTCGCCGTAGATACAATTGCTTACTTTGTATCTGCAGATATATCTTTGGCGAATGTAGATGTAAGTGAACCTAATCCACACCCACTGATGTTGCATATAGACGCAGCACACACACACCAATACAAATTCATATGTATATAATCATTTATGTACACATAAGCTTTAAAGGTTATCTGTTTGTTTAACTTTGAGATTAGAGTTGCAAGGATATTCATCGTTATGCCGCGCTTTTTGTTTATTTGGTTTGTGAATCAAATGAAAAATGTATATGATGGAGTAATGATTATTAAAACCCTTTCTCCGCTCGATGCCTGAGGGCAGAACACTTTAATGTACTTAAACAAAACTTTCTCGAAAATATTCTGTTACTTTCGATAATATTAAAACTTTAATATAATTAAAGAAGGTCCCTACTTTTTTAAAGAAAATTCAAATTTAATGGGGAATGTTTATTATGATTCGAAAGAACATTATTTGGCATTTATTTTTTAAGGTTTATCTCTTTCAAATGTTAGTCGCGGCTACGTCTCAGATGGTCCATCCATCGAGTCCAATTTTCGATGACTCGTTCGAGCCTTTCGACTAGTAACTGGCAAATGACACGCGTGATGTTATGTTCATGGCATGAAGCGAAGAAGGGATTGTTCGCATAGACTTTGGTGGTCAATCGACCTGCCCAAAACGTGAAATTATCTGCTCACCGAAGTTTTCTCTCAAGAAATCCAATGTTTGATGCGATATGTGGGAAGTGCCGCTGTCTTATTGAAATCAAATGTCGCCGAGATCAGTAACTTCAATTTCAGGCATCAAATAGTCGGTTATCATGGCGCGGTAATGGTCGCCAATGACGGTTACGTTCTCACCGACATCATTTTTAAAGAAATATGGACCGATGATTCCACCCATAGTCCACAAGCCACACCAAACCGTTTTTTTCCTGGACTCATCACTGAACAGAATTTGGCTAAAAAATGTCGGATCATAACTTTTCAAGAGCCCACTTTTTATAAGCCCTTTGTACAAAACCCTTCAATAAATTCATAATATATCAGAGTGGAGCGAATATTTTTTGAACTCCTCCTTATTTGAAACCAATTCGTTAGTGTAGTCTCCTCTAATGTTATCCATTAATATCAAATCTTTTAATTCTGGAATTAATTTCTTTTAAAGTTGATACATGAGATGCAAGCTAGATGTCGTTGAGAAAGCTATAGCTATTCATTCTAACAAGCCTGAAGGTACAAAAAGCGGTATTCAAAACACTATACAACACTCGTCCAAACTAATTGTTACGGGGAGCTAGAGACATAAGTAAAAAAGTGCATTCTCCAGTTTTAGAAGTTAGCCTCCAAAATATTTGGTTTCGAAGTTTGAAAAAAGGTTTTTTTTAAACATTAATTATTAATTTTATTGAAGTCTGTAGGTGATCTTATAGAATATGGAGGCGCAAGTCATAATAAATGAAATGCACAAAGGCTTTGTTTGGTTTATAATTTTTTTAGTGTCATTATTACCGACAGTATAGTCAAATTGACGAATTTTTGAAGACGTAATAAATATGATAGCTTTTTTTGAGGAATTGGTATTTCAATAGGTGCTGATTAATCATACGAGTACAAGCTTTTGAAAGTTACTCATTCGTAGCTTGAGGTCTTGTCCAAAAAAACGGTCTTTGGAAAAATGATATCATTGACCATTTCGATCAACAGAATTATAAATAATTGATAAATTTTGATAAACGACCATTCGCAATGATTCAATTAACCTCATTAAAACAATGGATTTAATAATGGATTCTCATTTTGGATGGGAGTTTCCTCTCTAACAGTTATAAAAATGGTTTATCTTAGCAGAGTGTACCATGAAATTCAACTTGAAAAATGAAATGAATGCAATGAATCGAACAACAGACTAGCATATTAAAATAATGTAATAGCTACTTTATTGAGGTGTCTGAATACTCATTTGCATTGCAATTTTTTACTTGAGATATGAGCTCAAATATTGTGGTCAAAGAATTAAAATAATATTTATTAGCTTGCAACTAAAATTCTGGCATATGCCAAACCAATAATTAACTCACCACATTGTCTTTACCACATTGAAACAATTGCTTGCCGATATACTCTTTTCAGCTTCAAACATGTGATCATTTGAAATTTCGCATAAATTTTGTACGCAATTGCGCAATAAAACTGTAATTTACATTTGACACTACAAATACACAGCGGAATTGCACAGATCACATAAAGAGGGATGCAACTATCACCACACTATCAGCGCATGAAGCTGCCTCGCCCGCAGAGTGATTTGAACATGTGGTTTTATTACTCAATTAGAGTGGTAATTTGAGGCTCGATGACACTACATTTAAACCGCATATTTAAGCAACGAAATCAATTTCCAAACAAGTTAATTTGTGGTGTCTTCACTAAGCAAAAACAAAACCAACAATAAATCCAGCGCATTGGCTTTTGTTGCGAAACAACCTGTTTTTATTGCACCCAAACCGCAAACAACGGTAATTATAGTGGTTGAGTGGCGCGAGAACACTTGACAGCATCCGAAAGCGCAATCTTCAATGGATTAAATGAAATTACCCTCGCCACACACACACACAAATACAGAAACAAACACTTGCAATACAAGTGAGCATATGTGTATGTGATTGTTTAACTGTGCTTTCTATACAAATATTGTACAATTGCTCAACAGGATTTTGAGGTCTAATGGGAGGGTTGTGCGTGCCACCTTTTGTTGCAGGGCACTGGCTCTGTGGTTGGTGGCAGCTCGACAAGAGTAATTGCCGCAATAAAATAAATGTGACAAGTGCAAGTGAAAATATTCAACGCGATTGCTGTGCCGCGATTATGCAGTTCCATTTGTTGGTGCTGTTGTTGGTGGTGTTGTTTTTGTAGTTTTAGTGATTTGCTGTTGTTACTCTTGTCAGCTGCCTATTCCCTGCTGATTGTCATTTCGATTGCAATATTGTGATTGCGTTTTGGTGGCGCGCGAATGTGTGGTCTCTAAACTCCACTTGGAGCGGCAGCGGGGTATAAGGTGAAGACTACAGTGTGTAAAAATTCTCTGAATAAAATTAAATGTTTATAAATTTGTGATTAAAATCACATATAGAGTTAGTTTACTTGCTAGTTTTTTAATCTAAGGAGTTTTTCCTATTTATTATATGTATTAGTCATCTTGATCTCGTTCGATAACTGGTTATATTATATAGGTTAGAAACTCCGTTTGAAAGACTACTGTCATTGGCGATATAAATCCTTTTTAAACTCTCGCAATAAAGTTACTAAAGGAGGAATAAAAGTTTTGTTCACATATCGGTTGTTTATAACAGCTAAAACTAAACGAGTTAGATATATAATATATATGTACATATACTAAAATGATCAGGTTGATGAGTAGAGTTTAAATAAAAAATTGAGATATCTTGATGGAACTTGCCACACGTATCCCTGGCACCATAAGAAAGTTCGTATTTTGGCGAAAATATACCACCGCCACGCCACAAAATGGCGAAAATCGAATACATATAACAAAGCCATAAATAAAGTTATAAAAGAAAAATTTGGTACAAAGGATCGAAAGGAAAGGGCAACCCACCTCCCATACAAAGTTTTGTTGAAATATACTAAAAGTGCGTTACCTCACTATCGAAAAACATCAAACAAACAATCAATTTTACAGACGAAATAACAGAAAAAATGGAAAATGAGCATGTCGCTTACTTTGGGACAAAAACAATATCTCTAGAACGCAAAGTTTTCCTCTCAAAAACTCCCAGTGTCGCCTCATCTGATGTTGACATCGCCCAAGCTTCTGCACCATACATCACGACGGAAATAATGAGGGACTTGTAGAGTTTGATTTTGGTTCGTCGAGAGAGGACTTTACTTTTCAATTGCCTACTCAGTCCAAAGTAGCACCTGTTGGCAAGAGTTTTTTAACATCCTGATATTATCGATAAAAAAATTGGCCTAAATTGGTTTTCAATCACGCCTACATCAAATATAGCACAATTTTGAATTCGTTTTGATCCGTGCACTTTATAATACATATATCAGGAACAAATAAAGATATCGGAATAAAACTTTGCCCAAATACTGTATTAGAGGTGTGGCATCACTTGTGAAAAAATTGTCTAAATAGGTCTATAACTTTTCTTGGCCCCGGATATTGAACATGAAGAAGTAAGTGCCTAAGGGTAGATTTTCACCGAAAATATTTGTAAATCTCTCAGATATTGTAATGTAATTCAATCTAATGTGACAGTATCAAAAATTGTTAAATCGGGTCATAATTTCCGCTAGCCTAACTATAGGTTATTCAAAAATACAGTGGACTTTATATCTCATAAATCGGTTAATATGGGAAATATCTTAGCCAAATTAAATGAGCGTATATTCTTCGATACAATATAGCTTGATGAAGAAGATGAATGAAATCGGTTCAAATCGATGTAACTCAGTAAGTTGTTGAAACCTCGTGAAACAGATCAACCTAACCTTCGAAAATTCTCCAAGCTTTAAGAAAAACTCCTTATTCTCTGATCAACCAAATCGGAAGCGAAAATGGATATGAGAATGATGATAAATCTATAAGTCATCCTAACAAGATTTGGATAACATTTAATTAACTTTCAAAAAAATAAAAAACAGACAAATTAAGAACGGTTTCTCGATAGAGGATTTCTTTCAACAACATGGAGTTCTTTAACAATCCTGTGTAGCATCAGGTAATATTCTAAAAAAACTGGACATAGTCATGAAACCAATAAGCTCATACTTTTCTTTATTGAAATAAGGAAAAGTGTGTCATGAAGAAATTACTTAAATACTGTATAAATACTAAGTAATGATCATCCCTCTTGTAATAAAAATATTTCTACTGCCTTGCACTTTGACCTCTAAATCACAAATTTTACAAATTTCACATTTTTAAAAACATTGATGGTAACTCTCCACAATAAAAGACAGAAGAAACGCGCTACTACAACTTAAAACCCATGACTAGTCACAGGAATTTCCTTATTAGAATCAAGCTCGTTATATTTAATTAAAACAATTTGATAAAAATATGTGCAACATGCTACTTTTAACACTGTTTGCCACAGCAATGGTGCTGGGCTTGTGCCGTGCAACATATTTGTCACTCATAGATGCAGCGATATCGGCGGCAATCAGGACATGTGTGACCACCAGCACGCATGCAATTATCGCTCGGGTGGCACAGCGCGACGATTCCAATGAATTCCAGGGGGATACATGTACATGTACACATTACTTATGTACAATGCTTGCCACAATTTGTGGCACATATCGGTAAAATTAGTTATGCCACAGCATGCGTGGCACAAGTGAACAACGACAGCGCACACACAACTTCAACAACACATCGAAGTATGTGAGTTGTTGTTGCCACCGCGCATTCGAACACATTAATTTCACCAAGGCAATCAAAATGTTAAATGTGAAAAATTATTTCGATTTCAATAATTAATTCACCGCAATCAATGCATACACACCTACTATGGCTACTTAAGATTTCTACACAGCCAACTGGGTTGCTAGCTGACGAACAGGCTGGCTGCCCAGGCGTGAGTGACTAACTGCCTAACTGAATTATAAGTGAGTGAGTGACTTTGTGGCAACACTATTATCTGATGGTGTCCACAACAACAAGCTGTAGATTCCTATTCGCGCTTCGTGTGATAAATGATCGTTTTTATGGACGCTCGCGTTTCACTCCCTCCAGCGGCGCGAGATCACCGGCTTCCTACAACAACAACACACACACATAAAATAATAGTTTTCTGCCTTTTCCGTTTTAATTGTTTTAGTTCTTCTTTCACGTTGTTGTTGTTGTGGTATTTTGTGTCTTTGTAGCTACTGATTTTTATCCCGCGGAATGCGTTGCATCTCCGACGTGTTGTCGATCATTTTAACTGCTTCACTGCCGCGTGATTGACAGCCCCAACTGTCGGCCTCTGCCAGCGCCTCAACACTCCCCCTCACTCACGCGCCACCATTTGATTTTTCTTCATTTATTGCTTTCTTGTTATTGTTGTTGTTGATGTACGTTTCTGATTTCTGATTATTGTGTTACTACTTTTTATTATACTCGTAGCTGAGTTTGTAGTTATTTGTTGCTGTTGTTGTTGTTGTTGTTGTTGCAATCTTCATCTTCATTTTGTTGATTGTCACTTTGTGGTGGTAAACAGCTTCTGTTTGGCAGTAAAGTTATTGTTTGCCGCGCGATAAGCTCGAAAAAGGGCGGAAGCTCTGCCGCAAGCACACATGTGTGTGTGTGTTTGTGCGCACTTGTGGCAGATAACTTATTCGTGTATGAATGTGATATATACATATGTAGCTCAAAAGGCAAGTTCATTCATTATTAAAAAAATACCTGTAAATCACATATACATACACATACATAAGTAATATACTTATGTCTATAAATCATTTCGTTGCGCCTCTTTTTATCCATTTAATCGCAAATTTACAATAAAACAGTTTTATATTCATATTTTGAACTTATGTACATACATTGACTTATACGCTAGACTCGAAGCAGATCTTGATTGGTTGAAACTCTATACGAAAACTAAATAAAAGTGTTCTTGCTTAAATTTTGGGTTTGGCCAAATGCAACTACAAAGCTTTCCAGTAAAAGGTGAAGATATTCCTTACTTAAAAGAAGTCCTCTACTTCGTTCTCGATTCAAAAAAAAAACCTTTCCGCTAACGAAATTTAATCTTAGCGCATGAATTTCTCTCAAAACTTACATCCGTAATTGGTATGTAATATCCCATATCCATATCCCTAAGTTACGAAATGGGTTTACAACCACACCTACTTCTTATATAAAATAATTTTGGATTCCATCTGATTAGAATATATAAAGCAAACATAAAAATATATCTGAATATATTTTTGTACAAATACAGCATTGGAGGTGTGCATCGCTTATATAAAAATTCTCGAAATCGAACTATAACTTTTCCAAGCCCCTTATATACAACAAGATAATCTCAGTGTCTGGGGCTAATATTTTGTAAATAATATCTGTAAATTTTTCATGTAGTATATATAAAGGCAGGGAAAATATTTTCCTAATGAAATGTCCTTTCCACTTCCCATATATCTTTTATTAGGGTTATATTTTGGTTAATATGTGGGATATGATAATTAAGTTAGTGAAATCGTTCCAGGAATTACACTATCCTCATTTAATTTATTAGGTTGTCAAATATCTCCCGTCCGTCTTTTTGTCTTTTGAAATTCGGGGATATATAGCCCTATAAGCGCTATAGAGCTCGTATCTGGCAATACTATACATCTTTGAAAGGTCTTGACATAACGTATAAAACAACGTTATGCTTGGTTAGTTTGGAGATTGCGTGCAAATCCACTAGAGAAACGTTCCGTGAGATTAATGGTGTTTTGGGGGATGGTACTTTACCACTTCGAAATGCGGAGGAATGGTTTTGACGATTCAGAGCGGGTGAAAACGACACCACGGATAAGACCGGCGGAAGACCCATGACGACGAATACCGATTAAATCACGAAAAACATCGAGTTAAGCCGGCATGTGGCATCTCACGACATCGGCCAGGATATGGGAGTTAGTCACCAAACCATTTTAAACCGTTTGCAGAAGGCTGGATACACAAAAAAGCTTGATGTTTGGGTGCCGCATGATTTGACGCAAAAAAAACCTTCTGGACCGAATTAACGCCTGCGATATGCAGCTAACGGAACGAACTCGACCCATTTCTGAAGCGGATGGTAACTGGCGACGAAAAATGGATCACATACGACAATATCAAGCGACAACGGTCGTGGTCGAAGGCCGGTGAATCGTCCCAAAGTGGCCAAGCCGGGATTGACGGCCAGGAAGGTTTTGTTTTGTGTTTGGTGGGATTGGAAGGGAATCATCCACAATGATATACTCCCATATGGCCAGACGCTTAATTTTACCATCTACTGCGAACAACTGGATCGCTTGAAGCAGGCAATCGAACAGAAGCCTCCAGAATTGGCCAACAGGAAGGGTGTAGTGTTCCACCAGGACAACGGCAGACCACACACTTCGTTGATGACTGCTCGGATGGGAGGTTTTATCGCATCTACCATGTAGCCCGAACATAGCGCCAAGTGATTACCACCTGTTCCTGTCCATTGCGAATGCCCTTGGTGGTGTAAAGTTGAATTCAAAAGAGGCTTGTGGAAAGTGGCTGTCCGAGTTCTTCGCAAATAAGAAGGAGGGTTTCCATGAGCGGGGCATTAAGAACTTGTCGTCTAGATAGAAACAGATTATCGAACGAAACGGCGCGTATTTGAACTAAATCCGATCACTGTAACACTTTTTATAAAGCATTGAATAAAGAGCCTAAAAGTGGAAGGGAGATATTTGAATATAATATGTACTGATTTGCGTTATTTTAGTGGAATCCGTTCCGAATATATGGGTCATATGAAATTAAATTCGATTACATCCGAAATTAGTCATACAGAACAGTAGGAGTGTTCCAAAAAAAATCAAAATAAATAAAATTACTGCTATCCCTTCTTGCCTTTACATTGCACAAAAACTTAAGAGAGTTTTATAAGATCATCAAGAAATCCTTGTTCTAAATTCTCCTAATGGACTTAAATAATGTATTTTTTATTTAATTAACCTTCATCCCGACTTTCACAAAAAACAGGTTTATTTGGTTTAACTTGTCTCAGTTCTGATTCTGTATTATACTGCTACTTTTTAAGAATGTAACAGATTTACTTATCGACAAAGTCGTCGTAATCGAAATTAGAGTCTGCAGTCATTAATTCAAGTAAATGTTATAAACAATTAATGAGAGACCAACCAGTTCATGTTACAATAGAGGACCATGAGTTTTTCTTTAGCATACTATTCTATAAGGTCGCTGGCTCTCCTCAAAATGGATTGTTAAGTAGAGATTTGTATTATACTAAGCTTTATACAGAAATTCTATTAACGCGAGATGAGAAAATCCTCGAATCGAGCTATTTCAGCTATCCTAATATGGGAAAATTTTGTTCGAAGCGAATGATGAGGTTTAGAAGAGACAGTTTCAAATTTAGTCATAATATCGACAATATTTTATGTCAGGTTGTTTTTTGAATATCTGAGTTCTTCAAGTTTATTGAAATAAATGTGACATTTTTTATGACGTCAGAGGCGGCTGGAGCTGTTCCCCTCCTCTTCTGCTTCCTACATAACTACTTGGACTTAGCCCATGCTGATTTTTTATGCTTTCTTTAAGTTCTTTCTAATTAAAAACCTCACAACTAATCGCAATTTATCGATGATGGAATTTAAGATTCTAGCTTTCTTAGACCTGGGTAGGTTTCTGAGGAATTCCACGCGAAAAAATGTTTCATAGTATGTGAATTAATCAAAGAGGTCGCTTTTACTGCCTTAGATATAAACTCTAGAAAGAGCTGGCTACTTCAATGGGCTATCTTGCTGTGTATATATAGATCGTAGTAAAGTGATCTTCAGGCAATGCTGTTGCTGTTGCTACCGTATTATTTCTTTAACCCGTACTCGTATACCTTCAGAAATGAGTGACACACGCAATTAATTGTTGCACGTTGCAAAATATGACAGTGAAATTAATTAAATGACAAAAATACATATTTGCATTACAGAATCTGCATATTTGCTCACCAACAAGTGTGTGTGTGTTTGTAAATATTTACACAGTGGGGCGACACGTTAAAGCTTGTTGCAACGGACGCGAAACATCAATGCAACAAATGATGGACCCGCCGAGCTGGCAGCTGGTAGTTACAGCTTCTCTGATGCCAACGAAGATGTTGGATATGCTTGTGGACAGAATTTAGCTACTGGACTTGAGCTGAGATTATCGAGGCGGTTGGGCAACAACTTGACAAATGATTAACTATGAAATACGAGTAGTTTGAAGGTAAAATGGGGGCAAAAGCTATGTTGAATAGAAGAGAGATGGAAGAAATACTGAATAATTGAAAAAAAAAAATATAAATAGAATTAAATAAAAATGAGTTCAACTAATGATAAATAGTTCAACAATTTTTATTTTATTTTCATTGTGGCTCCATTTTACAACAACAAACACAAATAAATGTATATTTGTAATTCGTTTGCTGAAGTCAAATATTTGCTCGGTTAAGTCGCGCTCTTGCCATGTGTTCATTTTGTTGGCCATGTGGTGTCCACTCCGCTCGCGCATTGGTTGGCTTTTCATTGCAAATCACGGTGAGGCAGCGTAATAATTCAACTGCAGTTGACATTTTTATGGCAAATATTTTATTTATTTCGTCTTTTTTGTGCGCTTGTATTTTATGCTGATACACATTTTAATACTTTATGCCCTCGAAAATATTTTTCATTATATTTTATTTGCGGGTTTTGTTTCACCTTTATTTGTTTTATTTTAGCGCCGCAGAGCCTGAATGCTCTTTGTCCTTTCACTGGCTCCTGGCGAGGCAATTAAAAGAACAAACATTAATCCTTTATATAATATCCTGTATTGCGGTGAGCGTGTGGGAGGGATGTTCCTTTTGTCGTTTTACTTGGTTTGCTGCGGAGTCATAAAAATGGCAGTTAGCAATAAAAAAGTGGAGCGGAATGCTTTATGTGGACTGCGTTGCGATTTTTGGGAGAGCGGAAAACGTTTTAATATACAAATATAGGTGCATATACCATAAAATATATATTTTTGGAAAGTAAAACATAGCCGTTTGAGGTTGCTAAATTTAGTTTTCATATATTTAATTACACTTTAGTATCCTTAAGAGAGGTTAGCACATACTCCGATAGCAGGTCGGAAATACTGGTCTTCAGCAGCCTAACGGTACCCTTAAGGCCAATGAAGATGTGTTGGCCTTATTATCAATTTTAGCAAACTATTTCGTGATAAGAGTTGTAAGTTTACCTGACCTCGCTATTATGAGGCTTGGGCGGTACGGAGCTCCGATTGAGGTAAAATACGTCGTATAATCGGGGAAATTACTTAATTGACTGAAATCGACGGATTTTTGGGCTAAGATTGTCTACTGATCCATATCTAATAGTTTTGACATCACAAATAACCGATATTTTAATTAAAAGATTAGGATCCTCGAGCTTTCCGGCGTGAGGGTCACTGCCGAAACTTAACTCTAAAAAAATATATAGTTTAAACTGGCATATGAAAACGCTACGACTCGAAGCTAATCCGTTTCTTGGCTAAAAAGGAATTTAGGAAACCATAAGCAAGACAGTAGAAAATAAATAATATATGTATAGAAAAGAAATGTCAACCAGACTTTATAAAAAATGTTCAGAGAGTTTTAGAAATATCTATAGGACTCCTATACATATGTATATAGTAAAAAAAAGATTCTGAGGCTTAATTATATTGCTCACGAGTATATCAAATATTTATTATTTAAGAGCAAAGATAATAATGTAATAGACGAGGTTGACGGACTTGAGATTCAAGAACTAAATTGGGTTACAGACTTTACAGAATCAAATCAAATCAAAGACGATATTAGATCCAACAACATAAACAAAGATTATTTATCAGAATGGAGTATTTTTTTGCCACTCGCTTACTGACAAAAGGCAACAACTGCTTTCTTTATTACACACCACTAAAGCCTGGAATCTGAAATCTAATATGACTACAAAGCTGGTCGACTGACAGAGAGATGGATGGTAGCTCTTTTTTATGAAGCTATCAGAAACTCCAAAAAATATATATTATCCAGGCGAATAGGTCAAGACCAAGACTCCTTTTTGGACTAGGAAAATCATTCAATGAAAATTCATAAGTCGTCCGAAATATTTTTTTTCATTTAAAAAAACTTCATATATACCATAGGAGAAGAAGCCAGACCAAACGCTCTAATAAGGGAGCAGTGAAAATAAAAGAGAGTGACTCAGCAAGGATAGAGGCAACTAGCGAGATTTTGTGTTCTCGACCCAGACTAACCGGTTGTAGTGCCAAAGAAGAATAAATCAAAACAGATCTTTACGTTTATGAGGTCTTAAATCACGCAAACTCTTTTCACCTCGTGCTTCAGCAGGCCTTTTATGCCATAACTCCTGCTTTGCATGCCACTGTGCGAGTCTTCGGCGGCATTCATATGTGTTTGTTTTAAAACAGTTGCGGCACTTCCTTCTTTTGAAACGTTTAATTTGTTTTCGCTACTATTGTGACCAAAACCAACAACAACAAACACATACAAACAAAGCCACACACTTGCGCATTAAAACGTTTGCGCCTGTGCATCTCCTCATAGATGTGTACGTGTGTGCCTGCGAATATCCTTGCTGGGTTGCAGAGAACATTTTTGGCAACATTTTATAGTCCTACTCTGTTGAGTGGCCTTTTATTTTAATGTTTCATTTCATACTCCTATATGCCCGCTGCCGCCTCCGTCATCATCATCTGCATTTGTGCCACTTGCCACATGCCATGCGGTTGGAGTCTCTAATATTTCACGTTTAAAAAAGGATAATAATAAACAAGTAAGGAAGGGCTAAGTTCGGGTGGAACCGAACATTTTATACTCTCGCAATTTATTGATGTAATTTTATAAAGATAACACAATTCGACCCATATATTGGGTATAATGTTCAATAGAATAACGAAAATCATCATAAATAGTATATGGGGACTGAGGTAATTCCTAAACCGATTTCACTCGTTTTCACCACCAAGATACAATGTATCGAAGACTATACGCTCACTTAATTTAATATTACTTATAATTAGGTATATGGGATCTGGAGGAAGTTATGACCGGATTTTTACCATTTCAGGTACAGAGAGAAACTGTTATAAGAAAAAAATTCAGAGGGAATGAATTACATTAAAATATCTGAGGGATTTACCTAAGTATATTTTCGGGGAAAAATTACCCTTAGGCACTGAGTTCTTCATGTTCGATATCAGGGGCCTTGAAAAGTCATGGTTCGATTTTGACAATTTTTTCACAAGTGATGCAACAGATCATATACAGTGTTTGTGTAAAGTTTTATTTCGCTATATTCATTGGTTCCTAATGTATATATTATAAAGTGAAGGAATAAGATGAAATTCGAAAATGAGTTATATGGGAAGTTGTCGTTGTTGTGAAACAATTTCGTCCATTTTTCACACGTGTCATCAGGGTATCAAGAAAATATTATATACCGAATTTCATTGAAATCTGTCTAGTAGTTCCTGAGATATGGTTTTTGACCCATAAGTGGGCGACGCCACGCCCATTTTCCATTTTGTAAAAAAATCTCAGTGCAGCTTCCTTCTGCCATTTCTTATGTAAAATTTGGTGTTTCTGACGTTTTTCGTTAGTGAGTTAACGCACTTTTAGTAATTTTCAACCTAACCTTTGTATGGGAGGTGGGCGTGGTTATTATCCGATTTCTTTCATTTTTGGACTGTATAAGGAAATGGCTAAAAGAAACGACTGCAGAAAGTTTGGTTTATATTGCTTTTTTGGTTTGCGAGTTATATACAAAAAACCTATTTGGGGGTGGGGTCACGCCCACTTCTCCAAAAAAATTACATCCAAATGTGCCCCTCCCTAATGGGATCCTATGTTCCAAATTTCATTTTCATAACTTTATTTATGGCTTAGTTATGACACTGTATAGGTTTTCGGTTTCCGCCATTTTGTGGGCGTGGCAGTGGACCGATTTTGCCCATTTTCGAAAGCAACCTCCTCAGGGTGCCAAGGAACATATGTTCCAAGTTTCATTAAGATATCTTAATTTTTACTCAAGTTATCGCTTGCACGGACAGACGGACAGACGGACGGACAGACGGACAGACGGACAGACGGACGGACAGACATCCGGATTTCAAATCCATTCGTCATCCTGATCATTTATGTATATATAACCCCATATCTAACTCTTATATTTCTTGGTGACACAAACAACCGTTAGGTGAACAAAACTATTATACTCTGTGCAACAGGTTGCGAGAGTATAAAAATGTATATGCGCTTATCAGATGCCTTGTGTGCCGCTGCTCGCTCGCTGGCGCACTAGAACAATAAAACGAGTGGAATCCATTTAATTGTTAGCCATAAATGGCACTCACACTCCAGCAGCAGCGCTTGTTAGTGGGGTCTGAGTGGCCACCGAGCTTTGTAGGCTTTGTGTACCGTTGCTGCTGGTAGCTTTTAGCCATTTTCTCCGATTTACTTCCATCTGTATGGAGTCATAAAAAGGTAATGGCCGCTCTGCGGCGCAGAATAGGATATCCTTTTGAATATTTTTTTTTGCTGCCTGTAGTCTAATATATTTATACTCTCGCAACAAATGTTGCTAAAGAGAGTATTATAGTTTTGTTCACATAACGGTTGTTTGTAACACCCAAAACTAAACGAGTTAGATATAGGGTTATATATACCAAAGTGATCAGGGTGAAGAGTGGAGTTCAAATCCGAATGTCTGTCTGTCCGTCCGTCCGTCCGTCTGTGCAAGCTGTAACTTGAGTAAAAATTAAGATATCTTGATGAAACTTGACACACTTATTTCTTGGCACCATAGGAAGGTTGCTTTCGAAAATGAGCAAAATCGGATCACTGCCACGCCCACAAAATGGCGAAAACCGAAAACACATAAAGTGCCATAACTAAGCCATAAATAAAGCTATGGAAATAAAATTTGGTATGAAGGATCGTACTATTAAGGGGCATATTTGGATGTAATTTTTTTGGGGAAGTGGGCGTGGCCCCCTACTAAGTTTTTTGTACATATCTCGCAAACCAATATAGCTATATAAACCAAACTTTCTGCAGTCGTTTTTTAGCCACTTCCTAATACAGTCCAAAAATGAAAGAAATCGGATCATAACCACGCCCACCTCCCATACAAAAGTTAGGTTGAAAATTACTAAAAGTGGGTTAACTCACTAACGAAAAACGTCAGAAACACTAAATTTCACATAAGAAATGGCGGATGGAAGCTGCATTCAGATTTTTTTACAAAATGGAAAATGGGCGTGGCGTCGCCCACTTATGGGCCAAAAACCATATCTCAGGAACTACTCGATCGATTTCAATGAAACTTGGTGTGTAATAGTTTCCTTACATCCCAATTATATGTTGTGAAAATAGTCCAAATCGCTTCACAACTACGCCTACTTCCTATATACCAGAACTTTGAAGACGATCTGAATCGTTTACTTTACAATATATAAAATAAGTACAAGTGAAGATATCGGTGCAGAACTTTGCACAAATACTATGTTAATAGTGTGGCAGCCCCATTCTAAAAATCGCCGAAATCGGACCATGGGTTTTTAAGGCCCCATATATCGAACACGAGGACCTCGGTGCTTCTAACCTAACATTATGGTTTCCAACTTTCAATAGGCTTTATACAATATATATGACGAATATGTGGGTCAAATTGTGTATTATATAAAATTAATAAAGTTAAATAAATAAATTGCGAGAGTATAAAATGTTCGGTTACACCCGAACTTAGCCCTTCCTTACTTGTTTTTATTTCACTTTTTGACCTCAGTTCCATTAATGTGCCAGCGAATTCTAATATGTACATTTATTTAAATTTATTGTCGCTCTATTGCGTGCGCTTATAAATCTCAACAAATTACGATGTTGCTTTTAATGACCCTCTTGTAATATAACTCTTCTTACTCTTCATCAAAATGTAACGCGCATTAAGATACATTGCAGGCAATAAAAATAGGTTGGCTCGTTATGTTTTAGAATATTATATTTACACTGTGTTGTAAAAGTAATGAAATACTTTTTTATAGTAAATATTTAATATTATCGTTTTATCTGACGAGTTTATCAATATATGGGCAGCCTCATGCTGTGCTGTTATAATATAAGTGGTTGATATTAGCGACTTGGGTAGGACTGACGAAGTTTAGAAAACGTTTTTCGAAAGTAGGAATACACACGGCTGTTTGACAATACTCGAGGTATAGCGAGCACTAGTAGAATATATTCTTGGATCTGAAGTAAGCGCTCAGAGTATGAGTTACTTATAAAACTCTTCAAAAAATCGTTCCACGATGAAAAAAAATGAAACATTGTAGCAAAATGAAGAATTTTCTCTCTCATCCCTGATAGACGGAAGGCATGCTTCCTGTCTGCTTGACGTACGTTCGATCCGAGGTGCCAACATCTAATCGTATAATCATAAGAAGAAGGTAGGAAGATAAAGATGAGTACGAGGAGCTTGAGATGCTGGTGGGCAGGAACATGGCCCAATACTTCTATTGGAATATCTCCCATCCAACTATAAGCATTAAGCCCAGCCGGTAAAGATAATCAAGGCAATATGGTGACAGATGTCGAGAGCATACTAATGATATGGAGGGAGTTCACGATGTAGCAAAAAACATTGTCTTTCTAGGATCCAACCAAATACCAACCATGACGTTAGCCACGAAATCAATCGGATAATTACTCTTGACAACGGGTGCAATCTCTCGCGTTATAAGTCATTCATACTATTCGTCCTGTTCTATGGTGCAGAAGCGTGGACGATGGCGAACAATGATGAGCATTCAGTTGGATCGTTCGAGACAAAAGTTCTCCGAAAGCGAGAACCTGAATGATTAGCTGGATGAAATCTTCGGCGATATGGACATTGCCATCGAATGGAAGAAAACATTCCTGCTCCAAAAATATACGAATCAGTGCTCCCTGGTGGCCGACGAAGAAAAGGACGAGCTAAACTCAGATGGAAGGTTCCAGTGGATGTAGATCTGCCTAAGCTTGATATCTCCAACTGGCGCCGTGCGTGGGGAAGTTTTATTGACGCGACCAAGACCGACACCCGGTTGTAGTGCAAAGATGAAGAAATTGAATCCAATTTTTACCTTCCTTTGAATAAATTACTATTATGGCATTATAAATTTTTACAAATATGTAATTTTTGCAACAAAGGAGGTGGTACTGAGTTGGGTAATTTTTTAGTTTTTTACAATAGGTGTCCAATATGTTTTAGTTGGGAGTCGTGAAAGATATTCTGTCTCAACCTTCTTTAAGTTTCGCATTCACTGAAGCAATACTCTAACATTTTATCAATCTTAAGATATGCCCTAGACTTATACGGCCATACTTCACATAGTTTCTGAAGATGATATCTCAAAGATATATACCTTAGATAGAGCTCATACCATAGTATTCAGCCCTGAAGTCTACCATAAAACAGGTCTTCTATCGGAAGCTCTCAATCAACACCAGCTTTAGACTACCAGACGAATGCTGTGTCTTCCAGGCAGAAGTGGCTACAATCAATGTAACAGTAGGCATGCTTTACTCTCATTCTGACAGCAGAGCTGCAGTACTAGCATTGAAATAGATCGATGGCAGTGCGCTCCAGGCAGGTTAAGGAGTGTTTAACTTCCTTATTTATAGCCTCTAACTACTTTGGTATCCGACTTGTGTGGGTACTCGGTCACTGTGGAATCTTTCTAAGAGTATCCCCCTAGCAAAATTAATACCGGAATGGTAGCGAGTTGGCAGTCCATGTTCAATCGCGTGAGATCGCCTAGCGCTGGACAACAACCAGCACCCGTGCAGTTGCAAGGACCTTTCGGCCCGTAGTGGAACGTTAAAGTTCCTTTGTACTGCTTTCGCTTTACAATATTCATCTCGGCTTTATCCAGTGTGCTCACTGGACACTGTCCGATAGGTACACATGCGGTAAAACTAGAGATCCTGACAGATACAAGCTGTCAAAGCAGAGGAAGACGAGGTGGAATCATCTAAGTATTTCCTCCTCCCGAGTGTTTGCCCGACAGAGGTTGAAATACTTTGTCGAACAGTCAGTGATCAATTCGGATTTTTTTGGTACCACAAAGAACAGTGAAATCAATGCAAATGCAGATATCTGCCTTTCAAACTAATATAACCTCACCTAACCCATACAACTAATATACAGAAGTAGAAATAAATACAGTAGAACATCACTAACTCGAATCACCATAATCCACAAAAAAACTTCGAGTTAGAGAGACTTCAAGTTAAAGAAATTTTCATTATAACATACACTATTTCAAAAACCTGTAAAATATAGATTTTTACTCAGTTTTAGTTATTTACTTCGGAAAAAGTTTTATGTACATACGTTAAAACATATATCCTATAATCTTGTATGTTGCAGTTTGCTATTCTTTGGCTCTTGACGTCTGTATCCCAAGCCTTTCTTATATGATTTATGCAATCCATAAGTGGAATATCAAATTTTTTGTCCGCCTCCATTCGATATAGAGGGATTCGTTTAAGATTCTGCCTCGATAGTAAAATTTTAAATTTTGTATTATGCTCTGGTCGAAAAGTTCGATTTATGGAAGAAAATTTGTATGAAATTTGACTTCCATTGCCAATTCAACTATTCGAGTTATGGAGAACTTCGAGTTATAGAAGTTCGAGTTATGGAAGTTTCACTGTATACGTTCATGTTTATGTATGTGTAGATCATATAGTATCTACAGATAAGATATTTATGTATGAGAAAATTTATTGTGGAAGTTAACTGATAAAATTTGTCTTCAACAATTTGACATGTGCTACTTTGACACTTTAAAGATTCGGGGTTTTACTTCTATGAATCAGGGGGCATAATTGCTCATTTCTATGCATGTGTGAATTAATATATTATATTGACATTAATGCTTATTTGATAAACTCAAATTACAAATATTTGTCAAACAATGTGGAAATCTATTCTAATATGTGTATGTGTATCCAAAAAGGTATGGAAAAGTAATTGAAATTACTATGCTTAAGCAAATATGTAAATAAGCAAACATATTTTACAAATCCAACGGAGGAACACACCTACAATCAAATATATAGGAAACTACACGTACGTGAGAGCCTCCATTGTCATTGACAATTCCAGTGTCATCGACGCCACCAACTACACGCCTGCATACCTTCCTTGTTTTTGTGAAATTATAAATAATAAGAAGAAACCATAAATAACAATAAACACACAATAAATGTTGAAAAAAAGGAATTTTACAGAAATTACTTATTCCAAATAAACCACAAATTCACTCATACACACAAAACACTCGAACCGACATAGACATACACACTTACATACTTAATGAAGTTTGTCGGCGGAGAAAAAAATCTCATCAGCAAAATATGCCCATAAATGCGCAGTCAAAGTGTCGTGTGTGCATAGTTAAATGTGATTTTGATTTTTCGATTTCGATCGATTTGATTTATGACTCGCCACGATTGCCAGTGACATTTGTAATTATTCTTGTGCGCTGCTTGTCACCCGGTTTGGTTGTACACGAGCGAGTGCGAGTTTTGTTGCCACAACGCATGCGCCGTGGTCGACGCCGCCGAAGTGCAACATCATTCGCGCAGATCGTTAAAGATCGTCAAACCACGGCGAAGTGAAAAAGTGTGGTAGTGTTGTGATGTTGTTGGCGTGCCTGGCAAAAAGAGTCGAAAGCAACACCTCTGAGTTCGTAGAATTTTTGAAGTTCGTTGCCAGACTTTGCTCATTCACTTTTCAAGAGGCGTCACAAAGACCACATACATACATATCTACAATATATCGATAACTCTTTTTTGTCGAGAGACACTTCGCACAGTTAGCAATGAAAATGTTCCAATGTCTCTTTCTTCGTTCTTCAGTTTGACAATTTTCCTTGTCTCTTTAATTTCTGTCCTTTTATATAAAATGAAAAGATCATTCTCAAACCATTGGGGAATAAATCAACACGCTGTGTGGCTTCGTCAACGATCAATCAGCCACTTAAGTTTGACTCAATAACTGCCACAACTGATATACATATCACACACACACACTCTCTCTGCCTGGGCTGCGTCTGATCAATCGCGATCACTTGCGCGTCGGAAATTCTCGCCTACATGCGATCGCATGTACCATTGCGGCTGTGTTTGGCGTGCGCTCGCGTTCCAATGAAAAACGACTGTTGGGGATTTGTTTTGATTGTTGTAGATTTAATACGCTCATTGGTGGTGGATTTTTGGGCGGCTTAGCGGTATCGCATTTGCTGATCTATCGAACTAGCTCGATCAACTTGACGATCTGCGGCATTTTGTTCAATGGAAAGTTTGGGCGTAGGGCGACTCGATTGTGTGTGAGTGTGTTTGAGTCTGATCAATGAATGACAAAAGCAATTATTTGGCGTGCGGATTAGCGGTTGTCTTGCAGTGTTTTTGTTGTTATACCCATAAGCATGTTGCTGCCGGTAGGGTACTATGATATTTTGTTATTTTAAGGTTTAACCCATTAACCAGTTGAAATAAATATTAGGAAGTATGAGTATATCGAAATTTATAATAATATGAGTGGTATAAATGATTTTGAATCTTCTATTTTCCATATTACATTAAGAGAGTTGTTTGTTCGATTCTAAATATTCTGCTAGTGAACGAAGACAATACGAAATATCTCCTCTCATCAAACAAACAGTCAAGCCTCTCATCATTCCCATCCTGCTTTATGGTGCAGATGTATTGATGATGAAAACATCCGAAGAGACGACAACTAGAATTTTCAAGAGGAAGGTTTTGTGGACGATTTATGGTCCTCAGAACATTAGCAACGGCGAATACCGCAGACGATGGAACGATGAGCTCTACGAGTTATACGACGACATTAACATAGTTCAGAGAAATCAGGTGAAATAGGGCCTGACTGAATTTGGTATCACTAATTGGCGCCAAACAACGAAAAGGAAAATAGAATATCGCACTGTTGTTAACTCGGCTATAATCGGGTAAGCGGTGTCTACGCCAGTAAAGAAGAAGAAAGTAAATATTTAACACAGGGTTGGTATTAATAAATGGAATTTGTATTAAGAAATAAAATTTGAACAAATAACGGTGTTTTCGAAAATATAAAATAACGACATCTTCGATAAAGTTAATAAAAAAATATCCTTCCGTTAGTTGATAAAATTAGCCTATGTTGCAGATAATGGTATTTTCCTGGAACTATTCAACCAGTAATAAGGTTAAGAAGATACTATTTTTTTAAGATGATGACCCTCCTGAGAGAATGTGCACTTCTGGAAAATATGACGACCGAATAATAAAGATTGGTTGGTCGTTCCCCAAACAATTTCAGGAGATAAATATATGTAAGGGAATCGTCTTTGTCCAAGGGCTATCAAAGGCTTTCACTACTCGACCATATCCACAACGAGATCAGTAAAAATTTATTATAGGGTTAATACCAGATCATAGAAATCTAACAAATTAAAATTTTTATTAAAATTCTAACCTCGAAACAACTAGAATAGGATTTTCTCTACCATTCATTCGTATTTATATAAATATATTTAAAACCTAAAAGTTGTGAAATCTTAAAATAATGGGGAGGCATCACTGAGAGTTTTGTAAAGCTTATCGATGACGAAAGGAGTTTTATAAATGAGTTAGATAAGTTACATATTCATTTTCTAACCAATCGAATAGTTTTAATATTTCTTTCCATCCGAATTTCGTCCGTCCCTACTTCTCTCATTCTCTCTAAGGCGGTGACATTGCTGCTTTTCAAGTAAGCTTGAGCACATGACCGTATAAATTTGTTTCGGAAATTTATTCATTTACGGCTATAAGTGGCTTAATCCGTCAGCGCAGAGTGTGGGTTGTCTTATGTTTTACAATGTTTATTGACTCAGATTTTGATTGTCAATTTAGACGACAAATTGCAGACAGTAAGTACTGGAAGTTGAAGTCATTCATATATATGTAAGTATATATCACCAGATCAGTAGATATATATGCACATTTAAAATAACATATGTAACAGAATTTTTGCACATTGACATTTCAGAAATTGCCATTTATTGCTAACTCATACACCAGTCTTGCCGTTGTCTCTTAATTAGCATGTCAAGAAATGTTTTTGTTATTTTTTTAATCCATAAAGCGATAAGAACAATGGCTACTTGTGTATTTTGTGTATTTGCCCTGTTTGCGCTCCACTTTCTGGCATTTAAAAATATTTTGTAAAATAAATAGTAAAACATTTTTTGATGTTTTTGTTTTTGCTTTGCTCATTAAACGCACAACAGTTGGACACACCTAACTAAGTGGCCGCATGTAGTACCTGCCCGACTTTGCCCATTTTTGGGCACACAAAAGAAAAGACCTATTGAAGATGACGTTGTCGTTCGACAGGTTACTTCGACTGCCGAATGTCGACTGTCGTCTGGGCCCAGTTCAACGTAAAATAGGCGTACTCTTAAATAAACACCAAATTGTACCCATTTATGTGGTTCAAGTGCCAGCGACTGACTGCAACGTGACTTGCAACAAATGAAACAGTTTACTTTATGCGCGACACACAAACACACACATATGAATAATACTTTTTATAATTTTCAAAATATTTCATATTCATTATTTTGTGGTTTGACAGTGGCTCTTTAATATAGTTTGTCTGCTTCACATTGTCGATCCCTTTTTCATGGAATTTGGCTAATAAATACACTTGCCGTTTGTTTTCTTGGGCTAGTGTGTGTTGTTTTTGATTTTGTTGGTAAATATTTTCAATTTATGTCTGTCTGTTTGACTGTTTGTTGCATGTACTGTTGTACTTGACTAGCCAATTGATATTTGGTTGCATGTAAGTGGCTGTAATGAGCGGTAAATTTTCACTTTCATTCAGTTCTACAACTTATTTAAAGAAAAAAATTGTTATTGTAAGCATGAGTGCCAATTAATTTTTACTTCAAAAATAAATAATAATAATGGCAATTGGAGAAAGTCCTTTTGAAGTGGAAATTACAGTAATGCTACAAAAATATTATTTTAGAAGCATGTCTATCGGCGCGACATCTACCGATATTTTAAAATATTTACAATTAACATGAGCTATTTTCCCAGCAACTAAAAACATATATTGCATACATACATATAGATTTATATGAAATTTGTTGAGAACTCTCAGATTTCTTAATTAAAACAAGTAAGGAAAGGCAAAGTTCGGGTGCAACCGAACATTTTATACTCTCGCAATTTATTGAAGAAATTTAACCAATACATATGTATATGCGGAATAAAACTCACCGTATTTTTGAAAAACCTACAATGAGGTATATGGGAGCTAGGAGAAGATACTTTTGAAAAACCTACAATGAGGTATATGGAAATGTTATGACCCGATTTTAATAATTTTTGGAACAGAGACACAATATTAGAAGAAAACAATTACCTCTGAATTAAATTGAGATATCTGAGAGATTTACCCATATTTTCGGTTAAAATTTATCCTTAGGCGCTGAGTTCAACATGTTCGATATCTGGGGCCTTGAAAAGTTATCATCCGTTTTCGACAATTTTTTCGCAAGTGAAGCCAGAGATGATATGCACTATTTGTGTAAAGTTTTATTCCGCTATCTTCATTGGTTCCTTATGTTTGCATTATAAAGTGAAGGAATAAGATGGATTTCAAAATTGAGTTATAAGGAAAGTAGTAGTGGTTGTGAACCGATTTCGCCCATTTTTTGTCCGTGTTATCAGGGTGTCAGAAAAAAATTATATACCGAATTTCATTCGAATCGGTCGAGTAGTTCCTGAGATATGGTTTTTGACCCATAAGTGGGCGATGCCACGCCCATTTTACATTTTGTAAAAAAATCTGAGTACAGCTCCCTTCTGCTATTTCTTCTGCAAAATTTAGTGTTTCTGACGTTTTTCGTTAGTTAGTTAACCCACTTTTAGTAATTTTCAACCTAACCTTTGTATGGGAGGTGGGCGTGGTTATTATCCGATTTCAACTATTTTCATGGTGTGTGGTGGGGTATGTAAGAGACCCGACTGCAGAAAGTTTGGTTTATATAGCTTTATTAGTTTGTGAGTTAAATATAAATAACCGATTTGTGGGCGGGGCCACGCCCACTTCCCCAAAAAAATTACATCCAAATATGCCCCCTCCTAGTGTGATCCTTTATTCCAAATTTTACTTTTATATCTTCATTTATGGCTTAGTTATGACACTTTATGTGTATTTGGTTTTCGCCATTTTGTGGGCGTGGCAATGGTCCGATTCTGCCCATTTTCGAACTTGATCCTCTTATGGTGCCAAGGAATATTTGTGCCAAGTTTCGTCAAGATATCTTAATTTTTACTCTAGTTACAGCTTGCACAGACGGACAGACGGACAGACATCCGGATTTCAAATCTACTCGTCATCCTGATCACTTTGGTATATATGACTCTATATCTAACTCTTTTAGTTTTAGGTGTTACAAACAACCGTTATGTGAAGAAAACTATAATACTCTCGTAGCAACTTTTGTTGCGAGAGTATAAATATCTAGACTCAATAATTTATTCAAAAACTCTTGGAAGACTGGAAATAATGTAACAGATGCCCACACTGGAAGAGTCGAAAATTTGAATGCGGAACACTCTGTTGATTCCTATTAGGTTCACGGTCAATTAACGATTATTCTAACGTTATTCAAGCATATATACATATCTCCAAAATTGTCATATTTTTAAGTTTTTAAGTTCTTTATTTTTAAGAATTACACTCTTATACCTATCAATTAAATTATTTTGTTTCCAACTTTTAGTTTATAATATAAACCCTTATTACCATCTTATATGATTGTAAAAAAATACCTTATAAAGGCCCAATAAGATTTTTTTTTGTTTCAAGAATAATTTAAACTGTGGAACTAAAATTTTATCCTAAATGACTTTTAGGGATAGTTCAATCTATAGTCACTATAAGGATTGCACGATATTGAGAGCGTAAGGTAAGGATTGTATGAAATATTGATTGTAAAGAAGGTTTAAAATTTCATTAGTACAATATATTTCCTTGTACTATTGACATTAGTAATAACCTTTATGAATCACGCCACGAACAATATAATTATATGCACGATAAAAGTACAATTTATATTAAAAGATAGTGTTCCTTATAGGCTTTATGCACAATAACACGAAATTAAAGCAATAATAAAGGAAAAATGTATCGGTCGGCATGATGGAAATGCATTCTTAAAGATAAATTTCTTGGAAAAAAGAGACTCGTAGAACATACTATTTGGTATACAAAATCCTCAATAAGCATGTGACCATAGGATCTTTCGTTCACAGTTTCTAAAGAAATTGTTTTATCATTATTTTAGGTTAAGATAGGGTTTACAGATTTCAAGACCTAACAAAGAGAATGAGACTGTCAATAATTTTGAGAAATACTAACATTCGGTTTTGCGAAATTAATACCTATTTCTTATCTTATCTATCTTCACTTGGAATCATCATAGAAATAAAATATATTTTTTTACAATTCAATAATAGGGATGTCTATATGCCCATAAGACTAACTTTGTCTAACTTCTGCAAGGGATTGTCGTTCTTCAGAAAAAAATTTATATCTTTCATTTCAGTCGATTATTTCCGTCTCATCTTAAATAGCTACATAATTCTGTCTCGACAACTTTTCTTTTAAACCATATAGGACTTTATTTAGGCATTTCATCAATTTCATGAAAATCTCCAGACTGTACTGTAACTTAAAGGACTACTTGGAGCGTGGTTACAAATATGACCTTTATTGAATTTATGTATGGATTTAAACGATATGTCTTCTATAGTGGATTACATATTTTATTAGAAAAAAAGTTATTACTAATCGAAGTACACTTAATATGGGTAAAATATCCAAAAGGTTAGATTTTTAATATTATTTAAATAGGAAAAGTATAATATATATTATACAACAACATTGGCGTCCCATGATACATATTTGCTTTGTAAAGACATTTCTATTATTCAAGAAACGGTAACCCTTTCTGCACTTGTTCATATCTAAAGTCGTGCTTGTTACTTCGAATCCCTGCTACCTGCATCTTACGCAAATTTCACTCCACGAATTTCCCTTTTCACAGCCACGCTGCAGCGGTGCATCATCTTTCGCAATCGCATTCTAATAAAAATAAATAATAAAATGTCCTCCAAACTGTTCAACTCGCCGCATGTTGCATACTTGAGTTGAACAAAAGAATTGCGTACACGGATGCGCAATAAAATGCCAAACAGCAGGACACGTTAACGCCCTCCTGCAACTTCAAGCATTCATACAGTGCCAACTCCCGCAATCTCAGCCATTGTTCTAAGTATTACCAAACACTCGTCTCTAAGCAGTTGCTTAGGCACTTCGGGCCCAAAACTAGTGCAACACTTTGGCTTATACGATAACTATTTGTTTCCACTTCGACTAAACATTTGTTGTAGCACCAATATGTTCGATAACACTCACGCTCTCACACACAAAGAAACACACACTCTTGTCATCTTGTTGGTGGTACCTCTGTAGGGCTCGAGGTGTGTTCGCAGAAGTCGTTAGGTTGACAGGTTGAATTTGTAGCAGACCATTCTTTTATTTATATTCTATCTGTATGTGTGTGTGTGTTTGTGTATGTGCCGCTCTACTTGCCTTGTTCCATTGTCTCAGTTTGTCCTCAGACTGTCATAATCGGCATCAGCCCTGTCTGGCGCCAGTATTTAGGCACACAAATTCTCTAAATATTTCAATATTACAGCAAATGCGAGTTTAGAGTAGAAAAAATTACAAGAACAACAAGAAATATTAGGTAAATATTATTTACCTTGACATATACCGGTGCATAGCTCTTTCCTTATTGTTAGTTGGTACAAAAAAAAATCACGAAATCATGCAACGCACTCGATTTATTAGACATTCGGACATACGATTAGGTGAAACCGATTGCACTTGCGACTTGTTGAAAGCCAATTGGACGCAATTTGAAGCCGAAATAGTTTATTAGTTAAATTAATTGATTTCTTTTCTAATTAATTTTAAATCTTATATACCTATAAATGTTCAGACATGTGCTGTGCCCAAGCTAAATATTTTACATTAGTAAATACTTAGCAGAAGAAGTAATGCCAGCCATCAAAATGTCGTCAGAAGAAACCAAATTTAAATGCAAAAGCCTATAAGCAACATAGGGTTCTTAAATCGTTCCAATTTGGATGATTGCAATACCGGGACGAACTATCAATAAAAGAAAATTTGGCTGGCTTACGAGTTACAAGAAAAGATATACCCGCCACTTCCAATAGAAAAGAAGTAAAGGCTGTCAAAAAGTCAATTTTGTCATTGTCGAACAAAATCGGTTTAAAGAGGGACGAAAAAACTACTGTATAGATGGAAATGTCGAAATCGAAATAATAATGTTATTCGAAATATGAAGTCAATCACTCCAAAATGGAAAATATAGGAACAGTATGTTTTCAATTCCTCAAGTCTCCATTTGGTTTAAAGTTTCGAAGGCAATCAATCTTCGATATGTAAATACGGAACATGGTCTATAAATTGAGAGAGGGGATGTCAATGGTTAAATAAGGACTAAAGCACTCAAACTAAAAGTGTAGAGGAATTGGAGAAATTTCTCAGAGAAGGGAGGTTAAATTAAGAAGGGAGGAAGTTTAAGAATTAACTTGGAAGAAGTATATCAGATTTTGAAACTTAGTTTAAGGAGTGAATTTTCTAGGTCATCCTCAGAATGCATAAATTGGCATCGGACTTTCAGGCCAAAAGTTACCCTGGCATTAATTTTTTTGCGCAGCATCTTTGTCTGACGGAAGAAGATATCAAAGTAAAACTTCAGCGAGATTATTACGAAATTAGCAAGGTCGAAGATTACACGAAATTATTTAAGGGCATTTTTTAGATATGTGGTTTCCAAGAATTTAGCTTTATTATAAAGATAAGCAAAGATAAGGCATTTATGTTTTAAAAAGGATTTCGAGCAAGTAATCGCCGCTGCTGAATCGAATAAACTGGAAACAATTGGGGCCTTAGACAGCAATAAACGTTGATTCGCAATAAGCCTCGAAATCCTACGCAGGATCACTCTTGCCAACAGGTATTACTTTGGATTGAGCAGGCAATTGAAAAGCAAATTATTTTCTCGACGAATCAAGTCCTGCTTTATGGTGGAGAAGCATGAACGATGTCAAAATCCGATGAGACGACACTAGAAGTGAAGATTTCAGGTCCCTAAAACATTGCAATGGCGAATACCGGAGACAATGGAACGATGAGCTGTATGAGTTATACGACAACATTTACAATGTCCACCGGATAAAAAGACAGCGGCTACGCTGGTTAGGTCATGTTGCCCGAATGGATGAAAGACTCCAATTTTGAAAGTGTTCGATGCAGTATCCGCTGGTGGAAGCAGAGAAAATGAAGAATAAAGAAAAATGAATGGCGCGCTCTTTCAGATTCGGCTATAATCGATAAGCGATATACATACATATACATTGAAAACCAGACGTTGTAAAAAACACCCGTTATATGAATAACACAAAATTCTTTGCAATCTTTATGTATTTTTATGCATTTGGTAGATTTCCAGAATTCAGTATAAAATTTGTATTTCATAACATCTTCTAACGCTGTCATGGTCAGTGGGAGTATTTTCGCCAAACCAAAAGTTGTCATTTGACTGTATCAAATCGTCATGATATATTCATATTTAAATTGCTAAATATAAACTCCTTTAAATATCTATAAATATTATGAATTCGTCGAGACCAACTCTTAGTTTTTGGCAAAGTTTTTACTGACGGCAGTCAATCCTTATTAAAAAATTAAAACCCCTCAGTTCGTATAAAAATATATATATTTGTATAAAAATGCATTATCTGCTAGGTTCAAAGTTCACTTAAAATATGAGAAACCCGCTATTTCAATAAAAATGTTTAGACATAAATCTATTTAATACAAAAAATATTTAAAATAGGCGATTACTTGACTAATTCCATATTTATTTTGTAGCCAAATTATGCTATATATATATAAGCGCATACGAAAAGTTCAGCGTTGCCAACATTTGGGTCATACCACAGTAAAACCTTTTTTCGCCTGCCATGCAGTGGAGTTGTCATCAACACACTGTTTAACCGTTACGTCTGCTCCACTGCCGCATGCAGGTTGCCAATTGTACGGTTAGTGCGGGCATACCAAGTAGAGCCCCACTGCCACCATGTAACTAGCAAGTATTTACTTACCGACTAACTCTGATGCTCGCTGCTACAACGAGGCTTTGCTGTGTGTTTTTGGCACACTTAATCCTGGCGCAAAACTATTCCATTCGCATTGTTCCACGCACAATGGGCACAAAGGACATGTTTGCACTGATTATCAGATTAGACCATTGTATGTACAAATTGATATTGTCATGTTTCAAGTGCCTCCAGCGCCATTGTTTTCCACAGCCGCCTCGTCGCTTGTTCGGCTGCAAGTGTTTGTGTTCGTGTGTGTGTGTGTGTGTGTTTGTTGCATGCATTTGTGTCGGTGCAGCAAGTGCGGCTAATGTTTTGCGTTCTTTGTAGTGTTGCTGTTGTTGTTATTGTTGTTAGTGTGTGTCATGTTATTGCTGTTGAATAGTGTCGCCAATGGCGATTAAAAGATTTTCACTTACACACACAATGCCACACCGATCCGATTGCCGAGTCTCGGCTGCAAGCGCACAAAAAGAATCAAGTGGTGTAGAAAGATGAGTAGGAGTGTAAGAATAGAGATTTGCAATATTTAGACATAAAACCATGTAGATTTGCAGACACAAAGCATTCTTACATTTCTGGCTTTTTTTCGTGAAAATGCATTTGTGTTGTTGTCACCAGCTAGCTAGCCATTGTTGCGCCTTTGTCTTGAAAATCGGCTAGTCCAGTTTTGATCGCTGATCATTAGCATAAATCCGATATTTCCATTGTAGTGGTTCGAGTGGTTCGAGTACCCGCTTTGTACCGTAAATATGTTGAGCTGTGATCTGCTCGTCGGATTAGCCGTTATTGATGTGCAATGACAAAAACAAACACTTTCAAATTCACTAGGCGAAGGAAACTAGTCCAGGAAAGATGCATATCACGTTGTGTTGTGCATGGATCAAGATACGATCAGGTTGTGGATTCCAGTAAAATTCGCATGTTTTTTGCATTCCTCTGCCAGCAGTTTGGCAAATTGTACCTCAGTATGTTTCAGCATGTTTTGCAAATCGCTTATTTTCGGAATGACGGATTTGCAACAGTCTTCATGGTAAGCATGAGTATTAGAAATCTTTATAAGAAACTGATTGCGATCAGTGTTCACCGATCAGTTACGGCGATTAACAGTGGACATTTTAATAAAGATCGCACAAATGTATATAGTACATATGTATATACCAGTATATGTTACTTGTATTTACAGATGTTGTGTATTGGATCTTTATCAAATGGAGCACATGTTTCTAATTCTTTTAGTAGATTATCAAGAAACCAGCTGCAGAGTGCTGGGAAAAGAATGTTTGTATTTATTAATTCAAATATATTCTGGAAAGATCTTTGAAGTGAGAATAAAAAAATTGGAACGATCAATAACTCAATTTCGAAAATAATTAATTTTAAATGTCACTGCGGATTTATTTAACTTATTTGAGAAATTAATATGTTTCGTTACTCCGCACCAGGTCAGAAGTAAGCTCTATAAAACTAAAGTCCATGAGATGACAGCCTCTGAATAGACAAAAGTTCAAATCCATACCAATTATATAGACCAGACATGGGAACGGAGGGATCAGTCTCCGCTGGTATGCTATAGAAATAAGTTTAGGTTATTTGACTCTGGATGTTCCTGAGAGGCAGTTCTGTTTCAAGCCAGTGATTAATATCCAATGAATAATGGTTTAAATACAAGCACAAGTTTTCAATGAGTCGAGTGCTTTAAATAAAATTCTTTCATGAGTGCAGAAATGGTTGGATTTACGAAAGCTATATAATGATAAGCTAAGTTCCGTTCCAATGAATAGTGAAGTAAAAGGGGGTTTCAATGAGAGCGCTAAAAAAATATTTATTCCTGTGAAAGTACGCTCGATCCCATCATGTATTGAACTCGTTTTCTTTTACATGGCCACCATGGGCACGCTTGCAGAAATCCAGCCGCTGAACCAAATTTTCGACGGTTTTCAAGCATAAATCGGCCGATACTGCTGCAATTTCGCGTTCGATATTCGTACGAAGTTCTTCAATCGTCGCTGGCTTGTTGGCATAGACCATATACTTGACGTAGCCCCACGAAAATAGTCTAACGGCGTCAATCGCACGATCGAAGCGGCACGTTCGCCAAGCTTGGTTTTCAATAAATCGATTGTGACAATCGCTGTGTGAATGGTGGCGCCGTCCTGTTGGAACCAAATATTGTCCAAGTCCATATCATCCCATTCGGGCGAAAAATATTCGGTTATCATTGAGCGGTAGATAGTCCCAATCACAGTAACCTACCGTTCTTGATCATCACGGAAGAAGCCCAATGACGTCGTCGGCCCATAAACCGCAACAATCGTAGCGAAATTCTGGAACCTATTATAGTTGTGTCAATATATCTAGCTGGTACAGTATCTTCGTCCAAAGGATATTATGTACGAGACTTATTCGAAAAATACATAATTTTCTGAAGTTAATGTATCGAATTAAGACCGAAAGGAAATATCGCTAGCGTAAAACAACAACAAGGTAAAGAAAACAATTAAATTTCAGAGTGCGCTTAAGCATACTACTTACGAACACAAAAGCCAGCATCATGTGTGGCACTAAAACAGCAACAGCTACTCAAATTATCCACGTGCCCTAACGGTATACCGCACGGTCTTATTAGTAAATTATGCTTAAATAATAAGTAAAATACACTGAAGTTCCCTAAAACAACGTTCTACTCGCTTCTTTCTTCTTTCGAAAGACCGGTGTTGCCACACAAAGCTTAGCATGCTTGTGGCAAGCAGTTCAATTGTGTACAGTGAATGCTTCAAGTGCTGCACATGCGCGTGCCATAAACGCCAACAGTTGTGGAATTTTTACAACCCTTCGACTTCGGGGAGGGAGTATCCGCATTTTAACAAGTACAAAGTAATGCAAATATTACGCTTAAGTAGCTTGCGCTACGTTGGTGGGCCGCTGATTTTTATACTCTCGCAACAAAGTTGCTAGCAACAAAGTTGCTAAGAGAGTATTATAGTTTTGTTCACATAACGGTTGTTTGTAACACCCAAAACTAAACGAGTTAGATATAGGGTTATATATACCAAAGTGATCAGGGTGAAGAGTGGAGTTCAAATCCGAATGTCTGTCTGTCCGTCCGTCCGTCCGTCCGTCCGTCTGTGCAAGCTGTAACTTGAGTAAAAATTAAGATATCTTGATGAAACTTGGCACACTTATTTCTTGGCACCATAGGAAGGTTGCTTTCGAAAATGAGCAAAATCGGACCACTGCCACGCCCACAAAATGGCGAAAACCGAAAACACATAAAATGCCATAACTAAGCCATAAATAAAGCTATGGAAATAAAATTTGGTATGAAGGATCGCACTATGAGGGGGCATATGTGGATGTAATTTTTTTGGGGAAGTGGGCGTGGCCCCGCCCCCAAATCGGTTTTTTGTATATATCTCGAAAACCAATAGAGCTATATAAACCAAACTTTCTGCAGTCGTTTTTTTTAGCCATTTTCTTATACATTCCAAAAATGACAGACATCGGATAATAACCACGCCCCCCTCCCATACAAAAGTTAGGTTGAAAATTACTAAAAGTGGGTTAACTCACTAACGAAAAACGTCAGAAACACTAAATTTCACATAAGAAATGGCAGATGGAAGCTGCACTCAGATTTTTTTACAAAATGGAAAATGGGCGTGGCATCGCCCACTTATGGGTCAAAAACCATATCTCAGGAACTACTCGACCGATTTCAATGAAACTTGGTTTGTAATAGTTTCCTTACATCCCAATGATATGTTGTGAAAATAGGCCAAATCGCTTTACAACCACGCCTACTTCCTATATACCAGAACTTTGAAGACAATCTGAATCGTTTACTTTACAATATATAAAGTAAGTACTAGTGAATATATCGGTGCAGAACTTCTCACAAATACTATGTTTATAATGGGGCAGCCCCATTCCTAACATCGCCGAAATCGGACCATAGGTTTTTAAGGCCCCATATATCGAACACGAGGTCCTCGGTGCTTCTAACCTAATATTATGGTTTCCAACTTTCAATGGACTTTATACAATATATATGACGAGTATGTGGGTCAAATTGTGTATTATATAATATTAATTAAGTTAAATAAATAAATTGCGAGAGTATAAAATGTTCGGTTACACCCGAACTTAGCCCTTCCTTACTTGTTTCCTCTTTTTTTTGTGGCATGTGCTTCTCTTTCAGAATTTTCTCCTACAGCTGCGCAGGAATGCTTTCAAGTGTCTGAGTTTGCGTGGGTAAGTGCGTGTGTATTGTAAGCTTGAAAGGAAACAAAGACGGCGGTGCTTAATGGTTTAAGCAGTACTTGCCACAATGGGTCATAACCTAAATTAATATGAGTGTTTAAAAGTTCGAGTGCACTTTTGGGTAGAAAACAAGGTGGTTGCATGCTTATATAAGTACAACTTGTACCTCATACAAAAGTGAATAAAAGTACTATCCTTCCTACATAAAATCCTTAAGATGATGTATTCCAGTCGGAAATTTTTAAAGATGAAAATTTACCTTGTATTACATTTCTAGTGAACATATATTTTTAGGGCTAAACGAGTCGTATAAAATTTTTTTGTGTTTAAAATAAAATATAACTTTATTCTGTTCTTCCAACTTTTTATTTTTAGAAAATTTCCTGACTAAGTATTATTCCTTACAGGGAATGTATACTTCTATACACATTCCTCAATATTATTATATTAAATTACTAAGTGGTGCGTGTTCCTTATAAAGGTTTAAAGCAACATAAAACAATAAAGTGGATTTGTGACACCCTTTAGCTAAGTTATTTACATAATAAGCGCCTCTGTTATGGCACGCGCTGTGTCTCAAGTGCTTTCACAGTCTGGCGAAAGAAGGTTATTATGAGTATTCTGTCGTTAGGTTCTGATTAACCATTATCGATATCTTATATATTACGAAAGAGTCTTCAATTTGCCATTTTTATTGAACCGTTCACATAACGGATGTTTGTAACACCAAAAACTAAACGAGTTAGATATAGGGTTATATATACCAAAGTGATCAGGGTGAAGAGTGGAATTCAAATCCGAATGTCTGTCTGTCCGTCCGTCTGTCCGTCTGTGCAAGCTGTAACTTGAGTAAAAATTAAGATATCTTGATGAAACTTGGCACACTTATTTCTTGGCACCATAGGAAGGTTGCTTTCGAAAATGAGCAAAATCGGACCACTGCCACGCCCACAAAATGGCAAAAACTGAAAACACATAAAGTGCCATAACTAAGCCATAAATAAAGCTATGGGAATAAAATTTGGTATAAGCCAAACTTTCTGCAGTCGTTTTTTTTAGCCACTCCCTAATACAGTTCGAAAATGAAAGAAATCGGATAATAACCACGCCCACCTCCCATACAAATGTTATGTTGAAAATTACTAAAAGTGAGTTAACTCACTAACGAAAAACGTCAGAAACACTAAATTTCACATAAGAAATGGCAGATGAAAGCTGCACTCAGATTTTTTTACTAAATGGAAAATGGGCGTGGCGTCGCCCACTTATGGGTCAAAAACCATATCTCAGGAACTACTCGACCGATTTCAATGAAACTTGGTTTGTAATAGTTTCCTTACATCCCAATGATATGTTGTGTGTGTATGTAGGCTTCACAACCACGCCTACTTCCTATATACCAGAACTTTGAAGACGACCTGAATCGTTTACATTACAATATATAAAGTAAGTACTAGTGAAGATATCGGTGCAGAACTTTGCACAAATACTATGTTAATAGTGTGTCAGCCCCTTTCTAAAAATCGCCGAAATCGGACCATAGGTTTTTAAGGCCTCATATATCGAACACGGGGACCTCGGTACTTCTAACCTAATATTATGGTTTCCAACTTTCAATGGACTTTATACAATATATATGACGAATATGTGGGTCAAATTGTGTATTATATAATATTAATAAAATTAAATAAATAAATTGCGAGAGTATAAAATGTTCGGTTACACCCGAACTTAGCCCTTCCTTACTTGTTTAGCATAACATCACTCAGAACGTTTGGTCATTTAATCGTGAATTGTTTTATTTACAGGGAATTATAAAATTCATCTCGGCCAAAAAATGGAATTAACTCGTCAACATTTTCGTGCGATCATTTTTCACAACTTTCGCGACAAGAGTGCATCGATGAACTAAAATTTTTGTATGGCTATCAAGCACCATCCTATAGCACTGTGAAAAACTGGTACAACGAATTCAATCGTGGCCGACGCTCGCTCAAAGACGAATTCCGTGAAGGTCGTCCAAAAACAGCCGTTGTGCCAGAAAACATCGATGCCGTACGTGAACTGATAATGCAAGACCGTCATGTAACATACCTTCAGATAGAGGCATGCCTATGCATTTCTCCCACCAGCATACATTCGATATTGCATGAACACCTGGCCGTAAAAAAGGTTTTATCACGTTGGATCCCACACAATTTGACAATCGCTCAACAAGGCAAGACAAGGCTCAAAAAAATGCTTCGAAAATTGGTTTGAGCGCATGCAAAAGTGTATAAATCTGGATGGAGAATATTTAGAAAAACAATAAAACCATTTTCGTTGAAAAATATTCCTATTTTCATTATTAGGCCAGAAATATATATAGCAGCCCTCGTATACATAAGGAACCAATGAAGATAGCGAAATAAAACTCTACACAAATCTGTATGTGATCTGTGACATAACTTGTGAAATAAATTTTGAAATCGGACTATAACTTTTCAATGCTCCGGATATCGAATACGAAGAACTCAGTGCCTTATGGTAATTTTTCACCTAAAATATCGGTAAACCTCTCAGATATATTAATTTAATTCAGAGGAAATCTTTTTCTTCTAATCGCTGTACCAGAGATGGTTAAAATCGGGTCATAACTTCCTAAGGTCTCATATACCTCATTATAGGATTTTCAAATTGGGGCAAATTGTGTGTTATCTTAATAAAAATATATCAATAAATTGCGAGAGTATAAAATGTTCGGTTGCACCCGAACTTAGCCTTGCCTTACTTGTTGATATTAGTTTTGTAGCTGAACATTTTCCGATCTCGATCATGGGAATGCACAGTGGTTCGGCTTGTATGAAGGCGCGGTCATAAATACTTCCCGTTGAGATATCGCTATGAAATTTTCACCAAAAATCTAGAAAAACATTTTAAGTATATATTAAAAAAATTGGCCCCATTGGACTACTAGGTCCTATAGCTCCCATAGAACAGTAATTGCCATTATATGGCAATGATGCGCAAAAATACTTCTCATGGTCATAGTTGGAGCGTCAAAACTTTCAGTAAGGTTTTGTAAAAAAATTTAAGAAAGCGATACACAAGCTGAACATGATTTGTCGTTATAGTTTCTCCTATCCAACCCCCACATTCAAAATCATGTAGGAAAAAAGCAAATTATCAACCAATTTAATAAAGTTCATTTTTTCACTGCCATTCAGCAGCCATTATAATTAGAACAAAAACTTAAAATGTCTCCTCTAGTAAACCGTATACAGATTGAAATAACGACGATTTATCCTTCTTTCCAAGCTTTTTTTAGCCCAATTATAATGAGTTTGAACTTAAAGGGCAATTCAAAGGGCATTATATTTTGACGATTGCAAATACATCCGCAACTTTCCGCAGCCAACGATATCACGTCTTGAAAACCTGGTTTCCGCACACATCTTTCTATTACCGCACTACCTCAACTGCTTTATATAATTAGCACCTCAATCACAGCGATAACAAAAGTCAGTTCATGTCGATTTATTTGAAAATAATGCGTCAGATGGCTGATAGATATGAATATGCGATATGAAAGCTAACAAATCACAATTAAATAAAAATATGATTATTTTTCGTGAATTTCCTTGATTGCGCAAAACACTAGCGATACTTAGATACAGCGTTCAGCAATTCAGCATTAAAGCCAAAAAATCAGTGCATTCGATTTAGACGTGTTTGGCTGAAGTGCTCTTCAGTTTTATCGGACGGTCAAAATTAGTCTAACAAAAAGCAAATTATATATAATATATGAAGCAAGCCACAACAAAAAGCCAACACTTGAGCACCAAAGTAGTACAAAAACAATAAAAAGATTTACTGTATTGGCAAACTCAGACGAGTATACAGTTTCGAGTGTTTAAAATTAATTGTGGAAAAAATCAAATCAGTTAAATACCGTCAGATATGACAACATACAATTCAACTGATTAGATTTTTTTTCGGCTACCAAAAAATAATTTCCAAATTACTTGATTAGATTTTTCCACAGCGCAATCAACATGCTACATTCAAACACATACACATACGTATGCAAGAAGTTTCTATCACTTGCTGTCAGCAATTTGTGCAGACAACTGATAGTTCGAACAACAACAATAAGAAACAGCGCCATGTATTCATTTAGCAGTTGACTGCTGATAGCCAACCCTGATAAAAAGCTATGTGTGTTTGTATGAGTGTGTGTGCCAACTAGTACGCTTCACCATTTTTCTCTTCTTCCTCTTTTCTTTCTTCTGGGTGTTGGTAAAATTTTTAATCGAATACTTCTGCTACAGGAAATCAAAATTTGGAATCGAATCACAGCTTACAACAAAATAATGGAGGGGGTGGGTGGGGGGTTGTGCGACAGATCGTGAGTGTGAAATCAAAAGTTGAAAGCAAATAATAATTCTTATCAAGTCAGGTCGTTTGTCGTTTTCGAGCGTTAAATTGTTGTTGTACAAATTTTGATGGGTCTCTTATGTTTAGGAAATTAAGCAACAACAACAACAACGCACACAGAATGTTGTTGATTTGTTATTTGCTGATCGTTTCATCAATTTCAAGCATTTCAGTAGCTGCCTACATACATACCAACACGCTTGGCGATAGCGTGAAATCAATTATTAAACGCTATCACCTACATTCAGTGTTGTTGATTGAAAATCGTTTGGCGATATACTCGTAGCACTCACATTGCTTGTGATAAATAATTAATTTGGTAGCATTTTTTTATCGGCGTAGATTGTGGGAAAAATAGCTGCACAACGCAATCTAATAAGCGTTGTGTGTGTGTGAGTGTGAGCACGTAACGTCCTTGATATTATGCTGTTATGGGACTCATAAAAGCAACTGTATTTACAAGACATTATTATTGAAGAAATTTTGATATTTCAGCAAAGAGTTTTGTGTTCACTGGGTATATCTATTGAAGAATTGTTGATATTTCAGATCTTAAAATTATTATCAACTTCTAATACTTTACTTCGGGCTTACAGTCCTGCCTAGAAAGGGTTTTAAGCGCAATCTCTGTTCCGAAAATATCTCCTTTTGTCAATTTTGATATTGGACTTTCCATTTGAACATCTTAAATCTTAAGTTTAACTCTCGAAACGTAAAAGTAAAACCACCGCAAAGGTCCGCAGAAGTCTACAGGTTAGGTTAGGTTAGGTTTGTCGGCAGATCTCTGCAAAAACAGAAGATCCCACTTAGACAGCCTGGCGTTGTCCATTGTGGTACCAATAAAGCTCCCTGTGGATCAAAGACTTTTAAGATTCAGCAAAACACTTGGAATCCGTAACAAATTTCTTAAGACGGCTAATATCGATTCTACCCAATTCGCTAGGATCGCCAAAAAAGGGCCTTCCGAGGTGTATCAACCTCAGTCTGGCAAAAGCTGGACATTGAAGAAGGAAATGCTTAGATGATTCCACCTCGTCTTCCTCTATACAGCTTTGGCAACTTGCATCTGTCACGATCCCAAGTCTCACCGCATGGGTACCCATTGGACAATGTCCAGTAAGTACACCAATGATCGCGCTAAGATGGACCTTGCCCAGAGAAAGCAGTTGAAAGGAAGTCTACAGGTAGTTTTAGCTGATTCTTTTGCTCTAACCTGAATAAGGTTTATATCTTAACGATACCGTCAATTGTCTTACAATTTGTTTCACTATTTTATTATACCATTTTATTACATTTATCCCAGTTGCTTGTAATAGTGATTAAATTTCCGTTCCAAGATGGAGAAGGCTGTTATCATATAGCTTTTGTTCTTGTTTTGGTTAAGGAATCTAAATTACTATTGGGAATTGTATAAATATAATATTAGTAAATTAATTTTTCCAAAGACTTGCCTTAGTCCTAAATGGTTTTTGAGAAGCTCAAACTCTAAAAGCGTGTAAAATTACTAAAAATCCAGATAGTTATTTTATTCGAATTTATACACACTACAAATAAGAAGTTACAAAATACATGAGCGGAACGTTCCTCAGTAACGGGGCTACGAATATTTTACGGTTATAAAAACATACGAATATATTTTATATTAATATCTATGGATTATGGATGACTCAGTACCCAAAAGAGATCTACTATTTTTTATTTCCCTCAAACATTTTATAACTTTTTTCTTCATAAATCCTGTCATTATCATTTGTGGATAGTTCAAACGGTACTACAGTTAGGCATGAAGATCAAGCTCATGTATTTCTAACGAAAGACAATTTTGTTCCTTTTTAGTTTGTACATTTTCTGTAACATTGAGTTGTAAGAGCCTATAAGAGATACATATATTGATAGTAGAGCCGACCTCTGAAAAATTGATGACTTTTGAGGACAGTGAATACGGCTCCGAAAGTGGCTTCGATAACGATTTTATTAGGACAATGCCAATGAAATAGAATAGCAATTTGGAGCTATAAAGTAAATAATTCGCTTGAAATATGCCCTATATTATGAAATTGGAACGTCGATTTATAAGGGAATCAATGCAAACAAATTTCCAATATTAGATAACTTAAAAATGTCACTGAATATTCCAGATAAATACATAGATAGAAATAATACGATGAATACTCTTTCGAGAGTATTTCTAAAAAGAGTATTTGCGTAAGATCATGGAAATAATCTGGGTACCCGGTCTTACAGATATAGAAGGAAATGGCAAGGCATGTGACCAGTTTTATAAATCAATGGGTGCTAGACGAATGGCATGTGCGGAAGATGATGAGACGCAAGAACATTATCTTTGCGAATACCTCGCCTTCTGTTGGTTATGAAGGTATACTTTCTACGGCTCTCAATACTTCAATAGAGAAGTTTCGTCAAATGGACTGCGTAGCTTATTTGACGCTTATTAGGGTATCTCTTGGGGGAACAATGGACCTAAAGATGACTAAGGTGCGGCCTCATTAGGTCACACTCTTTTTATCTCACTTTTTAACTAACCAACCAACTAACCTGGTACTCCAACAAATCTGTTGCATCTGTGGGATGAATGGTTGTAGTTATATATGATTAAATGTGTACACTTTATACGGTAGAATATTAAATTGAATTGCTTTTAAGGCGATCAACTACACGTATGGGCATCAAGTTGAGCCTCTTACAAATAACAACAGCATTTCAGAAAACTAACAAAATCAATAACCACAATCTTTGCTAATCACACCCGCACATATGTACCTCGTGCATAACTCATTCAGCAGTTGCCTTTACATAATTTCCTTTACAACAACTGAGATGTCTTCTATTTACGAAAATCAACTAACAATTTCTTTACTCTTTAATACTTTCTTCTGAAACATTTCATCAATCAATTCAACACTTAATTTCTCAGCTAAAAGATTTTGCCACACACAATACTATATACCTCAAACACTCGATTACTGCCTGCCGTGAGCTTAATAACTCAATAGACAAATTCAATTGGCACAGTAAATAATGGGGCCACCCGCTTTGACTGCTCAACAACAGCCGGCTATTGATGAAGTTTGTTAAAGCCACACAAACGCACACACATACATGTTTGCATTACTGCTGTAGGCGTCACTCTGTTTGTACACCACAACGAAGGACATTTTTTTGCGGCACAAACCGAACACATATTGGTCCTTTAGAAGCCGAGCATATGTGTGAGTGTTTGTCTGTCTGTAGAGGCATGTGTGTATTCTGTGTACTGCCGCAATTAGGCGCACAAGGTATTTTACCCAGCAATCATGCGATGATCCTGTCAAACCCTTCGATTGTCCTTTTTTCTCCATTGCCATTCTTCGCCATCCTTCTGGATCTCGTTTGTTGGCATTGGAATTGCCGTTTGATTCGATCAGCGGGTGGTTCGCCCACGGTTTAGCCCACAGGCGTTGGTGACGCCATAGCACAGCGGCGCAGCACCGACAAATCCAGTCGGACGCGGAGCCGCACACTCGCACGCCTCTCTATCTCTCAACCAGGCTTTGCGGTAGCCAAGACATGCTCGCCGACACCAAAACAACAAACAAACAAATCGCAATCAAATACGCGCCTCACACACACACTAACACACCAACATACAGACATACAATATTCATGTCTGCTTTGTTGAATTTCCATCGAAATGTCATTGAATTTATTGTTATTGTATTTATTGTGCGCTTCCTTGACGCTGCGCGCTGACGGGCTGAGCCGTTTCGTCCTTTGTCATTTGTGTTTGTGGCAACATTGTGTAATTTGTTATTTGTTTTCCGTTGTCTATGGACATTTTTATATGCATTTATGCATGGATATGTTGTTGTATTGTTGTTGTATGTGGGTGTGTGAATGTTGCATGTGTTTGGAACGACCGGGTGTTGTGTCACAATATACTTATAAATATAATGGCTTGGCCTTTTGTTTGATTTCTAATTCACCTACACATGTGTGATTATGTTGATTTGTTTTGCTTTTGTTGTGGTTGGTATGCCATGTGGTGCCATTCTCAGATATTGAAATATACTTTTTTTTAACTCACCTTCGATTTTTTGCGGTATGGTCGGTAGCGCCTTCGATTTCCTGCCATTTTTCTGAATTGTGATTTCTAAAATAAAGTAAACTTAATATATTAACTGATGAAATAAAAAAAATTATAGACAATAAGTAAGTTTGAAACATGAGAATAAAATATAGACATAGTTGAAATTAGTCAACCGATTTCTGAAATATAAATCATTTAAGCATTTGCTTAAGTTGTCGCCAATGTCGTTAAATATCTTAGACAACTCGAATATGCGTTTCTTGTATATTACCAAGTGTCTGATAACATGGGTAAGTAGTCGTGATTATAATTGCCTTATATTCTCAATTGGGTAAGGCTACTCTGTCCCCCGTATAACCACACTTTTATACTTTACCCAATGGTTAATAGATCAATGATCTAATCAGCCAAATTGTAGAAGTTGTCTGAAGAAAGGCGAAGTGGAAACATCTCTCCATGTTGTAGCTTTGTAGCTTTCGCTATCAAAAAATCTTGGATAGCATGGATTCATGAACCAGACCAATTTGGCTGGTGTTGATATTAGCCAACTTTACAGATTTATGGATGGACTTATTATTTTCATAATAGTTGGAAACTCTATAAGATCTTAAACGTTATAAAATCATTTTTGTTTCGTAATCATACTGGAATATTCAATGTTAAATAGATAATTTGAGAAGTGTTTTCAAAAGATGATATTTCCATATTTATACTCTCGCAACAAAGTTGCTAAGAGAGTATAATAGTTTTGTTCACCTAACGGTAAGTCATAAAACTAAACGAGTTAGATATAGGGTTATGTATATCAAAATGATCAGGATGATGAGTTAAAAACCGGATGTCTGTATTTCCGGAAGAAGGAAGATTTTTTTTGGACGCTCCCGGTGGGACCGGCAAGACATTCATTACTATCTTATATTAGCAAAAGTAAGGTCTCAGAGACAGCTAGCCTTAGCAATAGCGTAGAAACTCTAGACAGAACTCTTAGAGATCTTAGAAGCTGTGATAAAATCATTGATGGGATTACTGTTATGTTTGCTGGGGATTTTCGACAAACTTTACCCGAAATAGTAAGGAGAACTACAGCAGACATTGTAAAGTCTTACCTTAAAAGTTCTCCATTATGGAAGTTTTTAAATATTTTAAAATTATCGACAAATATGAGAGCCCATTTGAGGGGAGGTAGTATAACTTTCCCTTCAAAATTACTTTTAGTAGACGGGAAAATACCTCATTTTCAAAATAAAATTGGAATTGACCTCGATTTAGGAGTAGGAGTAGGTAACATTGAGGATTTAATATTAAAAGTTTACCCTGACATCAGCGAAATAGAAAATAAAGATCACCAATGGATGTGTCAAAGGGCAATATTGGCGGCGAGAAACAGTAGCGTGGACGAAATTAATGACATAATTTTAAATAAACTTGAAGGAGATATAGTCACATACACATCTATTGATAATGTAATGGATCAAGAAGATGTGGTCCATCACCCACAGGAGTTTCTAAATTCTTTGAACTCAAGTAGCCTTCCTCCACATTCCCTTAAGCTAAAAATAGGCGCCCCAATAATTTTACTTAGAAATCTGAAACCACCTAATTTATATTTTTTATGCAACTGGACCCGATTTCAAGTAAAATTTCTTCGTAATAACGTGATCGTTGCAATAGTTTTGACTGGTCCAGCGGTTGGTCAAACAGTACTTATACCTCGCACCCCGATGATCCCAAATGATATACCTTTTAATTTTAAAAGAATTAAATTTCCCCTTAAGCTATCTTTCGCCGTTACAATTAATAAATCGCAGCGGCAAACATTTAAACAAGTGGGGATCGATTTACGCAAATATTGCTTTTCACATGGCCAATTATATGTCGCGTTGTCAAGATCAGGTTGCGGAGAAAATCAATATGTTCTTCTGCCACCAGAAAATAAAACAAAAAATATAATTTACGCAGAAGTTCTTTGATAACAGAAATTGACGCGGACGAAGATAAAGACGAAGCCCAAAATCACTATTCCACGCGGACGAAATCGCGGCCACAGCTAGTTTCATTATAAAGATGGTACAGAAAGGCTGCACTCAAATTGGTATACACAATTTGAAATGGGCTGGCTCAGCCCACTTATGGGTCAAAAACCATATCCCCGCAACTACTTGACCAATTTTATTTTCCTGCCATCCCAATTAGTGAAATCGGATAATAACTTTCCCTAGCTCTTATAAACCTAATATTAGGGATTTCAAACTTACAATGCACTTTATACCATACATATGCCAAATATGTGGGTCAAATTGTGTGTTATATTAATAAAAATTAAATAAATAAATTGCGAGAGTCTAAAATGTTGGATTACAAACTCGCCTTTCCTTATTTGTTATTTGTTTTTTTTTACACAATTTCGTCACTTGGATTATGATCTGAACGAAAAAGTTTCCAAGTAAAAAAGCTTTAAATGTGAGTGTCCGACAAAATGGGATATTTTTAACCATACAAATATAGCTTCGTTCATTTCAGAATATAAAAGGGGTATTATGACAATTTCAAGCAATATGGTTAATAAAAACTACTGGAAAAAGACTAGATTCTAAAAGATATAAAAAGGTTGGAAGAGAATTATAAGAGACTAGATAGTATTCAATCATTCAAGAGAATTTTTGTCTTTAAGAAACTGGTTCATGGTTCAACCACTGCCAACTTGTAGACCCATGAAAACTATAGATTTTAATCTGGTACAGAACAACAAGTCCCCCTGAACAGTATACTGAAATGGAATATATATTGCAAAAGAGGGGATATTTACAAACAAGTACACAACAATTGGAGATATTATATAAGTTTCGTATCTGGGGTTTCGGAAGTCTGTTGCTCTCACTGGCAAGGTCTAATTTTTGTCAAATTGTTTGGTTAGAATAATGTGATGATACAACGTTTTCTTATTTTGTGAAAAAAATATAAGAAGTAGATATCCCATTTTGAATTGATACTCCTTGGATATTGGTTAGCTTTCATTTCCAAGTGTTTAAGTCATTAAATCGATTTCTAGGAGCCTTGTTCAAAATGGTCCTGAAATGAGTAGTTTTAAATTCCATGTTTATCTCAAAACTTAAAATAAGCTATTATACAAGAACTCTATATCAGACAGTGGAAAAATATAGCTCTAAGAATACACCAGTTGGTACTGGGGCATTAGTTTTATCCATTTTTTACAAAGTAAAGACCAATAACTTCATTTATGTTCCTAATTTATATCGAAAAAGCTTCCGATATCACTTCTCCTGAATTTCATACTTAAAGATTTTTACAATGCCACAGACGGCCCAACATCTATTCTCTAAATAGTTCTATACTTATAATACAAGCATTTTGTATCCCATTTGAAAAGGAATAAAAACATATGGCGCCAGCAACTAATAATAGATAATAAAAATGTAAAAAAAACTACAATGGCAAGAAAACTCGGACAAGTTAATAGAAAATAATAGAAAATTATTTTAACTAAAAACCAAAAATGACTTGCATTTTCAACGAATAAAATAGCCAACAGCAATTTAGCAATTAACGAAGCAAAGAAAATACAGTCAAGCAATTAGAGGCAGAAGACACAAAGGAGCCATTTTTGTTTGATAGAGGGGAGTAATGAGGGTGCAATATATTTTTATATGAATTAAGCTAAACAAAACAACAAAATGCTTGGAACTAGTGAAAAAGGCTGAGGCTCCTGCGTTACACAAGTGTTGATTTTTCCATAAAAATTTGTAAGCGAATTGGTCAGCAGAAGTTAGTAAAATATTTACAAAGAATGAGTACAAATACATATGTCTGTAAGAACAACAACAATAAAGACTTTTAATGCTCAGTCTACAAAACGACAGCGATCAGTCTTGCACTCCACTTAACTACACCGTTGACTTTGAAGGAGCCACAGCGTAGCCGAAGCAGAAGAAAAACAAAATCAATTTCTAACTCTTGAGCGCTAGCACTGTTTCTTATCAGTTTCAAGATAATATACTATTTGTTTATGTTCGTTTATATTTGAATTGGAAGCGTTTATTTGTTGATTTTCTCTTCGTTTTTTGTTTTTTTTTTTGTTTTATCACAGTAGCTTATCTGATATAAAAATTTAATTTAATTGGATGCAACTGTTTTTTATACCATCTGCTTCTGCTTCTACTTATTTTCCTAGTCTTTAAGTAGATCGTCTAGAATTTGGCTCCTCAAGGGAAGAGACGCTAATGGTTAGTTCATGGGTACACTTAAGAAAAAACCAACTTTAAAATAGCAACAACAACAAATACGAAAGAAATAAGAAATATTTGTTTTTATATAAGTAAGTATCACACCAAACAACTACAAATTTATATTATCAAACCACACACATCTCGATCTCCAATCTCATATCTACATAAATACTACACACATGTTTCTCAACTGTTTACAAATGTTGCGGCCGGTCATTCTTCCACTTTTGTGCTCAACATTTCCTTTTATCTTTCAAATTCTGTTAATATGCACTCATATCTGGTTGAGAAATCAGCTCGATTTCTATGCACTTCCAGCGAAAAAAATATGTGTGTTTACCTGTGTTTGTGTGTGTGTGTTTGTGCATAAAGTGTGCTGATTTCTTTTTTCGGCTTGCTCGCTCTTTCGTTATTTCGTTATTTTGCGATTTTTACATTTTGATAAGCGAAAAGGACAACAATAAAAAACTAGTTTTTGCAGATTAGTCGCCTGAAAGTTAACACCTTTGCATCTCTGATGGGGATTCCAATAAAAATGATATACATTTATTTAGTTGCTTGTATGTGTTAGTGTGTGTAAATATAAAATATGACAAATAACACCACAAACACTTCATATGACGCGCCACTATTGTTGTTGTTTTGTGGATGCGGAAACTCAAGCGGAAAGTCCAGCGGAATTTGTCAGATGAGCGCTGAGTGTAACGCCTTAAATATAATGTATAATGTATAATGTATAACAAAAACTATCTGGGTAAGCTGAATCTCTTAACATATACAAAATGGTTTGATGAATGTCGAAAAATGCTGATTTGTATGTCCGTCTATATACTCGTATATTAAGATCCTAAAAGATCTATCCATCTACTATCGAAAAATTTTTGGTTTATTGATTTTAGAAGAACCAGTTATGAGGTTGACACTGTATGTGTTATTCCACGACATAGACATAGTCTAGCGAATCAAAAGACAGCGGTTACTCTGGCTAGGTCATGTTGTTCGAATGGACGAAAGTACTCCAGCTCTGAAAGTATTCGATGCAGTACCCGCTGGTGGAAGCCGAGGAAGAGGGAGACCTCCACTCCGATGGAAGGACCAGGTGGAGAGGGACCCGTCTTCACTTGGTATTACCAATTGGCGCCAAACTGCCAAAAGGAGAGATGTGTGATGCGCTGTTGTGTACTCGGCTATAAACGCGTAAGCGGTGTCTACGCTTGTCAAGAAGAAGAAGAATTATGAGATATAATGTCCACCACAAGACGTTTTTTTTGGACACGTCATGTGAGTGCCAAATACAAATTTCACAAAATACGCTGAATTGTTGAAATGAATTATAAGATTTTATTATTTAAACAAGTAAGGAAGGGCTAAGTTCGGGTGTAACCGAACATTTTATACTCTCGCAATTTATTTATTTAACTTTATTTATATTATGAGTATATAATTAATATTCGTCATATATATTGTATAAAGTCCAAAGTAAAGTTGGAAACCATAATATTAGGTTAGAAGCACCGAGGTCCTCGTGTTCGATATATGGGCCTTAAAAACCTATGGTCCGAATTCGGCGATTTTTAGAATGGGGCTGCCACACTATAAACATAGTATTTGTGCAAAGTTCTGCACCGATATCCTCACTAGTGCTTACTTTATATATTGTAAAGTAAACGATTCAGACCGTCTTCAAAGTTCTGGTATATGGGAAGTAGGCGTGGTTGTGAAGCGATTTGGCCTATTTTCACAACATATCATTGGGATGTAAGGAAACTATTACAAACCAAGTTTCATTGAAATCGGTCGAGTAGTTCCTGAGATATGGTTTTGACCCATAAGTGGGCGACGCCACGCCCATTTTCCATTTTGTAAAAAAATCTGAGTGCAGCTTCCTTCTGCCATTTCTTATGTGAAATTTAGTGTTTCTGACGTTTTTCGTTAGTGAGTTAACCCACTTTTAGGAATTTTCAACCTATCTTTTGTATGGGAGGTGGGCGTGGTTATGATCCAATTTCTTTCATTTTTGGACTGTATAAGGAAGTGGCTTAAAATAACGACTGCAGAAAGTTTGGTTTATATAGCTCTATTGGTTTGCGAGATATGTGCAAAAAACTAAGTAGGGGGCGGGGCCACGCCCACTTCCCCAAAAAAATTACATCCAAATATGCCCCTTCATAGTGCGATCCTTCACACCAAATTTTATTTACATAGCTTTATTTATGGCTTAGTTATGGCACTTTATGTGTTTTCGGTTTTCGCCATTTTGTGGGCGTGGCAGTGGTCCGATTTTGCTCATTTTCGAAAGCAACCTTCCTATGGTGCCAAGAAATAAGTGTTCCAAGTTTCATTAAGATATATTAATTTTTACTCAAGTTACAGCTTGCACAGACGGACGGACGGACAGACAGACATTCGGATTTGAACTCCACTCTTCACCCTGATCACTTTGGTATATATAACCCTATATCTAACTCGTTTAGTTCTGGGTGTTACAAACAACCGTTATGTGAACAAAACTATAATACTCTCTTAGCAACTTTGTTGCTAGCAACTTTGTTGCGAGAGTATAAAAATGTAAAAATTTCTTTGTTTTTAGCCTCTAAAACCCAGTCGACTTTTGGTTCTCAACTTCTTTGGCCACAGGAGAAGGAGTGACAATCAATTAGATCGAACGATCTCATATCTATGTCAACTTCCCGATACCGATAATCTTCGAAAATTTATGAAATATGATATTTTCGAAGCATTCTCTAAGTTTTATCTCTCCTTAATGCTTGTTCTTCTCCATGATTTGGCGCATGGTGAATATCTGGTCAGTTGTGGATTTTGATTTTCCAAGTCTAGAGCCACACTGATAAGGTCCAATCATTTGTTGGCGGTGGGCTTTAGTCTTTCACACAGTACGCTCGATAGCACCTTATAGGCGATATTTAGCAGCTTTATCCCACAGTAATTGGCACAGATTGTGGGATCTCCCTTTTTATGCATTGGGATTGGGATTGGGCAGAGTACACTGAGATTCCAATCGTCAGGTATGCTTTCTTCCGACTATATTCTGCAAAGACGCTGATGCATGCACCTAATTCAGTTCTTCGCCGCCGTATTTGAATAGTTCGGCCGGTAATCTATCGGTCCCGCCGCTTTGGTATTCTTCAGGCGGGTAATTGCTATTCGAATTTCATGGTCGGGTAATGGAACATCTGTTCCATCGTCATCGATTGTAGAATCGGCTTCGCCATCTCCTGTGTTAAAACGCGATCAAATTTCATCATGATTCGATTTTAATTTCCATGAAATTTCTTAACGTTACAACTCCTTTCCAATCCGCATACCATATGTGAGGAGCTCCGAATATACCGGGAAAAATCGCTTTATATCGAAAATATCACTCAATTTACAACACATACCAATGAAATCGATTTGACTTAATTTATTGATAATATTACATTCTGATGTTTAAAATTAATTAAATTATAAGTAGTTACATAAGCCCCTATAAAACAATATACATATAATGATTTTTAACCTTCCGAATGACTTTGACTGTTATCAATAAGTGAGATATTTTAATTAATTATGTAGACACGTTTTCTTTATCACAATATGATTAACGTCAATATTTAATTTAATCAGTTCAGGCCTTGGTCTAGCTTCCGTAAACTAAATTTACGAATTTTTCTGGGATATTGTAAAATTTATCGAAACATATATAAAATCTATTAGTCGAAAATGAAGATGTTATCAAAGTCGTAAAGTGATTTGGTAGAAAAATTTAAAGAACTGACATAGATGTGGATCTATTGATTATTGATTATCATTCTCTCATATACATACATAATATATAACATTTGGTTTCTTTTGTTGAGTTTATATCGCATATATCGCTATTAATATAAGATTTTTCATTAAAATTTAAGTGTCTATATTCGACTGAATATTATGCTTTCTTGTAGAGAGATTTTTTAAACCAAATATGATATAAAGTACTATATAGTAATAGAACGGATTGTCAGTATATCTTCTATCAGCTTTAAAGCTTTAAACTAGAACTTGGACGAAAGAAAGATATTAAAATAGAAATTTTGACAGAGGTTTTTATGCAAAAAAATTAGGTAAAATTTGGTATGTTTTTTACTTTATGTAATTAAAAAAAATCGGTCATCAAAGTCCTTATTCATTGTATCTCGAAGAACTTTTTAAAATTTCATTAGGATTGTTTTACTCGACTCAAAACACAGTTTTGAGAAAAAAACGTTTAAAGTTTTGAGTGACAACACCAGCTACCCTGAAGCTGAATTCATCTAGAGCTATAATATAATTTAATAATACAATGAAAAAATGCCGCTTTTTGAAGCCGCTAACCCATATAACTCCCTCAGACAAAAAAGTCAGTTTCCATGGACTACGAACTTAGCTCCTCGTTACATGTGTCTATATTGAAATTATTTATAATATTTTTTAAATGGACAATCTTATGCAGATATATTACATAAGTAAGGTGAATTAGTCAAAAAAGCTATTTTTTAATGATTTTATCAAACGAAAATTTTCCAGAAACAAACAGTAGACAGTTGGCAGTAAGCAGATGAACAGTTCTGCTTATATATTTAAACAAAAGTGAATGCTTGTTGGAGACTAATTGAATTTACGAAAACACACTGGCACATACACATGTACATAATGGCACGCTTAGAATATATAATCTACAGGCATTTGTTATAATAAGTCCTACGGACATATACGGACAGCAAGGAAGACATTCTTCCAGTCAACTTAATTTTTCTATTCTTCAAATGCATATAAAGAGAGAGAGAAAGCAATAAATCACATTTTAATCAACAGCAAATCTCTGTGTAATCAACTCAAGGATGAAGAGTGTTGCAGGAATGCATGAAGACGAAGACGTGCACAATTCACTATTTAGATGTGAGTGTGTGTGTGGTTGAGTATTTATAAATATATATGTGTATATGTATATGTTCATATATTTATATGCTTGTTTGCCTGCTATATTACTTGCCACACATGGCCAATAAAGTCGTGGCAACGATGGTGGCAATGTGACATTAAAATTGGCAGAAGCGACAACAACAACAAACACACAGTGCAGCACTCAAACGTACTGACAAATGGCCAGAAAGGCAAACAATCGAACAAGCTAGACATTTACAAATATAGAGACATGCGAGCAGAGATAGACATAAATATCGGGAGGCTGCGTGCCACACAATTAAGATGACCGCCAAGTGATAATCGATGATGACGCAGTCGTAAGCAGATTCATGCCAATGGAACAAATGAGAATAATGAAATAATTATGCCGAGCTCGGCTGGGCAGCGCTGTGCTTGTCTATCTATGGTTGACTCAGAGACGGCGGCGAGGGCAGCGTGGCGGTGTGCAACGAAATGCAACGCTGGATGCATGGTTGCTGCAACAAATCATGGCACGTATACGGCGATAGCTACATAGATATATACAAATTTATGCAGGCTCGGTATGTATGTATGTATGCATATACATATGTATGTACAAATGACGATTTATTGATATCATGTTCGAGAAATATTGGACAACATTGTGGTTGTTGCTGCTGTTGTTGTTGCAGCTATCATGATGAACACCAAATGCAATGTGTGCTGCATTGTCGTGATTTGTACATAAATACTTACATATACAGTATGTAACACAATTGAGCAAATAATATCACGAATGTCGATTCTTACAAAAAATGTGTATTTAATTTGGGCGAATTGAATTACAGTTTTTTTTAATACATTCTTCAGTTCGTCTATAATATAAAACAACAAAAGATTAACAAATTTATTCAGGTTTTATAAGAAGAAAATATAAATTCTCTTGTATGGCACTTGCTCAATTTTGATGCAATGTAATTTTTACCGCTTTAATATTTAGTATAGCCTCCTTTGGCCGCTATCAGCGCTTCAATCCGCTTGGGAACGCTATTGACTAAATCTTCACATTCTTTTTTAGTGATGGAGTTCCATACTTCTACACATCTAGTAAATAATTCCGCCTTTGTTTTCGGTGGATTGGCATAATTGTATACCCTTTATTTTTAAACAAACCACAGGTTCTCGATAGGATTAATATCGGTACTTTGAGGGGGCCATTCCAAAGTTTCAATTCGTTGACTTTTAAGATACTCCATAGTCTTCTTAGCTTTGTGCTTGGGGTCGTTGTCTGTCATCAGAACGATTTTGCTACTGTCCAGACCCAATTTCTCCAACGAAGAAAAATACCCTTGCCTTAATATATCTATATACATATTCGCGTCCATATTTCCCTCGATTAAAATTAGGTCCCCAACACCACTTTTACAAAAGCCACCCCAAAAGAGGACTTTTCCGCCCCCAAATTTGAGTGTTGGGATGACATCGCGGCTGGTAATAGTCTTTGATGACTTCTTCCAAACGTAATGTATTCCGTCTGACCCGTGAAGGTTAATCTTGCTTTCGTCTGTCCAAAATACATTCGCTCACTGTTCTGGAGTCCAGTTTCGGTGCGCTTTAGCAAATTTTAGACGTAGTTCTTGATGATGTTTAGTAAGCAAAGGTTTTTTAGTTTTGCGCCTGGCTCTAAACCCTAGTTTTTTCAACTCGCGGTGTACAGTCATGCGGGAAACTTGTTTTCCGTAAGTCCTCTCCAGTTCTTTTTGAATCCCAGTACCTGATTTTACTGCTCCCGAGGTCTATCGTGGTTATTTAAAACGGATCGCCGACCAGATCGATGTTTTGGTACTGATATTTCATGACAATTAGCAATATTTTTCACTGACCCAAATGAAATTTCTGCTAAATTTGCAACTTGCCGATATGAGAGGCCTTCATTCAACCATTGAAGCACAGATTTTTTAATAGAGTCAGAAATTTTCTTAATTTTTCTAAAAAAAACACGAAGTTAAACAGCTTCACAAAAAACAATCTTTCTAATTCTACTTACCGTCTATAAAATGAAAAATACTTCTGGAAACGTTAGTTAATTGATAAATAGACCTACTGGTATTTAAAATATTCGAAAGTTGTTTATTTAGTCTTAGCTATGCTCACACGCCTGAACTCAACCGATGTTGTAACACAATTGAGCAAATGTGCACGTGACGCAAACCAGACGCCGCCAGAAAAATATTGAGAAATTGTACCATTATATTTCCGCGAAAAAAACTTAACTAGTGTACCTATTCGAATACATATATATTCTTTTCGTAATAAGTTGCGTAGTGCAAAAAAAATTTTGAATTGAAGAATATTTGATTTTATTTGCTCAATTGTGTTACATACTGTATGTCTATGAGCGTTCGAATGACAAAAGGTGCATACATTCGATTCGAGTCCAACAAATGTCCGGATGCGTTTTACAGGAAGCAGCCGTTTTTGGTGTTCGAAAACAAAAAAGCCACACAATAAACATATGTAGAAGTGCCACAAACTAATATACATATGTATGTATGTGTGAGCCTACAAATCGTTAGTTGCTACCGAGTGCTCCTGCTCGTCTGGCAGCGTTGGCATCGCGCTTATCGCCGCTTGTTGATCGCTCTTTGATTTTATTCATTTGCTTCATTGCGCCTCATCTTCTGGCCATATTTCATATTCGCATTTGCTCCTCTTTGTTTTGTCTTGTTTTGGTTTGCGGTTGTGCGTTATTTATTTGTCATCTGACACAAATGTCGATTGTTAACAAAAAAAAAGTATACTCCAAAATGTAAGGAGAGGAGAGGGCGCGTGACATTGCTGGCTTTTTGATTGCTCTTTGGTTGAGTGTCCAGAATTTTTTGTTTTCACTTTCAATGTTTTGACAATTAAGTTTTTTCTTCTACAAAAACGGAAGTAAAAATGCATGGAATCAAATTTAGAATATGAGGAGATACATATCTTGGGTAGATTATAAATATTGAAGCTACAAAATAGGAAAAAACATGAATCAAAGAAAAAATTATGAGCCTTTCTGTAGTTTAAAACTTAAAACGCGACATATTAGAAAGTAAAGCACATACTTTAAGGTGTTCGAAAAGTATCGAAGAAATCATATCGACATACTTCTTGGCCAATTTAAGCTTATTCAAGCTCAGAACCTTTAATTTGCATTTATTTTTATATTGATCAGATGAGTAAACTTAGCTTTTTATACATAGAGAATATTTTCTTAAACTTTACAAAATGTTCTCAATATTCTCACGAAAACATTCCCATTTTATTGAATAATATTTCTCATATATTAACTTGTATATAGTATAGAAGTTAGCCTCGTTCTTACGATACTCAAGATTACATAACCGCATCGAACACGAACTTATGTCCAACCAAGGACTATCAGCGTGCCTGCCTTCCTGTTCATTTTATCGAAAATGTTTTGTTCCACTACAAAAACAAAGAATCCGCCCGTCCCGAGGTCTTCTTTTATGTTTATGTTAAAATTGATTGCTAACGGTGTTGAAGATGTCATATTGAGTCAAGTATACTTAGTTGCAATTCAAGTTTCACCTACATATATTTAAACCACACTGAGAAGGCTATCAAAAAGAAGTTTGGTTTAAATCGATCGAGAAGTATGTTAGTTGGTAGAGGCCTTTACTTAAAGTTTAAAACTGACCTCCAAAAGTAACCTTGTTTTTAGACGATTTTGCACACTATGCCATAGTGAAATAAGATGATAAAGTGTTTAGTTTGGAAAAAAGCTTTATGCTTTGACGGCATCCACCGAATTATGGGTTTTGCAACTACTACATTAGTTATGGATCATTTGCCCATCAGAATTTTTTCTCCAATTTATGGTTGTACGGACAGATAAAAAGACACAAAATCAATTCGACTCATCTTCCTAATCGTTTGATTTTTATTATTATGTATAATACTATATATTGTACATATATGTTTTTTAACTATTATGAGAAGTTCCAAAAACACCCTTAGATTATTAAAATTATTATAAATAATTCACGACAATTTTTATTACACTGGCCAGAGATTTATCCTGAGAATATTCTGAGACGACGAAACATATAGCTTGAAATTTTTCAGTTATTATTAGATATACAAAATAAAAACGAATCCATTATTTTTCCAATATATGACTGTGTGATCGGTTTAGGCAACAAATTTAATTTCTGAACCCGATGGGTACTGTTGATGAAAAGTGATGCAGTAGCAACAATGTCAAACAAAAACAGTCGGGGTCGATGAACCGGCATTAACGGTATTGGTAGTGGCGGTCAAGGTGGTTTTACTATGTGCTTGGTGATATTGGCTGGGAATTATCCACTATTGCTTATACTATGACTAAATTCTTAATTTGGACCGTCTGAAGAAACCAATTGCCCAGACGCGGCCAGTTTTGACCAATAGAAGAAGAGTTGTGTTCCATCAGAACAACGTCAGGTCTTCGCCACACTTCGATATTGACTCCGGAAGTTCTGGATTCCTATATATTTACTTCATAATTCGGGCTTGCCAACAGCTGTTACTTCCTGTTCCTGCCTATGGCGAAAAATTCTGATCAAGATAAGGTTGTGAAAAGTAGTTTATTGCCTTGATTTCTATGGGGGTGACATTATGAAAATATCTTCAAAATGTCAACGAGTTATCGAACAAAACGGTTTGGTCGAAATCGGATCAGTGATCGGATCGGACCTATTGGCTAATGCCTTGGTACATTACTGTAATGTAACACGTTTAAAAAGAAGAAGTCTCCCAGCCTAATAGAAGGCAACGTTCTACCAAACGAGATCAACCACATACTGGAGTATGTCAAGTTTTAAATAGATTTAAGATTTCAATACTTATAATTAGACTTTAGACGAACAGATCCAAAAACTAAAGAAATGTTGAAAAACAAAATAGCAGTTTTATTTTTAACAAATTCAATAGATTTTGATAGCTTAAATAAGCTAAGGGCTGCTATCAAATGCTTACAAACCTGTTTAAAAAACCAGACTACAACAGATTTGAATCGAAAGATTTCATCAAAACAAAAGTTCAGAGTCTCCAAAAACATTATCAGCCACAGAACTTAACCAATCAAGTGGTCACTAATGAAAGAAATTCAAGCTTGGTTGAATCATTCAAGTTGGAAGTTTCGACAAGCTGCGCAAAAAAACAGCAACTCAAGCAAGACTACCCAAACCAAAGCTGACATTGCAAGAGGAAATTTCCGCCTGCTGCTGCTTAGCAACTTTGCGTGCACTTGAAAGTCAACAACTACAAACGTACATAGCATTTATGGTGGTCATAATGCGCAGTTGCCACTTACAATCGTATCAGCACATCGCCATATCAACAGCCTTGCCACTTCAGCACGCCACACGCGCTAGCAACGCGCTGCCCACTTGTCACAGCCACACAGCAGTTAGCCAACGTCAAAGCGCGCAATCGTCCATCTGCTGTGTCCAGCTAGTAGTTAAGCTAGTCAGCCAGCCAGTCAGCCAATGATGACTTGGATTATGCATGAGAGCGAGACGATAGATAATCTGTGTTAATTTCTTTTTGTTGTCTCAACAATTTAGTTTTGCCTTTCATTATAAATACATTTCGCTCTGCACTCTGCTTGAAGCTTCGCACAATTGACGGGGTTCGTGCCGCCACTTTGATTATCGCAAAGCAATCGTCGTATCGCATAAGCTAACTGCCATTCATACGCCCAGTTGGACGAGCGCCGCCGACCAGCTGTCTGACCGAGAGACACAAATCGCATTGAAATTGAGATCATAATTATATGAATTACACATTTCGGCTATCGCTCATCGGTGCGGTTGGAAAAATTAAATAAACAAAGCGCCAATGTATAGATGATAATACAGATACGAAAGAGACGGAGGAGGATAGGAAGACAGAAAGCTCGAGCGCACCATTGACATTTTTTTTTACCCGGTAACCGAGCAACTCACTTACGAGTACATACGCAGGCATTTTAAAAATGATTTTGCCTTCATCTAACTGTACATATAAAGAACAATATAGACATATCTACATAGAGTTCCAATTGTGTGGGGGCCATCTGCTTCTGTCACTTCTTTCACATCACATTCCCACAATACTTGCTCTTCTCAGCTCTTTTCATATTCATAACTGCTCTGTGCTCGTATAATTTTTGTGTCCTTTAGCTAGTGTTCTTGGTTCTGTGCGACCCCTTTTTTTGTGATTTTCAGCAGCGCTGCTCTCATCGCAGAGCTACAAAATCCATACGCGGCCCATATTTCTTTCGTTTTTGTCTGATTTATCTTCGATCTTGATAAACTCATTGAAATTATGATAATGTTTTTGTTGCAATACATACATACATACATTCTCAGTTGAATGACAAAGCACTCTTTTTTCGACTATTTTTTCATCTGCGCTGCATTTTCTGTGTCAAACGTTCTGCGAAGGAAGTGAAGTGGCTTTCACTTTGGGGTGTCCTTGTCATATTAAAATGAGTTAGAACCAGCGGTTTATCTTTGATCGCAAATAGTCTGAAATTTATGTGACCGATGTTGGTATTAGTAGCGTATAAGTTGTTTAACGTCGCTTATCCTGCTTCAGGATTAAATTATTAAAATTCAATAAACGAATTGGAGTGCTCAAATTATGGTATTTAGACACTTCGTGAAATGACTTTGTAAGGCTGTGGCAAATTCTTCGTTTGAATCTTGAATCTATGTAGCATCTTTACCTGCATATCTGTGGCTTAGATTATTTGAAGTTAAACGCATGATTTGATACTTGATCACAGAGTGATTTATTTTGAATTCTCCTACACTTATGCTGTACAGCGGTCCCAAAGAAAGATATTTAAGATCCCTTTGTGGTCCATCAGTAAACTTTAAAATAAGTTTTGTATAACAAGTCAAAATCCTTTTTAGATGTATTTGTAAATTTTAATCAATCCATCTTGAAAAGGATTTAATCAATTTATGACATAAACCAATTTTATAACTCAAACAACAGGTTCCCTCAATGAAATATTTTTTACATTTTGGCCGAGGTCAATGCTACCAAAACTTGTTAACTCGAAACATTGAACATAGAATTTGTTCCATAAGTCTACGAACATAACGTATTGTTCAAATTATTTCCCATATTTCTTACAATTTGTGGATTCCATCTCATAAAAACACTCCGGCTTGGCGGTCAAGATTGAACCATACCATTTTTGATACCCTATTCTGATTTTCTGAAGAAATGCCAGTCAGAAGGAGAAGGTCTGGGCTTTAAACCTTTCATCAGCTTTCCAACGCATGTTCGGAATATTGGAACAATAGGCATTTAAGGGGTAACATGGGTTTCGTGGGTTCAAAAAATCTATTATTTGTTTTTTGGCTTATTAATTTCTACAACATCTCAAGAATATTATCCTAAATTTTCAAGTCGATCCGAATAGTAGTTCCGGAGATACAGCCTTTGGAAGGTGTGCGCTCCAAGTCAGGTATTATTATTTTTTTTTTTTTTAATTTCAGAAATTATTCTTTAAATATGTATCTATAAGAGAGAAAAAATTTTTAATTAAATATATAATTTTTTACATAGAAACAAATATTGAAAATAGGCAATTTTTTAGGCGCAAAACCCATGTAACGCCTTAACTCAGTAGTATATGGGTGCTGAGATAATTTCTGAACCGATCTCAAACATTTTTACCACCAAGCTACCTAAAAGGTATATCGAAGATTATACGTTCACTTCATCTAGCTAACATATCGCACATATTAATGGATACATACGGTATTAAGCCCACCGGAAATTTGAAAAACCTATAATTAGGGAGCTTTGGGACTATTGTAGGTTAGAGACGTCATACCTTAAATGCAGTATTTATGTTTCACTGGTGCCTGAGTAATATATTATAAAGTGAACGAAATGAATGAAATACAAAATTGTGTTATATGGGAAGTTGATCGTTGACAACCGATTTCAAACATTTTCAAGACATCATCATCATCGCAACATTAGGAATAATCAAGGAATATTCAGCAAATATCATATAACAAAAAAGAAAATATTGAAATTTGTCGAGTAATTCCTGAGATACGGTTTCTGACCAAATTTGAAAGAGAAAGAAAGAGAAGAAGAAGAAAGATAACCCCGCATATATTTGGGTATATGGAGCAGAGCACACGCACCGCGAAGGGCGTAGCATGTGTAAAGTGCCGAAACGCAGCCATCATAATTTAAGACATGAAGTGTTGACGTTTGTTGCTGTTGCTGCTGTCGATGTTGCTGCCACCGTGTTGAGCACCAGCAGTGGTAGAAGAAGAAGAAGTAGGCGCTTGCGTCGATGATGGTGATGACGATGAAGATGGCGATGACGTTGCCAATTGCTTGAATACATTATTGTTGTTGTTGTTGTCATATTGTTATTGCTGTTGTTGTGCGTGTTAGCAGTGATGTCAGCATGAGAACAAATGTACCTTCACGCCACTCTAAACATAATCATACACATGTACATGTATATGTATGTATGTATGAACGTGTGTGAATACCTTTCCACAAGCGGCTGCGCATTAGTGCTTAAGCAGCTAGAGACCTACATATAGTGGTGTTGTTGTGCGTTTATGTTGATCCTTGCTGCGCGCGGCAACCTCGCTTATCAGCAAATGCGATGCAGATTAATCGCCGCTGATAGGACGCATGCGCAGCCGGCGATGAGCAACCAGAGTGGCAGTTTGTAGCACAAGCAGCGGCAACAACAACAGCAGCAATGCATTTCATACTATAGGCGTTGTGTTGGCTTGTTGCCTGATCGGTCGGTCGGTCGGGCGGACGATCAACGGTTGCTTAGCTCGTTTGCAGACAATAACGAAGCTGCTGCTGCTGCTGCTTGGTGTGTGAAGCGATTGAAGTTGTCAGAAAGTTTTTGTTTTGCATTTTTTGGATTTTTTTTGAAAAAAAAAATTGTCGTTTTAAATTTTGTTTTAAAATTTCCAAAATCTTATGCACCCTTAGTTTTAAACGCTTTAAAGCCGCTGAAGTTCCAATATTTCGGTTTTACTGCTTCGTTTTGCACTCGCGCACTTCGTGTCATGCACAGCCGTCATTTTGACGAGCTTCATATTTACTTCTTTGCCAATTTTTCGCCAACAACGCGTTCATTGTCCGCTTGAGTGATGATTTGGTTTAAGTTGAGGCGTTTTTTGGCAAATATTTTTGTACAACAACAACAACAAATTGTGTCTAACATGTATTTAAAACAAATATGAAGGCGTTACTGATAACCAGCGCTTTCGCTGCAGGTTGCCACGACTCGGACTGGGCCGAAAGAAGGCGATGCGCAATGCAAATGATCGCTGCAACAACAACAAATCAGGTTTTACATATATACGCATGCATATAAGACTCTTTACCTAATACTCACGTATAAAGCCGCCAAACAATCAACAACCCAACTCGAAAGTGCTCAACTTTTTCGAACATCTGTCGATCGTTTGTCGCTGATAAATAATTTCAATTGTGACCCTTATTTTTGCGCCCTCCCTGTCCATTGTGTCGAGCATATTTAGTTGCAACCATCATCACATAATCATTTTCCTTTTGTTTCTTGCTTACTTGCTTTTTGTTTTTGTTGTTTTTCTAGTTTTACATACTCTTCCATAGCTGCTGATTGCCATTTCTGAATATGAAAATTGTCACGAGTTATTGCTGCGATATAGTGTCGCTGACGTCCTCCCTCCTCCAAACTCCCTTGTGCATTAATGACAGACATTTGCATTGTGTCTTTTGCGTTTAGCAGTCTGGTATCTGGGGGATACCAACGGATTATTATTGGCCAATGAGGTACTTTAATAACCATAATCAGCATATTATTACAAGTAATGCGCTTCCCTCTGTTGGTGTGTGTGTGTTTGCAGTTGTAGTTGTGCGAATGGCAAAAAAAAACGGAATTTGAAAAAGTTTTTATGCAAAATTTGCCAGCCAGCAAGTGAGCGACCGCGGAAGACAGGATCACAAGTGCAGGAAATGCGCACAGCTGGATTTGGAGTGGCGAATGGCTTTCGTTGTGAATTGCGGAAGTCCACGCAATGAGGAGTTTATCATAGATGTGCTGGTTAGCTCAACGGCACTGCTATAAAATTAAATGATGCCTGGTTTGGCTTTTGCAGAGGGGTACATTTTTTCGAAGCGATTATGAGTTGAAGTGTAAATGTTACATGCCATATTTTTGGTGAATTAATATATGTTTTAAGTTGTGTAAGCATTTTAATAATTTTAACAATCGCCAAAACAGTATATATTCCTACAAATAAAAATTGCTTATACAGAAACTTAAGGAAGAACTAAGTTCAGATGCACCGAGCGTTAAATACTACCAAAATACTAAAAAAATACGAGTGCGTGGTCCAATTAGAAAATAATTGTCACTTCAAATTAAGAAAACATATTTGCATATTTCATATCGATGTAAAGAAAAACACTTTTTTTTGAAAACAATTAAGTTTAAGTTAAATTAATGAACGTTTAAGCTTTTAATTACCTTTTAACAATCGCAATACTTCTTTCCAGCATGTCTTACCGTAAGATTTAAGAACTGGAGAACACGGATTTTCCGGAACCATTAGAAGTAAAGGATTTTTCAATAAGAACGCTGCAAAATTTTAAAGAAAACAAAAAAAAAATACCTTCGATGCTACTATGTATGGAATTCGATTTCTTTTGCATGGCCACCACGGGCACGCTTGCAGAAATCCAGACGCTGGACCCAAATTTCGACGGTTTTCAAGCTTTAATCGGCCGATACTGCAGGAATTTCACGTTCGATATTCATACGATTTCATCAATCGTCGCTGCCTTGTTTGCATAGACCATAGACTTGACATAGCTCCACAGGAAATAGTCTAACGGCGTCACTTCGCACGACCGAGGCAACCATTTGACTGGACCTTTTCGTGAGATAACACGTTCACAAAACTTGATTTTGAATAAATCGATTATGACTTTCGCTGTGTGGCTTGTGGCGCCGCCCTGTTGGAACCACCACATATTGTCCAAGTTCATATCATCCAATTCGTGCCAACAATATTCGGTTATCACTGAGTGGTAGCGATATTCACAGAAGTACGGCCCAATTACGGCGCCGGCCCATAAACTCCATCAAACCGTAATTTTTTCGGGATGAAATGGTGACTCGTAGAGTATGAAGCCATTCAGCCAGAAATAAGCCTCATCGCAGAAGATGATTTTTCGATGAAAATCCGGATCATTTTGAAGTTTGTTGCTCAGCCCAATTCACGAACATACGACGATTCTCGCTGAAGGCTTAAGTTCTTGCGTCACTTTGATCTTGTAAGGATGTAGGCCAAAATCGTTTGCAAAATTCGCCATAACGACGTCTCAGAGATGCCCAACGCATGAGAACGACGTGTAAGAGACTAATTTGGGTATTCCTCAATTCCACTACGGACACTTCTTTGTCTCACTGGCACGGGAACAATATATACTGCGCCTGTAGATTCAAATTATTCCACTAGACGCTCAATTGTTGATCTGACAGGACGATTATATCGACGTAGCGCTCTTAAAGTTGAGGTCATAACTCCGAATTTCGGTAGTAAATTTTAATAATTTCGACTTGTTGTTGGATCGTATATCATTATAAAATGGCAAACCTTACTGAAGAGAAATGTCGCAAGAGTGGGATATGGTGTCGTTGCTGTCCTATCGGTCTACTTCTGTAGCGTCCTATTGAAAAACTCTTTATAATTCATAGAATTTTGCACTCATGCTCAGTAATATGTAACAATTAACACTGTGGTGATTGTGAGCTGTGTGTCTCGTGTGTTTTTCACAGTGATTTTATATATCTAAATATTCAGGAACGCTTCCAATAGGTTCATCATTTTCAGACGTAGAACCCTACGCGAGTGGCTTACTCTCATAGTGTCGACATGTACTTTTCAGTTTTTCTGGTATACGTCAACAGAGTCACTGAAGGTCACAAATCATTACAACTAAATTCGCAAACCCATCGACGCTGACGAATTTTTAAAAGTTTTGATACAGATTAGTCAAAAATATCAAAAGAACTCGCAAGTTGTGAACAATATACAAATAAAACCCCAGTATACACAAGTACTGAAAAGTTTTCAAGAGACTCACTCATTGAAATTATGAATATGTATCCCCAATTCTAATTTCTCTGGTGCAAAAAAAAATTTACACATCTCATATGGGCCCTAGCAGTTCACTGTTTGAGTAGTTATCGCAATATGTGCCGAATATGGAGGCTGGGGCATCGTTACAGTACTGTGATTCACCAAGAATTCATCAAGGATCAAGGAGCAAATGCATTAAAAAATGAAGTTATGTAATAATAATAATATTGATTAATGGTATTAAGTTACATGCCACACGAAAAGTACTTTTAGTTCTCTTTCTTTGTAAATGTCAAAGTAGAACTAAAATTAGCGTCATTAGAAAAATGTTCATGCATGTAAAAGACTTAAATATTTTTTATATTCTAAAGCATCTACAAAGCCAGATATTCTCTCATTAAGAAAGCATCAATTAAGCACTGGCGTCGACATACATTAAACATTTTCCACAAATAAATAACATTTCCACTCAAATGAAATCTGTAGAACCTAGTACACAACAGCGGGTCCCAAAGGCAATAATCTCTAATCTTCTCGTCGTGGCATGTTTTTGCATTAAACAAGTGAACTTGTTGCTTGTGGCACGTTGCCACTTTTAACTCAAAATCTCATTGATTAAAGCATAATTTCATGAATACCAACTCAAATACGCCAGCGCAGAACAAGCGTTACTCGTGTCGATGTTGATTTCAAATAATTCCATGAATAATTCGCCATCAGACAACGAGCGGCGAGTCATTGCAATTGGACAGCAAAAACGCAAAACACACGAAGTGCAAATGAAATTTACAAAAAAAAAGCAACAAAACAAAAATAATAACAACAAGAAAAGCACAAAACCTAAAAACACTTCATTATTGCGCGACACAATCTGAATATTTAATGATTTAATCAGTGGCAACACATCGCACAGCATCTGAAATACAAATAAACAAAAGCGCAAAAGACGAGTGCAACAACAGCGTATGAGTGGAGGAATTGCAAGAGCGCAGTGACATTAGGGTGGTGCTTTATGGTGCTGAATACATTGCCAGAGAGTTTGTGGAACATTCTTCGAAGTGTTACCAATATGTTGCTCATATAATTACAATTTATTTAGTTAGTTTATACCAGTCACTTGTTCGTTTCGCAGCATTCGAATCGCAAACTTTGTCCACTACTCTCTTGTTATAAAACTTAGTTTATAATTACAAAATTAACAAGTTAAAGGAAAGGCCAACACAACATTCAGGTGGTATAACCGCTATCTTCACGCTAAAATTTTTATACTCTCGCAACAAAGTTGCTAAAAGAGTATAATAGCTTTGTTCACATAACCTAAAACTAAAAGGGTTGGATACAGTGTCATATATACCAAAGTGATCAGGGGGACGAGTAGATTTGAAATCCGGATGTCTGCCCGTCCGTCCGTCTGTCCGTCTGTCCGTCTGTGCAAGCTGTAACTTGAGTAAAAATTTAAATATCTTGATGAAACCTGGTACACGTGTTACTTGGCGCCATAGATGAAAAGTTGCTTTCGAAAATGGGCGAAATCGGACCACTGCCACAATCAAGGAAACTTTCTAGAGTCGTTTCTTTTAGGTACTACCTTATATAGTCCAAAAATGGAGAACGGATGATAACCACGGCCACCTCCTATACAAATGTTATGTTGCAAACTTCTACAAATGCTTTAATTTAGTACGAAAACCCAGCAGAAACCTTAAATACGTTATAAAGATGGTTCTGAAGAACTGCACTTACAATGGTATACTAAATTTTGAATGGGCATGGTTCCGCCCACTTATGGGTTAAACACCATATCTCCGAAACTACTCGACCAATTTCAATGAAATTTGGTTTATAATATCCCCCTAGCTTACTAATGATATGTTGTGAAAATAGTCCAAATCGGATCACAATCACGCTTATTTCCCATATTCCAGAACTTTGAAGTCGTTCTGAATCGTGTACTTTAAAATATATAAAGTAAGCGCTAGTGAAGATATCGGAACAGAACTTTGCAAACATACTGCATTTAAAGAGTGAAATCGTCCTTCTAAAAATCTCCGAAATCGGTCCATAAGTTTTCAAGACCCTATATATTGAATATGAGGACCTCGGTGCTTCTAACAAATTTTTTTATAGGTAAGTATCTCAGATATTTTGAAGAAATTCAGAGGAAATATATTTCTTCTAATCATATGTCTCTGAGCCAAAAATAAGTGAAATCGGGACATAACTTCCCCTATCTCCCATATACTTAATATTGATAATAAAAATAAATAAATAAATTGCGTGAGTATAAAATGTTCAGTGACACCCGAACTTAACCCTTCCTTACTTGTTTAAATTTTATATGAAATAATACAAACTTTCATAAAAAAATTCGAATTTGTCTATCTTTCGACATATAAGGACAACCCTAATGTGAATATCTATAAGCTCAAACACTATACACATAGAAACTGTTTAGTTGCGCTGATAACAGCGCCAGACGACAAGTTCACAGATTCTTGCCACACTTTTTTCCACATTCGTTGGGGTTTTCTTGCCTCTTCTTTCATACGCATATATACACATTTAGCTATCCAAAGTTATAAGCAAAAGGGCCCGTTTAGTTAAGCTTCGATTTCGCTTTTTTTGATTTTTGTCAATTTCTTAAATTTGAAAATCTCACAGCTCGAGGGATCAGAAGCGAGGCAAGCTTAAGGACGGAGGTTGCAACATGCGAAATAGTGGCGCGAGTCTCGTGTTTAACAGCAAAAGATTGTGCAGTTGTATATGAAGAAGGTAAGGGTGTGTGACCCAACATGCTAAGGTACCAATGCACGAGCAAGTGACTAACGGACAGCTTACGAAAGCTTAACTGACCCTCCACTTGCGACTGCATGCGCTGTTGGCTTTTCGCTTCCGAAGGCAACTCCTGCCTCGAAAGCATTCTGTGCTGTGCCATGCTGGCTATGTCAGTTACTGTTGCATGCCACAAAAGTTCTAATTAAACAATTCGTAGAATTTCGCTTTAATTGTAAGCAAGTGAAGCAAGCTCAGCTCGGTTTGTGGTGGCTGTGGGACGAGCGTCAACTGAGCGAGTTTAAAATAAATGAAAAAAAGTTTTGAAAGTGAAATGTTGGAATGGTCGTCCAGTTGCAACAACAACAGCTATTCCATCGATGCGACACTCTTACATATTTACATTGAAGTTGATGCACTTGCAATGTGCACCATTTTCTGGAATCGCTACACTATGCTATATAGCAAGGTAATGTCGCAGGAAAAATGCCTGCAACACGACTTTAACCCTGGACGGTCATCCTTTTTTTTTTGTACATTAACGTCATCCTTCGTCAATATGACGACGACTTATTTCAAATCCATTTTCTGTAGGGTGTGAGTCGAAATAATGAACGCGTTTTATTTTTTTTTATTTATTTATTTCATTATTAATAAATACAAGTAAAACAAGTAAGGAAAGGCTAAGTTCGGGTGTAACCGAACATTTTATACTCTCGCAATTTATTGAAGAAATTTTATTAAGATAACGCACAAATAAATTCGGCATAAAGTTTAATAGAATAACGAAAATCGTCCTATATAGTGTATGAGGGCTGCGGAAATTCCTGAACCGATTTCATTCATTTTCACCAGCAAGGTACACTATATCCAAGACTATACACTCACTTAATTTCGCTAAGATATCTCACATATTAATCAATACATATATGCAGATTGGAGCCCAACGAATTTTTGAAAAACCTATAATTAGGTATATGTTGTGATGTTGTGACCCGATTTTAATAATTTTTGGAACAGAGACACACTATTAGAAGGAAACAATTTCCTCTGAATTACATTAAATTAGCTGAGAGATTTACCCATATGTTCGGTTAAAATTTAACCTTAGGCGCTGAGTTCAACATGTTCGATATCTGGGGCCTTGAAAAGTTATAGTCCGTTTTCGACAATTTTTTCACAAGTGATGCCACAGATCATATACTGTATTTGTGTAAAGTTTTATTTCGTTATCTTAATTGGTTCCTAATGTATATATTATAAAGTGAAGGATTTAGATGGAATTCAAAAGTGAGTTATAAAGAAAGTAGTCGTGGTTGTGAACCGATTTCAGCCATTTTCCACACATGTCATCAGGGTGTCAATAAAATATTATATACCAAATTTCATTCGAATCTGTCGAGTAGTTCCTGAGATATGGTTTTTGACCCATAAGTGGGCCACGCCACGCCCATTTACCATTTTGTAAAAAAATCTCAGTGCAGCTTCTTTCTGCCATTTCTTATGTAAAATTTGGTGTTTCTGACGTTTCTCGTTAGTGAGTTAACGCACTTTTAGTCATTTTCAACCTAACCTTTGTATGGGAGGTGGGCGTGGTTATTATCCGATTTCTTTCATTTTTGGACTGTATAAGGAAACGGCTAAAATAAACGACTGCAGAAAGTTTGGTTTATATAGCTTTATTGGTTTGCAAGATATATACAAAAAACATATTTGGGGGCATGGTCACGCCCACATTCCCAAAAAAATTACATTCAAATGTGCCCCTCCCTAATGCGATCCTATGTTCCAAATTTTATTTTCATAACTTTATTTATGGCTTAGTTATAGCTCTTTATGTGTTTTTGGTTATCGCCATTTTGTGGGCGTGGCAGTGGTCCGATTCCGCCCATCTTCGAACTTAACCTTCTTATGGTGCCAAGGAACACGTGTTCCAAGTTTCATTAAGATATCTCAATTTTTACTCAAGTTACAGCTTGCACGGACGGACAGACGGACAGACGGACAGACGGACAGACGGACGGACGGACAGACGGACAGACGGACGGACGGACAGACGGACAGACGGACGGACGGACAGACAGACATCCGGATTTGAACTTTACTCGTCACCCTGATCACTTTGGTATATATAACCCTATATCTAACTCGATTAGTTTTAGGACTTACAAACAACCGTTATGTGGACAAAACTATAATACTCTCTTTAGCAACTTTTGTTGCGAGAGTATAAAAATAACAAGTAAGGAAAGGCTAAGTTCGGGTGTAACCGAACATTTTATACTCTCGCAATTTATTGAAGAAATTTTATTAAGACAACGCACAAATTTACCTATAAATTCGGCACAAAGTTTAATAGAATAACGAAAATCGTCCTATATAGTGTATGAGGGCTGAGGTAATTCCTGAACCGATTTCATTCATTTTCACCTGCAAGGTACACTATATCCAAAACTATACACGCACTTAATTTCGCAAAGATATAGTATCTCACATATTAACCAATACATATATGTAGATTAAAGCCCACCGTATTTTTGAAAAACCTATAATTAGGTACATGGGAGCTAGGAGATGTTATTATCCGATTTTAATAATTTTTGGAACAGAGACACACTATTGGAAGAAAACAATTTCCACTGAATTACATTAAATTATCTAAGAGATTTACCAATAATTTCGGTTAAAATTTACCCTTAGGCGCTGAGTTCAACATGTCCGATATCTGGGGTCTTGAAAAGTTATAGTCCGTTTTCGACAATTTTTTCTCAAGTGAAGCCAGAGATGTTATGTACTATTTGTGTAAAGTTTTATTCCGCTATCTTCATTGGTTCCTTATGTATATCTTATAAAGTGAAGAAATCAGATGGAAATCAAAATTTAGTTATATGGGAAGTTGTCGTTGTTGTGAACCGATTTCATCCATTTTCCACACATGTCATCAGGGTGTCAATAAACTATTATATACCGAATTTTATTTAAATCTGTCGAGTAGTTCCTGAGATATGGTTTTTGACCCATAAGTGGGCGATGCCACGCCCATTTTCCATTTTGTAAAAAAATCTCAGTGCAACTTCCTTCTGCCATTTCTTATGTCAAATTTGGTGTTTCTGACGCTTCTCGTTAGTGAGTTAACGAACTTTTAGTAATTTTCAACCTAACCTTTGTATGGGAGGTGGGCGTGGTTATTATCCGATTTCTTTCATTTTTGCACTGTATAAGGAAACGGCTAAACGAAACGAATTCAGAAAGTTTGGTTTATATAGGTTTGCAAGATATATACAAAAAACCTATTTGGGGGCGGGGTCACGCCCACTTTTCCAAAAAAATTACATCGAAATGTGCTTACTAATGCTATCCTATGTTCCAAATTTTATTTTCATAACTTTATTTATGGCTTAGTTATAGCTCTTTATGTGTTTTCGGTTTTCGCCATTTTGTGGGCGTGGCAGTGGTCCGATTCCGCCCATTTTCGAACTTAACCTTCTTATGGTGCCAAGGAATACGTGTTCCAAGTTTCATTAAGATATCTCAATTTTTACTCAAGTTACAGCTTGCACGGACGGACAGACGGACGGACAGACGGACGGACAGACGGACGGACGGACGGACGGACAGACGGACGGACAGACAGACATCCGGATTTGAACTTTACTCGTCACCCTGATCACTTTGGTATATATAACCCTATATCTAACTCGTTTAGTTTTAGGACTTACAAACAACCGTTATGTGGACAAAACTATAATACTCTCTTTAGCAACTTTTGTTGCGAGAGTATAAAAAGGAAAACTTATATTCTTTTAACTTAAAATTAATAATTCACAGTCTTCTAAAAACATATTTACAGTGAAAATAAAATAGTTTGTAGTCATTTTGACGAAGGATGACCGTCTAGGGTTAAGTTCTGAAGAATGAAAGCAAATGACCCAGCAGATGATGGCGAATGCTGTCATTAAAATATGTCAAGGTGAATTTACAGAAGCTCACATCTCCTGTCCGGAGTTCAGCGGCCGTTATGGATTTTCAAGTCAGAGACTGTTGCCAAGGTATTATATTAACTTTAATATATTTATTTTAAGGTTATGTAGCTAGACTGCTTGAATAATTCTTCTAATGAATGGGTCAATCAATTTTTATGGAGCCATTAGTAGAGATCAAAATAGATGAAATTTATATGGAGCTCTTCCAACCAATAAATACTGAAACATATAGCAGATCCAACAGATTGATGACAGTTGTCCGGACCAAGCTTCTAATTTAAGAAATAAGTTTTATTGAAATCATTTAGTCCTGGCAGTTCACTCTTAATTGTTCTTGTGGAGTACCACAAAAGATTCATACATTTTTTAGTAATGCTGCCGAGTCTTTGTTCTGATAAGAATATGGTCCCTTTCCGACTGTCGTTGTTAGTATATAAATGTCTCTAGTAAAAATAAAAACCGAGAGCTTGAGAAACATTTCAGTGGAGTTGCCACCTAAACATTTATATGCTCCCACGTCACTGTTGAAAGTCATAACTTCGAAGTCGTAGATAATTTCGTATACCAGGGGACCAGTATCAACAACATCAACAATGTCAGCCTCGAAATCCAGCGCAGAATCACTCTTGCCAACAGATGCTACTTTGAACTGAATAGGCAATTGAAAAGTAAAGTCCTCTCTCGGCGAACCACAATCAAACTCTACAAGTCGCTTATCATTCCCGTCCTGCTTTATGGTGCAGAAGCTTGGACGATGTCAACATCAGATGAGACAACACTAGGAGTTCTCGAGAGGAAAATTTTGCGCAAGATTTATGTGGTCCTCAGAACATTGGCAACGGCGAATACCGCAGACGAGGGAACGATGAGCTGTACGACTTATACGACGACATTGACATAGTTCAGCGAATAAAATGACGTCCGAATGGACGAAAACACTCCAGCTCTGAAAGTGTTCGATGCAGTACACGCCGGAGCAAGCCGAGGAAGGGGAAGGCCACGGCTCCATTGGAGGGACCAGGTGGAGAGCGACCTGGTTACACTTGGAATCTCTAACTGGGGCCGAACTGCGAAGGAAAGAGAGGAGTGGCGCGCTCTCATTGATTCGGCTATAACCGGCTAAAAGGTTCAACGCCAATCACATACATACATACATACATAGCCCACAAAAATTGCACTAGGTGTAAAGAAAATAATTCAAATTTCTCTTCTTTAATTGTCATTACACATGAATTTCAGTGTTTTCGATTCTTTTAAGGTTTATTTTGGCATTTTGGTAACACTTGACTACTGTGCTAATCTTCGGAATGTCATTTTCCAAGTGTCGTACACGAATGAAATTAATTCAAGGGATACTATACTTGCAATCTGAAACAAAATAAATAAGGGATCTGAACTTGCTAGTCAGAGTATAATCCTCAGGCCCCGATCCGAATGTGGGGTACGTTTCAGTGACTTCATATCAAATGGAAATCACCAACAACAATCCAATTTATTGTTTTGTAAGCCCAAAAAGTATAAATAGAACAATAAGAAAATCTCTTACATCTCTTTTACAGAAGAATACAGCTGACTCATAAGCTTTTACATTTACAAAAGTTATGTGACTTCAGTGAGCCGTAGCTTCATCAGCAATTGTGTAATCTGAGTAATTAAATTGTACGCATATATAATGAATTCTTATATATACACACACATGCTTATATTTATAATACTTATATTAAGAAACTCATAAGAAACTTTAACATCACAACTCTCTAGGTATTTGATTTAAGCTTTTCACTGAGGCTGAAGAAAAGCTCGGTAAGCTTATGTGTAATAATTAGAGTAGACCCCACACAAAATAAAAATACTTTATTATTGGTTTTTAATAGTCAAATATAGGTGTGTCATATTACATCTGGCGTAACTATTGCTGTAGGAAATTATATGGAACATGGTGCCTACATTTAGGCGCATTCTCAAATATAGTAATTCCAAAAGTACGATTCTGAGCAATTAACGAATTTTATGTTTTTATGTAAAATGCTTAAACTATTGAGAAATTAGTCAAAGTTGTCGAATCCAACTAAATTTTCCAAACCTCAGTCAGTGCCTAATTTCTTACCAAAAATATCGGTAAAATTCTCATATATTTTATAGAAATTCAGAAAAAAATCTTTTTCATCTAATGCCTCCATGCAAAAAATGGACAAAATCGGGAAATAACATCCACATGAAACATCTGTTGAGTTATATACCATATATGTATATCGGATAATATGTTAGATATCTTAGCAAAATTAAGTGAACGTATAGTCTTGGTTTTAGTGTAGCTTGATGGGGAAAATTATTGAAATCGGTCAAAGAATTCATACCTCATATTCAATATATAATAATTTTCTTAATAATAGTGGACTTTATGCCGAATATGTGGGACAAATTGTGCGTTAACAGCATTGTAATCAGTATCCGCTGCTGTTGAGGTTAAAATAATAAGAACCTCTTCTGACCTCTACCTAAACAGAACTGTGTATATTATTTTCTGTAAAGACACTAGTCTAAAGATTCTTCATATATTTTCTCAGTGTTAAATAGACTGTGATTTTAAAACACCGGCTTGACTTTAAACTTGCGAGAGAGCCACACTTGATAAGTGAAATGAAAGCTGTTGCGCACAAAGAAGAGAATGTGCCTTATCAGCAAAGCTTCTGAATGCACAGCGCTCCGCTGATAAGCGGCACACAGCTGAGATCATGACTTAAATGTAAACAAATCGCTTTTGTATTTTCTAAAATGCTTACATTGCAGTGAATCACATACGAATAGGCTGAGCACGGCGAACAAAGTGATTGTGATTATTCATTCGATATTGAACGGCGGAGAATATTGAAGCTGGAGGTATTTAGAAAATAATTTTATATGCGAACAAGTAACCTAATAAAGTGATTTCTCTATAGTAGAACTAACAAACAAAGTGATCATACAACAAGTTGACCACTGAAATGTCAACAAAAACTTTCATCCCGTGCTTTATACTGCTGTTGCTGACGCAGTGCAACGTTTGGCCGACAGCAAACGCATTCACGCTGAACCTCACCGAAAGCTGTGTCGCCAACCAACTGTACTTTTGCACTTTGTCCAACCTGACCAGCACGCTGCAGGATCCGTTGTTCGTAGCGAACGCCACTGCACCGGAACTCAACGAGCTAGTGCTGCGCGATTCGGTAATTTCACGAGTACCACGCTCACTGCTCACGGAAGCGCCCAACTTGGGAGCCTTCTTCATGCACAACTGTCATTTGCAGCGGCTCAGCGGTTTCGACTTCCCCATCGGACATCCACTACACACGCTAGTATTGCAGGGTAATCGCATTTCTGATGTGCCCGAAAAGGTATTCGTGACGCTGTATGCACTGCGAGAGCTGCACCTCGGACGCAATATGATACATATGGTGCATAAGAATGCATTCGACGGTCTGGATCGTCTACGGTATTTGGACTTGCAGCAGAACGATATACGCGAGCTACCCGCGACGCTATTTGACGAACTCGTTAACTTGGAGCATATCGATCTGAGCTCCAACAATATCCAGCGGATCGATGGCAGCACTTTTGGGCGAAATACGAAACTGCAAACGGTGCTGTTGGGCGACAATAGTTTCATCACCTTTGAGCCGAACTCTTTAGCGCACTTACCGCATCTGCATCTGCTCGACATCAGCAATAGTAATGTAAAGGAGCTGCACTTGCAGTCGGTCGATACGCTCCTGGTGCAGGGTGGCACGCTGGAAGAACTCGTTATTTCGGGCAGCGCCATCAAAGTGCATGCCGCCAATAATTTATTACACAACCTGCAAATTACCGATAAACTCAGTGTGCGCGAACTGGATCTGCACATCAACCGACTGGAGTCGCTAGACTGTATAGTGGGCATGTTGAATCTGCAACGTCTAGATGTGTCACGCAATCAGTTACAAACGCTACGCACGTCCCAGTCACCACTGTACCTGCCACTGCCGAATCTGGTGCACTTGAGCTTGTCAACCAATAAACTGCAGAACTTAACTCTCGAGTCCTTTCTGCTACTGCAAAAGCTAACACATCTCGATCTCTCTTTCAATAATCTGTTAAGCCTGGATCAGCATCTCTTTGAGCCACTTGTCAATCTGGAGAAGTTCTACATCGAAGGCAATCGCTTGCACAGCTTCGATTATGAGAAATTCGTTGAGACACATGAGTACGTGAAGGAGTTCGGCATGTTCGAGAATGACTGGGAATACCGTTATATGCGCACAATGTACGCCTATTTAAAAGAGCACAATATTCAGCTGCCAGTGCGCTATACTTCGAACAGCAATGCCAACAATTTGGGAAATCACTTTGACACGACATTGAACTCGCTTTCGCCGTCCGATAAGGCGGCTCATCATCGTTACGCTTCTACTGCCAGTTCGGTAAATGATTTCGACTCGGGCGATGCTGATTTGTTGACAGCGTCGTCGTCAGCAGCAGCAGCGGCAGCAATAACTGATATCACTGGTATACACCCGTACTTCACCACCCGCGATGTGCTCACGTTGACCATATTGTTGTTGGTGTTTTTGATTTTGTTACTACAGCTGTTCAGCATTATGCGTGAGGAGGAGTGCCTGCCCAATTGCTGTAGCAGACTCTCGCGTAATGCACGCACAAACAATCGTCGCCGACTCGAGGAGGAGGAAGAGGATTCAGAGGTTTAGACTCGTGAATTAGTAGCTCTTGGTCGGCACAATGAAGTATGCAAAAGTGTTAGAATGCAGTGATAAGTCTCATTTATACCTCGATAAGTTCTTGAAATCTTTTGTAATTCTTCAAATGCGTAAATCGAATAAACAAAGAATCTGAGTAATACTCGTGAATATTCTTGTAAATGAGCAATATGTATATAAGTCATAGAAGAACCGAATATTTTTGGATTTTCCAGTGATCAGTCTGTAAGTAAGTCTGAGATGCCGTTGTTAAGACGTCGGTGGTGAAAACTTTGAAGCAGGAAAAAATGTGTTCTAAAATCTCCCTGTTATGTGCAATGAGATCTTAGCCATGATATTCGCCGGTTTGTTTCTCCGAGTTTTTTTTCTCTCAAACTGGCTTGAGATTTCTCTAAAAAAAATGAAATATTTTTAAAAACCCTATCGTTGGAAGAACTCAAGGCTATCTATACAACTATTATAAAGAGGAAAGATTTGTATGTATGTTTGTAATGAATAAACTCAATAACTACTGTGCCGATTTCAAAAATTCTTTCACCATTAGAAAGCTACATTCACCCCGAGTAACCAAGGCTATATTTTTTGCAAGAATCTCAACTTTCTGGAAATAGTTCCCAGGTGAAGGTATCAAAATAAATCCGTGATGGAGAATCTTAATATGAAACTGAAAATCGTCTTGCAAGTCATTCTCTTCGCATCGCAATCGCGTCGAGTCGAGTAACCAGCGCTCGCAGCTGCTTGCTGAACAAAATTTCAAAACCTGCCAAGTACGAGCTTGAGAGTCGAGTACGGGGCGTGTGCAGCGGCTTGAAGAACAAAATATTAGAAATATACAAGCTCGCACTAGGGCGTCTAACTCTGAGCGTTCCCAACGCCTTCATAATACCGGTCAACAAAAAAATATTTTTTTGGGGTTTCGGTTCTCATGCTTGAATTCTGATTCTATACATTGAAAAACACTTAAATATTAATCTTTAGTTCTTTAAGTTTGCTTTGGGCTGATCTACATCGATAATTATATTTTAATTTATTTCATAAATCAAAGATGGCAGCATTTTGATTAACCCGAAAGTAAACAGTATTATTATTTGTAAGAGGCACAGTAGTGAATGTTAACCTGCTTATTGTAGCTGTAACAACAATATTAGTGTATTACTCAGTTAAAAAATGGCATCAAGTCAGTGTAAAAATGTTGATTCATTCTGTTTTATTTGCGGTGAATTTATTAAAGTTAGAAGTAAAAAATTTCCTTTATCAACAAATTTGAAACTTTGCAAATCCTATGCAGCTTATTTTAACCTAAAAGTCAGTAATCAAAATAATCTGTATTGAAATTGTAGAAAAAATATAAAAATCAGTAATTTCTGCTTAACAATCGAAAAATTGCTCTAATTTCTACGAAAGCAAACTTTAACCGGAAAAAAAAATTTTCCTTATTTTTGTCATAGGAGAAACTAAAATTTAACATGTAGATGTCAAACCAAAAATCGTGTTGACCGGTGTAATCAGAGAGAAAGACAACAGACACCAAAGACTAGAGGTCGTAATCAAGTTTTAGATCATTGCAAATAAAATCTAATTTCATGTTCGAATTTTCCTCATTCGATAACGTATTTCGAGAACGGGAGAATCATTTGCTATATAAAAAGTTTTCTGTGAGATCATATTACCAACCACTGCGTATAGTAAAGCAACTTTGAGGAGCCACACCTTAAACCTAATATCACTGGTTAACAAAAGCTTAATTTTTTTTTTTGCCGCATGAAAACTAATAACAAATTTTGAACTGATAGAACCTCTCACCCAAATTTGCCGGAAAGAAATCCAGATGAGAGTCCAGCATATGTATTTTTAAGAACCCCAAAGTTTTTTATAATATTATAATTTCAAGTCTTTGTAGTTTTTCGATTTACGGTTTACTACGCAATTTTGGACAACGTTCACAAAAAAAATTCAGCCGAGTTTTCCCGATCATTAAGTTTTTCTTCAAAGGTCTTATACTTAATCAGTTGCTGTATTTCTGGACCTACAAATATTATTTCTTTAATTTTTACCTCACTGAGTATTGACTCCTGATTTTCTCATCGATTTGGAGGCTTAGGCCCAGACATTTCGTCACTACCTAAGAAGGGTCTGTTAGCCGAAGACAAGTTTGGATACTGGGTTTTGGACATGGTTGCAATGTCTTTTGTTTGAATCAAACAGAAATAACAAACACTTACATTATTATTTTGTTCGGTCCAAATTATTGATATAGAAAATGTCATATGTTTGGGTTCTTGGTTTTTTAGCCCAGCCTAAAACCAGTCTCACACAAGTTACACAATACTTATGTGAAACCTGAGATCTGTCCCGATTCCACACAAAACAAGAGAAAATCGTTGTCCAAGTAATACGATAAACTTGTAAATGATAGAATACTATAGACCGAGTTCTGCTCTAATCATACAGAATAATTGTTGAATGGACGAAGGAGTAGATCTAGTTCAATCAGAAACTTTGCTACAGAACAGTTTCCAAATCTAAATGATATGTGGCTAATTGGACAATTTCTTGTCTTTACGTTGTTAGAACACATGTGTTGAAGATTGAAATGTTAAAAGATCAACAATGAGGCTGAACTTCACAACTGTTGAGTCAATCATTGTTGTAAAACAGGGATGTATCTGCATCGATACAAAAAAGTGATGCTTATGACGAGTAAAAAGAAATGTTTTTGTATGGAAAACTCATATAAGTAGTATATGTAAATCAATATTGCCAATAAATCGAGTTTATGGCCCAACTACGAGTATAAGGTACTGTTACTACTTTCAGCTGACGATCTCTTATGCAAAGCAATCGAATTAAACTGCATGTCTCACATAACAAATGTTTGAAAGTATGCTATTATATATGTATATACATATATTCATGTCTGTTAATTTGTAATTGTATATGTATCGTATCGTATGTATATGTGTATATTTTAACATAAGCATGTTGCACTAGCGTGCGGCCAGTTAGTTCATGCCACTAACTGCTTTACATGTCACATGGTAGTGAGCAACTACAATGCACCTATAACAGAAACAAACAGCAGCAACAGCAACAATAACAATAACATCAACAAACATGCAACATGCAAACAAGCAATATTGTGCTGTATGTTGCAGATACATTTGGCCGATTTGCAAAATACGAATTTCAGTTCAAAATAATTGCACAGGATACACGCTAACTGCAGCACATGATCAACTGCATTGGCTTATAAACATATATGAACATACATATATACACTTATATACATACATATGTGTATACATTTGTATATTATCATTGTATGTGTATCAACATTTGTATATTTAGTTGCTGCAACTTAAATGCGTTCGAAGTCAACTAGGCACTTATGTCATTACGATTGCTTTTGTTATTGTTGTTTTGCTGTCGATGTCTCTTTCTATGTATGCTCTGTCCATATGTGTTTCTATGCGCAGCTCAGTAGTCTCCACTGCAATGCATCTACGCATTTGCCATACATTGGGCTGACAGTGGGCGCTAGGCGATGCTCAGAGACGCTTGGCGAACGACAGCGACGAGATGCTGGGATATGAAATCACAATTTCTGAGAAATTGTATTTTGATTTATTTATAATGTTGCAACAACATGCATGCAAGCAGTTAATGTCACTTGCAACATGCAGCAGCGGCAGGTACATTTGCCAATGCAGACGTACAGACATACATATGTATGTATATATATATATACAGTTAGTATATATATAAACACTCGCATGCTTTGTGGCAAGTCTGGTAGGCTGCAGCGCGGACCGAGCAATTGGTTTCTTGACTACTGCAAATTGAATTGGAAATTTTGGAAATCAAAATTTTGATTAAATGAGAAATGAGAAATATGCAAATGTGTAGTTTGTGGAAATTAATTACGTATGTACGCTCATGTGTTTGTTAGTTTCTGTGTGTTGCACAAACAGTTGCGTGACATAACACGAGCAGCTTGCCATCTGATAAGCGAACGCGGAAACGTAAATACACAAAGCAGACACATGCACTTGTCAACTAATACACATTGCACACATACTCAATACATTCATACATACACATGTACATATGTATATATTCCCAAGCATTAACACATGTGTGGTATTATCTGACCCCTGTGGGCGTTGGTGAGCGCTTTGCTGTCTACCTTAGCGATGCAATTTATTTGATAACGCTTGCTGAAATAATATATTTAAGACAAAATGGAATTTTCACAATGCAAAAAACATGCTGTAATGATACGCTTTGCAATTGCGCACATACATACATACGTGTGGGTAATTTATGCAGGACAAGCGCAATCATTAATTAAATGCTCAGGTAAATATGTAAATCGCACACAATAAATAAGTTTAAGCTTCAAAGTGCACTGCTGTTTACATAATTGCTAATCCTAATGTTTATTTCTACAGGTGTATATATGTATAAGTCTCCGTAATCACTGACAGCCGTTTGACTAGTCATATTACTGATAGTTTCATGTTAGATTCACATATGTCACACCACGAATATAGGCCACATGGTGTCAAGTTTTATGAGTTATTACAACTTATAAGAAGGTTTATCATTTGAAGATGGTCTAAATGACTAAAATATTGCAGAATTAGACAGTATGATAATAATCGAATATATATAAACGGTATAAATGAAGAGAAAGCTAAAAAAATTATTCTGACCAGTATTAAGAGCTGTCAAGTCATTTAGTATGACTTCCAGCCCAACCTTTTTTCCCAATATGTGAAAACGAAATATGGCTCCAACAGTTTACTCTAAGATATAATCAAAAGTCATACGAGTGAAATACATGGGAAGGAGTCGATCCATAGAGCCTTGTTGGAGTCTATATTTTGGGATGCTTGTTTATGTAGAATTTTCATCAACTCGCCAGGATCGCCATTTAAAGATGAATTAAGTGATGTTTCATCAATATACCGAGTCTTGAATCATTGAAAACATGGCAAACACATAAGTTGTGCTCCGAATTTAGAATTTCGCATTAACCATCTCGCAACATGTTGCACAGAGTATAATAATTTTATTCATCTAACGGTTGTTTGAAAGTCCTAAAAGAGTTAGATATAGGGTAATATATACCAAAATGGTGAAGGATTTGAAATCCGAATGTCTGTCTGTCAGTGCATTTGTCCGTCTTGAATAAAATTTGATATATCTGAATTAAACTTGGTACACGTAGTTTTAGGTACCATAAGAAGGTTGGCATTGGGCGAAATCGGACTACTGCCACAAAATGGTAATAACCGAAAACTATAAAGCCATAATGAAAAATATAAAAGCGAAATTTAGTACTGAGGCTCACGCTAGGGAGGGTCATATAGCGATCCAATTTTTTATTTTTTTTGAAAGTGGACGTGGCCTCTCCGCTTATTAACATATATATAATATAATATTTGTATATACCTCATAAACTACTAAAAACTTTCTGGATGCATTTTTTTAGCCACAGCAACCCTATCTTAGGAAGTACACGACCATGAAATTTGGTAATTTTATACAATTTTCCATTGACATTTCAATGCTATGGTTTGGAAAAAAGAAAACAGTTAACAACCACGCCTTCTTCTCATATACCACAAACTGGAAGTCCATCTGATTACTTTGCAATACAAAAATTATCCTTTTGGCAGTTTGACGTCAATTGGTAATACCAAGCGAAGCCAGGTCCTTCTCCACCTGGTCCTTCCATCGGAGTCGAGGTCGTCCTCTTCCGCGGCTTCCTCCAGCGGGTACTGCATCGAACACTTTCAGAGCTTGACTGTTTTCATCCATTCGTACAACATGACCTAGCCAGCGTAGCCGCTGTCTTTTTATTCGCTGAACTATGTATGTCATGTCGTCAAAAACACATACAGCTCATCATTCTATCGTCTGCGGTATTCGCCGTTGCCAATGTTTAAGGGACCATAATTCTTCCGCAAAACCTTTCTCTCGAAAACTCCTATTGGTGCCAAGGTGTGTGATATTACTCATTTAAAAATCAAAATCGGACTATAAATACTCAAGGCCTCAGATATCGGATATGAGAACCTAAGTGCTTGTGACCAATTTGTTACCGAATATATAGGAAAATACTGATATTTTATAGAAATTCAGAGGATATGTTTTTCTTATAGTGTGTGTGCCGGGAAAAAAGTATAAAATGTTCGCTTACACTCCAACTTAGCCCTTCCTTATTTGTTCTATTCTAAAATATCGAAGAAATTTTCGCTGGAAAAAAATCTGCACCAATGAACTGAGGTATATTTTGAAGTGAGAGAAAAACCAATGGGTGTTTCAGACAATCTTTGTGTCTTCGCGATCGTTCCGCATCTGGTCCATATTTAAATGATTCTATTCAAAGCCATATATTTTGCTATTGGTTCAGGATACCTTTACCGCCTCAGATCCCTTATAACAATTTTATTATTATGATCCACTCATATACACATACATATCATTTTCGTGGTACGCTAATGAGATGGATAGTTAAAGGTCATATCTGATATCATAACATATGGGACCTTAACAAAAGCATCACCATCAAAAGCTAACTCGAAGTACATTGCAACGATTGTGTTTGAAACATCTACATATATACGATTTGGGACGTTATCCCATAATGAAGTAATCAGATAACAATAATACAAATTAACTACTTTGATCAAATAAAGTGGATTCAGATTTTAAGACAGTTCAATAAGTTCTTAGCTCACAAAAAAAACAACGAAATTTACCTAATGATACTCTAACTTCTGTACGATGACTACAAAATATGATTTCTGAAGAAGGCGATAATTTTCAGCAGCATACGACCAATAAGGCAGTGGCGACGACGGAGTTGCAGGCCAATGTGTAGTCTTGGTGAAAGTGCAGCTTTTTAATATTTTAAAAATTTGTCATTTTTTATAATTTTATGATTTTTTATACTATAAGACTATATAATTAAACACAGCATTATAATAAAGCTCTAAAGTAGGGATCTCTGCTATTAAAGATTCACGTAAACGGCTAACGCAAGTTCTACTCATATGTCATTGTATTCACGTATAGCAAATTCGCAAAAAAAATGAGTTTTTAATCAAGATCAGTAACCTTCCTTGTTGCATTATACCGCCACCGCAATTGCGGTTCCCTTTAAAACACTTGGCTTTTTTTGTTGTGTAACCATTGCTTGACTCCGAGAGTTACGACACTACAGTGTAATTAAATAACTTCACACCTTTGGCACTTATCGAATCATTGCGAGCAAAACTTATGCGCTCACGCACAGCAAAACAACAATTCAAAGGTGCACATGAGAGGGCGGTTGCCGAATCACACGCCCGCCACATTGGAGCGAACTGCATAAGTGGCCGGCAATCGGTATCGATAGGGGCTGGCGGGCGGACACCTTCGATGGATGTTGGTCGCTTGATCATTCGATCGGCTGCATAACTCCTCGTCGAATGGCATCGTACAGCCAATTGCAGCTGGGCGGCGGCAGTTGCCTGCCAGCGGTTTAAAGTAAAGCGTGTGATTTTATTATTGCACTTCACTTCATTTATTTCACGCGATTTTTTTGTTCCTGTATTCGCATTCGGTATTCAAGTGCCGCTGCGAAATATTCGCGCGATTTGTAAAAGTGAGCGGGCAATCAATGTCTGCCCGCCTGCCAGCCGGCCTGCCCGTATGCGGTTCGTTCGCTTGGCTTTTTTGTTGTTCGCCAAATCATTTGCCATGTTCGCTGTGAATTCCTCAAATACTTCCCAATAGAGTGTTCGATATGTATTGGTTCGCGTAGCAGTCACCAAGCTGACATCGATTTGTAGCAAAGACGCGAAACAACTCACGAAACGCAAGCAACATCATTATGTACAGCAACAACAACTATAACAACAAAGCACACTTTTGGTGGGCAGTTCCACTTCACCAATCGTTCACATTTTTCACACTGATCGCTTCCATAGCTGTGAAAATAATGTTATTGTTGTTGTTTTGTTTGGTATTGGTGTCGGTGATCGCCTTCGGTCATTCGCACCCAAACAATTCCATTCGCTGTGATATCCATATCCACATGGACATTGGCATTCGCATATCGTTTCTGCAGTGCGCTTTGTGAATTGTGCGCATTTGGCTTTGCTCCTCCACCTGCCGCCTTTGGCATCGCTGTGGTATGTTCCCAGTTCCATATGGGTTTTTAGGAAATGACAATAAATGCCTTGCGCTTGACCATTTGTACACTTGGCGTTCCGTATGTGCCTTGGTTGGTTTTTGTGGTTTCTTATTGTCCAAAAGAAAATTAAACAGTGTGTGTTGGAACAGAAATTATCCAACACAAATTTTATATGGAATTAACTTTCAAGAATGGAAGGAAATCTTTAAGAACAACAAAACCAGAATAGTCGAAAAATAACAGAATTTCATCTTTCCGTTGATCAACTATTTATGACCGACCTAACTAACCGAAGACAGCTTTAGTATTCGTTTAAGAACAACAGATATGTTCTTTGAAATATCTCAAAAGGTTGAAACCAAAATGTTCCCCTTAACTAGACGAAAATTGATACGTTAAAATCTCTTCACTTTCTATGATCTCTTTTATTAACTTTGGAAACAAAGCAATATCCCAATATTTATGGGGTATACAAGGTGATACCTTCTGGTTATGTAGGCATAAACACCATAAAAGAAAAAATTTCTCCTAAAAATCAGATGATCCTGGATTTAAACTATAAATCATGACCTGAAAATGCTATAAATTCGAGAATTAAATACTCTTTTAATAACAGAGATGACCTCGGACAACAAGACCTAGCCAGCTTAGCCGATGTCTTTTTATTTGCTGAACTATGTCAATGGCGTCGTATAACTTATGCAACTCATCGTTCCATCGTCTACGGTATTCGCTGTTGCCACGAAACCTTTCTCTCGAAAACTCCTAGCGCCGTCTCATCAGAAGTTGAGGTCGTCCACGCTTCTGTATAATAAAGCAAGGCGGGAATTATGAGGGACTTGGTCGTCGAGAGAGGACTTTACTTTTCAATTTCCCACTCAATCGAAAGTATCAGGTGTTGACAACACTGATTATGCGCGACTTCGTGGCTGACATTGTTGGTGTTGTTAATGGTAGTTCCAAGATAGACGAAATTATCCACGACTTCAAAGCTATGACTGTCAACAGTGTTTGTTTGATGTCTTGTCATCATTCACCATCAGACCCATACGCTTCGCTTCTTTATCCAGTCTGGAAAAAACAGAACTAACGACGCGGTTGTTGAGGCCAATAAGCTGTATACTCTTATAAAAGATTGGATGTTCTCTATTTAGCTCCGCAGCACGAATTATTTTCTTCATCAATAGATTGAAGAAGTCGCACGATAGTGAGTCACCCAGTTATATTTTAGTGATGGGCTATCAAAGAGTACTGAATAAACTTACTGCCATAATTAAGAATATCAATGCAGATAGGTTAGTCATATGATGACACAGTAGCTTATTAGAATACGTATTGTAGAATTAAAAAATTTGATATCTTTGACTTCGTTTGATGAAAAACGAATTCTTTACGCATAATCACAACAAGCTCTTACCATCAAACAAGAGATGAAACAATATTTCTCTCTGAATCCGGGGTTAATAATCGACTTCAAACGAACTTCCCAATGAAGTTAGGAGAGACGTTAATATGACCGAGAATCATAATTACTCAACTAGTTCAAAAGGGACACTTGGAGTGCTGCTACGAAACTTATGCAATGTATTACTAATGGAACAGTTCTCAGAGGATTTCGGAAATATAAAGGAAGCAAACTAAAGTGACGTAGAATTTTGCAAGTTCCTTTTTGAGATAATATGAAATTTTTCATGCAGTGCGCTTGTCAGTAGTATTACGAATGGAAACGATTTGACATATGATGATAACTCAAACTGTCCACAAGTCCATGAACAAGTCATTAAGTATACTCACGCACTTCACTGTACAAAATCGGTATGCAATTTGTCTGTGTTACCATATTTTACTACTCAACTTCCCATTTGGCATCATTTATGTTTTTTGTATTTTCACCCCTTTTTTATTCACCAGATTTTCAGCCCGTACTTTATGTGTCACTTCCACGTATTGTTGCTGTTGTTTTTGTACAAGCAACAAGCCTCCAAGTGTTGTATGGAATCCGAATGATTTGTGTGTGAGCTGCAGCACCAAAGCATGCAACAACAACACCAATAACAAATCGAATCGATTCGAAATAGAAATCGTACAAATCGTATTGAACACCGCCGTTTGAGGAGAGACCGCGATTGTGCCACGGCTGCGGCGTGGCGTAACGGCAGTCCGCGTGTGCTATGTGCGATTGGGAGGCGGTGCCGCAGAGGCTGTGCATAGTGTAAATTTATGATTATGCGATTTTATCGAAAGTGAAAAAATGATATGTTCTTTGCACTTTATAAATGAGCAAAGCAGATTATTAAATCGCACGCGAGTTTTATTGTAGAACTCACGCGTTTTCGTCTTTTTTCCGATTTTATGACAGCCAACTGGTCACACTCCGAAATAAAAGTAGATATTGTACTCTTAATTTGTGGGAGAATAATGTACACTTTCGATGATTCTATTAAATACGAAAATTTTACCTTTCCTGATTAATCGGCTCATGAGCATCAACTCTCTCCTCCTTTCAATTATTTGGCAGCGTAATATTATTATTTTATTTTATTTTATTATATTTTTTTTCGCTTCACACTCCGCTTGATGAAAAGCATCATTTGCCGCTTAGTTTATTATCTCTGACTTGCACACTTCCTCGTCAACACTTCAGAAAGCAAGGAAGAAATATTAAATAATGACTTTACACACTTGACAGGACATGCTCGATGCTCGCTCAAGCGCTGAAACAAAAGCCAACGCTTCCATCACTGCGCTGAAACCGTAAGAAATCACAACAACAACGTTATTGTCATAAATATGAATTTTCATTGCCAGTGAGTTGATTACTCCTTGCTCATACTAAAGTGGCGATTAGATTGCGAATAAAAAAGAGGTAAGTAGAATTTGCCAGACTGAGAAAAATTGTTACTTGGTTAATTCTTAATTTTCGAAATTTATTTGATTCACTCCAATATGTCATGTTAGAATATCCTAACTAAGTGGTTTACTAATCTCCGAAATGCTTTGATATGATTTTAAACTATTCTGTAGTTGCTGCTGCTCAATTTCGATACGAACAGTATTTTTCACATAATAAATCACAACCTACCATTTTCCATTAGTAAATTGCCTGAAGCAAATTTTTTGATATAATGTTAATAGAAATATTCTCAATGAACATTCAATTCACGAATTATTTTCCAATAACTTCGATTCGATTTGTGAAAGAACTCAAGGTCAAAATACGAAAGTCCTGCATTTAATCACAAACTTGACTATTTAGCGAGCCCAAGAAGGAGAATTATAGACTAAAATAGAAAAACTATTGAAAAAATACTGTTGAGAAATTAACTCGCGGTTAATTTTTAATTCGCTGGAACTGGAAAATAGCAATCTCTATCAGTATTTTTGACTCAGATACGTAAGAGTGTTTCCATACTACTAACTAGTGATAGCTAGCAAAGTTTCTGCTGTGAAACCAGGAAAATACAAATTATAAATGTTTGAACTAATTAGAATGTGATTTATATAAAAATACGTTTTAGTTTAAAAGATCTTCACAAGCAGTTTATTTAATATTATGCAATAGTACGATTACACCTCATAGCAGAAATCAAAATATTAGCGATATGTATGTGAGCGTATTACGACAGCAGACACAGGGTTGCAATTATTTCTCTACAACTCATTGCATGGAAGTAAACATGGGTTTTGGTGTAGTATATTTTGCAACCATTGCATATTTTATTTTGCGTGTGTTTTGTTGTTGTGCATTGCAAAGTTTTCCAATCCGTGCACCGTGCAAGGGTTTTGCAAGAGCAAGAGAATCCCCCTACTGTTTTACGTGTTTTTACTTTCCCTATATGTGTCACTTTTGGTTTCTTCTTCTCCCTGAAAGCCAGCTGCAGCCAGCACCTACTAGCTGTAAAGAAGCACACTTCACAGCTGTTAACCGAAGCTTTGGCGCTAAATCAGAGACGCACAGAGAGAAGTGATTTAGAAGTGTAATTTTTGTATGGTGATATCTTGTTATATCCAATGGGTTAGTGAACTACTCAACAGTCTCATTCTCTTGTTCTAATTGCGCGACTAATGAATATTGGAAGACTAATGCATTTCGGTCACAGGACTCTGCTCTGCTACTGTATCAAAATTAAACAAAGTTTCTCACCGTACTGAATTGAGGTTATCACCACTACGGCGGACTAATTTCCAAATCTCTATTATATTTATGACGCGCTAAAAAAGTTGGAGCATCCCTGGATCAAGAATATCGGACTAAAAGGTCTTAAATAAAATAAATCGCATTTTTTTTTCAAAATTTCACTTTTATTTTGTCGGCTGGGAATGACCTTGTACTTCTTTCTTTTGCCTTTTAATATTAATAAAATTATAGAGTTGATTGAAATACTACTTAGTTTTTACATCGGAGCCCTTAGAATATAACATCGCGTCCTAATTACTCTCACGTGAGACTCTTTAATTTTCCAATTCTCGAACTTAATATAAAGAATTATTATCAATATGTATATCTTTATACTACTTCGGCTATATCTCACCTTTAATATCTATTATTGATTTACTTCTTGTATTGGGATAAAATATTAAACGCCCCTTGTTTTAATTATATGTGAAAGTGCATACTTAATAATTGGCCACATTTTTTTAAGAAGTGCGCCCCATCAATATACGTCAAATGGAAGAGGCTTAACTCTGATCCAACTGCTGATCGAATTTTTTGTTGACAGAAATTGTTTTCCATTGACTGCAATGTTGCCACTGCTTCAGAAATCATATTTATTTCTTATATTTGTTGAAAAAAGGTCCGAAACTAGGTCTTGCTCCACGAGATATCGTTCAATTAAGTGGTATATTCATCATCGAATGCAAAACATTGATTGTAATGCTGCACTTCAAAAAAATGTATCTCAAAATAAATCTTACCAACAAATGGTCTGACAGCTGTGAAATTTACGGACATGTTTTTTGAAGGTTAGGTCTTACTTAATATATATGTATGCATTCAATTCTAGTGTTCCTACTTGTTAGAACTATACTATTTGTTTGTCAGACATATCAGACACATTGAGAATCCTCGTACCATACTAGATCTAATGAACACAGTTTGTTTGCATTCCTTCTACAATATAAGGTATTCAAAACAAGTTGTTTTTTCGAATACTCACTTCTTTACAGTGTACATAATTTACGAAGACTTCACTTATATTATAAGATACATTTAACTATGATAAACTGCAAATTTACCATATCAGCTGACAATACTTGCATATCTCATGTGTAAGGGTATTTGCATTAAGAAAGCTTCACAGACTAAAAGCACAAAAAGTCATAATCACTTGCCGGAAGAAGCGTAAAAAAATGTGCACAAAAACAATGCAACACCTCAACAAAACAATAAATATGAAGAGAAGTAAACGCAACCTTTACACCCTGTGTACCGTTAAAGCATCAGGGATGCTTTACGAGATACACAAGCGCTACGCTAGCGGCAAATCTTGAGATAGTCTCGCACTAAACGAACGATGGAGACTGCCACATCTAATCATAACTCATGCAAGCAGTCACCGAGTCACTGGGTGTCAAACGACGAAAATGCGATTATATTGTGCACTTTTGCCAATTCATATCAACCAAGCAACAATAACAAAAACAATGAAATTAAGCTGCGCTTGAGCATAACGGTGAAACCGAACGCTGGAAGCAGTGAAAGCAGAGCATGGATGAGAGGCCAGAAGTTAATAAAATTATTTCCGAATCAGTGATTGGCATACGGCGTCGCCTAAAGACATTTTAATGTGCGACACACACACAGATATACACGCACACAAGCACATAAGCGCAAGCGTGCAACGCCAGCCAGTCACATTTGTCACGCTCGCTTAGCAGTGGAGAAAAGTAGGAACGATTGCACTTAGCCGCCGCCACCGCCGCCGCGACACGCGTGCAAAAAAATATTGCAAATAACAAAAATAAATGACACCAAAAATAGTTCGAATGGAAAACCGCAAAAATTGCCAAAAGTTGGCGAAGCTTTTGACTTGCGACCGACTTTTATTGCCGCAACCGTTACAAGCGTTGTAATCGAATGCTTAACAATAAGTTTTTGTTCCGCCAAGAGGCATTGAAATCGTTTCGCAATAAAAGTGGTCGCCCGTGGCTGTGCGCCTAAAAATATGTTCGCACAAAGATTAGCGCGAATTTGTAGGAAATAATCTCAGAGAAAATTAAAAAAAAACGGAAAAACCAAAAAAGCATTAGTTGCCTAACGCCTCCACGAAGGCGTAAGCGCTTGACTGGATTTTTCATGATTTATGAGTTGGTAAACAAAAGCGCAACGGCACCGCCCAGCACAAACACACACCGCATTCCAACGGCCTCCCCCTCCGGTGCGCACTTACTCACACCGCCTTGCACTTTTAGCTTAATGAACACTGCCGCTTCAGACAAATCTCATTACACTCAAGGTGCAATCGCCGTGTGACTTTGTGACTTTTGTGCGGCATTAACGGTGTGTTGGTTTGTCTCTCGTTTGCTACTACGTGTTAATCATATTATTTACACCATCCAGGATTAACTCTCAATGACAGTGCACCCTCGCAGCAGCAGTTTGTTGGCGTAATAAATGTGTGAAAGCGTTCACTATGAGCGCTTGCCGCCTCATAATAAACTGAACTGCTTGCTGCCTTTATATTCTAGCTCATAAATGCTTTTCTAATACCCAAAAGTATTTAATGTTCATATTCTTCGCTTTGGCAATAATGCTGGAGTTGGGAAAAGCATCCCTTATATGCAACTGTAACGACAATATTTGGTGTATAAGGCGCACAGTGTGCTGAAATTATTAATATTGGATTATAAATTATGTCTCATTTATTGGTTCTTATTCGAATGACACAGAACGGTATTGAATATGATAATTGAAAATAATAAAATCATTTTCTAGTAATTATTGCTAAAATAATAGTATATACATACTATAGTATCAGAACATACTGTTTGGTTTGGTATATAGATTTGATATTATCTTAACATGTACCATTTCGATGATTCCTACATATAAAACAAGTAAGGAAAGGCTAAGTTCGGGTGCAACCGAACATTTTATACTCTCGCAATTTATTGAAGAAATTTTATTAAGATAACATACAAATTAACCCATAAATTCGGCATAAAGTTTAATGGAATAACGAAAATCGTCATATATAGATATGAGGGCTGAGGTAATTCCTGAACCGATTTCATTCATTTTCACCAGCAAGGTACACTATATCCTTGGCTATACTTAATTATGCTAAGATATCTCACATATTAACCAATACATATATGCGAAATAAAGCAAACCGTATTTTTGAAAACCTATAATTAGGTATATGGGAGCTAGGACCCAATGACCCGATTTTCATAATTTTTGGACCAGAGACTCACTATTAGAAGAAAACAATTTCCTCTGAATTTCATTAAATACTCTGAGAGATTTACCCATATTTTTGGTTAAAATGTACCCTTAGGCTGAGTTCAACATGTTAGATATATGGGGCTTTGAAAAGTTATAATCCGTTTTCGACAATTTTCTCACAAGTGAAGCCAGAGATGATATGCACTATTTGTGTAAAGTTTTATTCCGCTATCTTCATTGGTTCCTTATGTATACATTATAAAGGGAAGTAATCTGATGGAATTCAAAATTGAGTTACATGGCTTAGTTATGACACTTTATAGGTTTTTGGTTTTCGCCATTTTGTAGGCGTGGCAATGGTATGATTTTGCCCATCTTCGAAAGCAACCTCCTCAGGGTGCCAAGGAATACGTGATCCAAGTTTCGTTAATATATCTCAATTTTTACTCAAGTTATCCGTTGCATGGACAGACGGACGGACGGACAGACAGACATCCGGATTTCAACTCGTCTCGTCATCCTGATCATTTTGATATATATAACCCTATATCAAACTCGTTTAGTTTTATGACTTACAAACAACCGTTATGTGAACAAAATGTGGAATGTTTATTATCAGATTATCTCTTTAAAAAGTTGGCCGCAGCTACTCTCAGATTCGTTGAGTCCAATTGTCGATGACTTGTTCGAGCAATTCGACTGGTTTGATGCTTTGCTCCAAGGCCTAAATCGAAGCGGGTTTGTCCGTATAGACTTTACCGAAGTGTTCTCTCAATAAATCAATTGACTGATGCGATGTGGGGCAAATGGCGCCGTCTTGTTGAAACCTGTCGCCAAGATCACGTTCTTCAATTTCAAATCACCGGCATCATTTTTGAAGAAATATGGACCGACCGGCTCACAGACCACACCGTTGGTTTTGAATGAAATGACACCTTTAAATTTCTTTAGGTTGCTCTTCGTACCAAATCCAGCAATTTTGCTTGTTTATATACCCATTGAGCCAGAAATAAGCCTATTCGCTGAACAGAATTGGGTCGAAAACTTCGGATCTTCTTGGAACTTTTCAAGAGCCCATAGAGCGAAGGGATATCGCTTCCTTATCCAGTAAAGCATTTTGGGATTATGATGAGTGACGGTTTTGGACGAATAGTAAGCTCAGTAGGCCGATTATGTTAACCATAAGTTGAACAATTTGTAAGCGTGGTACAGACAATCCTGAGCAAAAATAACATGACAGCTTGAGACGACTCACGCGTTATCAAAAAGGCTTTTGAACAAATTAACTCTACTGGGATCAGCCGTTAAGTGAAGTTTAATTTATATTCGACTTGAACTTTTTGAAAAACTTTAACTCGGAGAAAAAAATGAAGCAAATAAAATTCTTAATTATTATCCGTTAGCTAAACTAGAAATAGTATATTCTAACAGTTAATCAATGTTAGATTTTTTTGTATGAGACGAACCAAAGTATTTGTGAATATCAAGATAACTTTCACGGGTATGTATCAAAACCCACCATAAACCCAAGTGTTGGTAAAAACTCGATTCGTCAGCTGCCGATAAAATTGTTTGTCCACAAATATTAGGCAAAAGTGATACGAGCTAAAAACTTCGGTTATAATAATTTAGCTATGGCGCCACCTGGTCTTAAAATATAAACATTTCTTAAGTATATGTTCTAATCCCAAGCGCTGACAAAATCGAGTTCATCGAGTTCCTAAGGGTGCAAAAAATATTCACTTTCAGCCCACTGTACCAACTCTTCAACAATAATACTCTCATGCAATAATATTAATATACAAATACTACATATCATCATTCAAAAGCGATGCCTTCGGCCAAACACTCAACCAACGCAGCGGCGTTGACATTTTCACCAAAAATATTTGAGACATTTCCCAAACACAGAACTCGGACAATTTAATAGGAACACTCCCACGGGGATATCAATGACATATGTAAAATGTAAGCCATAAAGTCTCGAAATCAAAAGAGCAGCAGCAAGCAAACCGGTAGCTGCAACAACAACAGGAGCAGTGGCAAGAGGGTGCTAAAACTTTAAATAAGCGGCAACGCGTGCGCTGTCACCAAACGGCTGACAGCGCGATGACCAAGCAAGGGCAATGAATGGGACTAGGCAGTGATTTTTGCATAAAGAATCGGAACATTTTCGTAATAAACCAACAACTAGAGGGGTAAGTTTTCCGCCGAAGCGGAAAGTGAGGTGGAGTGCGAGGCAGATTGGCTGCTGCTGGTGCGTGAGCCGCTGCGGTTGCTGTAATGAATATCCGCTTATGTGTGGCAAGTGGCATGCCACCGCGCATTGCAGCCGCTCGAAAAAAGAGGGTGCGTCGTGCAGTGGGCTAGGGCGCTGTGCCGTTGAATACACTCTAATTTATGATGCTGTTTGCCGCTAATCGCCCGCCGTGGTGCGGCGCATTTTCATGGCCATTGAATGTGTCAACCTGCTGCTACCACCCAAAACCGGTTGATGCTCTGTCAGTTTATTACTTTTTTATTCATTTATGATTTTTTTTTCGCTGCTTTAATGCAGTTTTTTCCCTTCGCTGCTTGCCGAATAAGTGAGTTTAAGTGACTGCTGCAATATGGACGGGTGACAGTGATTGAAAAGGATGCAGGCTTCGAGTGGTGGGTGAAAAAGTTGTAACCTTCTGATTTTGGAAATGCATGTGAAAGTGTAGTGGTATGGTAGTCAAGCAAAGTAGAAAACGCTTACACCACGCATATCAAATTACAAATTTATTAAACAATTTGCGGGTGCTCGATATAAATCAAATCACGTAATAAGATAAGGTGGTTAACTGGTTGAAATTATATTCGATATAGAAGCGTAAATCAATTAAGGACTGAAGTTTGAAGTTATTATGGGAAAGGGTTTAATTTTAAATTCAAAAATATTTATTTCTCTTTCTCAGTTATATAGCTTTCTTCTTAACAGTTAGAGAATGCTCATGAATCGCTTATTATGTGCTTTACTTGTCTTCGATTCGTCTCTGAGCGTTGCTCTCTTGTAAAAAATTTACAAGTTAAACAACAACAAAGTTATCGAGTTGAAATCGATGTAAGATAATAGTACCTCATTAAAGTTATCAGTTTCTCCATAAGAGGGATATGGCTCCGAAAAATCTGCTTGGACTGTTAAGGTTCTAGATGACCTACAGATAGATTTCTTCAATAAATTTGTTCACAAAATTCTCTGGTTAAAGTGGAATCCATTAGAAATATTTGTGGCAATGTAATTATATAAAGTATACTGTCTGTTGTGAAAAAATACTCTTATCAAGAAGAATATCAATTAACATCGGCTTTCCTCCCGATTTCGTCCGAATCATACCTAATAATAAAGCTTGCTGACAATTGTTTTGGTGAATCATGGAGTCAAATCTTGGCCAACACATTATGGTAATGGACCCTTATCAAATAAAAATGTTGAGGCCTATACGCATAGATCTGTGATAATAGTACCTTGAAGTAGCTTATATCGACTAAACTTAATCCTTATCATTACGATAGACAATAATTAATTCTAACTAACTGTCAAATATATTGTCATTACCGTTGGAAATATGCTTAGGTATTTGTTATCTCGACAACATCATTTGCGAAATGGAGAAAAAAGGAAAAGGCATGTTTGGACTTATTTTTTGGCACATATATGTATGTACTATATAGGCTAGCGATGAAAGCTCTTCTGTAAATAATGTCCCTTTAAGGGGTAATATAAAACTCCGGTTTCTGCACGATATACACTAACCTCTACAGCTATTAAGTTTATATTGGGTGCCAGAACGCATTTTCTGTAAGTTTTTTATACTCTCGCAACAAAAGTTGCTAAAGAGAGTATTATAGTTTTGTCCACATAACGGTTGTTTGTAAGTCCGAAATCTAAACGAGTTAGATATAGGGTTATATATACCAAAGTGATCAGGGTGACGAGTAAAGTTCAAATCCGGATGTCTGTCTGCCCGGATCCGGATGTCTGTCTGTCTTAATGAAACTTGGAATACGTATTCCTTGGCACCATAAGAAGGTTAAGCTCGAAAATGGGCGGAATCGGACCACTGCCACGCCCACAAAATGGCGATAACCAAAAGCTATAACTAAGCCATAAATAAAGTTATGAAAATAAAATTTGGAACATAGAATCGCATTAGGGAGAGGCACATTTGAATGTAATTTTTTTTTGAAAAAGTGGGCGTGACCCCGCCCCCAAATAGGATTTTTGTATATATCTTGCAAACCAATAAAGCTATATAAACCAAACTTTCTGCAGTCGTTTCTTTTAGCCGTTTACAAAAGTGAAAGAAAATCGGATAATAACCACGCCCACCTCCCATACAAAGGTTAGGTTGAAAATGATTAAAAGTGCGTTAACTCACTAACGAGAAACGTCAGAAACACCAAATTTTACATAAGAAATGGCAGAAGGAAGCTGCACTGAGATTTTTTACAAAATGGAAAATGGGCGTGGCGTCGCCCACTTATGGGTCAGAAATCATATCTCAGGAACTACGCCTACTTCCCATATGACTCAATATTGAATCCTTCTGATTCTTTCACTTCATAATGTATACATAAGGAACCGATAAAGATAGCGAAATAAAACTTTACACAAATACTGTATTTGAGCTGTGACATCACTTGTGCAAAAAATTGTCAAAATCGGACCATGACTTTTGAAGGCCCCTGATATCAAACATGAAGAACTCAGTGCCAAAGGGTAATTTTACACCGAAAATATAGGTAAATCTCTAAATAAATTGCGAGAGTATAAAATGTTCGGTTGCACCCGATCTTAGCCTTTCCTTACTTATTTTTATTTAAAATTGTTATTAATTACGAGATGAATACCACCTAAAATATTCTATACAATTTTTTAACATTGTCTGACCACGGATCAAATACAGGTTTTAACTCTGAGTTTTAAATATAAATCACGATCATTTTCAGATTCAAGTAGTAGTTCTCTAAATACTTACAGCCATCGTCTAATTCATCTATTTTTTGGACGAAGCAAATGTTCAGTGTTAGTTGATGTCTAATTAAAATATATTTAAAATACCATAATTTTGGAGTTTATGTGTTTCCTAATATTACCAACCAAAAATCAGCTAAACCTAATATAAACTCTTATGAAGACATTCAAAAAGGTATTAAAACAAATATCTGAAAGCCTATTAATGTTATGCGAACAGTTTCATTAATTAATATCTTTATGCAAGTTAACTCACATCAATAACACTTATTTTGCCTCAACTACCAGCGATATCTCAAAGGCCATAATCACTGACCCATATGGGGACAGCTTATGTAATAAAACCTATAGGAAAGGCTACTTTGACTTAAAACACCCAGGAAGAAGAGGAGTTTATTATCAGATATATAACTCTAAATACTGAACGTGAATTTCTTGCAGACCAAAGAATGCTACTTCGTACCAATTAATTGAATGATTTAAGAGTGGAAACGACCACAAAAGTAACGGAACTGGGTTATCCATTGATTTGGTTCCACTATCGTACTTTTTCTTATAAAGTGTGTGAGTCTGACAATTTACCGCAATCAAGAGAACTTCTTATATTTAATATAATCTAACAATAGATGAATTTGAACCTCAATATCGTATGTTAATTCAGGCTCTTTAGGATGTTAACAGAAAATAGTGATTTATCTGCTACTTCGCGATTTATAACCTTTTTATCTATATTTCACATAAAAACCGAAACCAAATCCACAATATTTAGATTTGATTGCTTCTTCGTTAAAAGTATGTCAGGTAATTTATACAATTACATTGGTAACAGTTTACAAGCGGTCAAACATTGGAGAGTGTATGAATCGAACAAACCACTAGAAGAAATCAAAAAAATGGTATAAGTAAAATATATTGATGTACATAAGTCAAAAAGACTGATGTAACATATGTATATAACATAAAAAACGTTTGTTTAGAATTCAACCGGATAACAAAAGTTCAGATCTCAAATCAAAGAACTGACGAGCACTGATGACCATAACATAGTAATCATAAAGATTATATAATAAGATTATAAGATTATATAAAGATTATATAATAAGAATCCTATGTTTAATGGGGAATAATCATGCTAAAAGTTGTAAGCGCCACAAAGAATATTCTTTCGCTGCTTTTTATTATGTACATATTTGACTTTTATGATTTTCTTTTATTATCTTCAATTTAATTTGATTTCATTTTATTCAAATTGAGTATTTTTTTACAACATTTCTTTATCACTTCAACATTTTTATGTCACATAAAATTGTTTTCTATAAAGTCGCAAGCGCGTCGAACACCTCATTAATGTGGTCACTTAGTATATTGTTAATAAAAAAGTTATTAAAAATTAACCCTCTCAGCGGGAGATTTACAAACACGCTACACAAACACATAAGACGCATAAGTCCGCCATGAAGCCATGAAGTAGCCGAATGGCTGTATTGCGGTTTTCCCTTTGCTTTTCCAAGCAATTAAAAGCCAATGAAAATTGCTGTAAAGCAGCGCACACGCACACACATACAGCCACGGTTAACAGCCAATTCCTTTCAAACACACATATAGCGAGCTGCCAGTGAGCGCCCGGGGACCTCAGCACCGCACAGCACAGTAATTAGTTTTCCCGATAACGCGCTGATAACTGTCTCGCGTCGCGTTCATGCTTTTAAGCCTCCAACCCATGGCGCTTCCACTCGCGTTCGGTAAAACAATGTAAAAAGGCTTGTTTTCACTTGTACTTTGTATGTTGTAAAATAAAATGTGAATAAATAAAATAAAATAAAATGGTCTGGCGCATGTTGGTTAATTCCTGGAACTATGCTAGGAGTGTATCATACACACATATATATTTTTATGGTTAAAAGGTTTACGCCAAATGTACCCAGTGAGCAAATTGAACTACTAATTGTAATAAAATATGACTATATAATGATAGAACAATTTTATTGCATGGGAAAAAATAAATTGAAGGAAATAAAACGAGATATTCAGATTCAAACATGTAAGGAAGTTCTTCTAACCATTTTAGTTTTACAAACGACTTCAATAGCGACTTTCTGTGAAAAGCTTCTCAAATGATATTCAATTATTTTTTCCGAGCTAATGTCAGAACTAACAAGAATTTTTTTATATTTTCGTATTACCATCGCATTCAGTCAATTTAATTAATATAATTATTTTCATAAAAAAAAACTATTTTATATTTTTTTCCGAATTATACTCTGCTAAAAACAAGTAAGGAAAGGCTAAGTTCGGGTGGAACCGAACATTTTATACTCTCGCAATATATTGATGTAATTTTATAAAGATATCACAATTATACACATATATTCGGCATTAAATCCACTCGAATAACGAAAATCATGATATGAGGCCTGAGATAATCCCTGAACCGATTTCACTCATTTTCACCACCAAGGTAAATTATATCCAAGGCTATATGCTCACTTAATTTGGATAAGATATTTCACAATTTAACCGATACATATTAAGACAAAAACCTATAATTGGGTATATGGGAGCTAGGGGAAGTTATGATCCGATTTTAGCAATTTTCGGTACAGAGACACACTATTAGAAGAAAAAGATTTCCTCTGAATTAAATTAAGATATATGAGAGATTTACCGATATTTTCGGTGAAAAATTACCCTAAGGCACTGAGTTCTTCATATTGGATATTCAGGACCTTCGAAATTTATAGTCCGATTAGACAATTTTTCCACAAGTTATGCCACAGATCATATATAGCATTTGTATAAAGTTTTGTTCCGATATTTTCGTTGGTTCCTTATGTATATAGTATAAAGTGAAGGAATAAGATGGAGTGGTTGTTAACTGATTTCATCAATTTTCCACACGTGTCATCATGGTGTCAATAAAGTATTATATACCGAATTCCATTGAAATCGAGTCGAGATATGGTTTTTGACCCTTAAGTGGGCAACGCCACGACTATTTCCCATTTCTGACTGCAGCTCTCCTCTGTCACTTCTTCTGTAAAATTTAGTGTTTCTGATGTTGTTCGTTAGTGAGTTAACCACTTTTAATAGTTTTCAATATAACCTTTGTGTGGAAGGTGGGCGTGGTTATAATACGATTTTTTCAATTTTTATTATTAGGGGCGTGGCCAACTTAAACTCGCCTCGTCATCCTGATAATTTTGATATATATAACCCTCTATCTAACTCGTTTAGTTTTATGACTTACAAACAACCGTTATGTGAACAAAACTATAATACTCTCTTAGCAACTTTTGTTCTTCTATAAATGTATAGAATAGGTGATTGGTGAAAATGTGTCGCTTGAGATGCTATTAGTTCCACAAGAGATTTTGGGTTATCATGTATTATATATGTATAACTCACCGCCTAACAATATATTAAGAAAAATTGCTCTGAAAGCTCCCAATGACGCCGCCGCCCCATGAACCACAAAATACCATAATTTTTCGGGATGCAATGGTGACTCATGGAGTACGTGTGGATTGCTTCCTTACCAATAACGCATATTTTGCTTATTGACAAAGCTATTCAGCCAGAAATATGAGCCTCATCGCTGAAGATGAAAATCCAGATCATTTTCAAGTTGTTGCTCAACCCAATTCACGAACATACGACGATTCTGATGGACAAGCGGCTTCACTTGTTGCGTCAATTTGATCTTGTAAGGATATAGGCCAAGATCCTTTAGCAAAATTCCATACAACGACGTCTCAGAGATGCCTAACGCTTGTCTGTAGACGCTCAATTGTTGATCTGACAGGACGACTGACATCTGACATGACGACTATAAATTGGAAGTAATGCTCCTCTAACTCCGAATTTCAGTAGTAAATCTTAATAATTTCGACTTGTTGTTGGATCGTATATCATCTTTTCATGATAAAATGGCAAACCTTACTGAAGAGAAATGTCAAAAGAGAGGTCTACTTTTGTAGCGCCTTATTGAAAACCCTTTTATGTAATATTTTAATAGCGTCGAAAATGAATGATAATAGAGAAATTCTCATTGACTTAATGTGAAATATATCGGTTCTAATGGCTGGTGAGGCTAAACAAATAAGAAATTGGGACATACCAAACCCCAACCTCCATGATCTGAGAATATTTTTATTTGTTTTGTTGTACAAGATAGTAGTTTTTTCTGATGAAAATTTTGAATTCTTTTCAAAAGCTTTTCCTTTAAATGTTCAGCTTCAATATTGTTGCAAATTTTATTGCAATAAATATTAAAAGGCACAAAGAGGAAAATTGCAAATATTTTTTTTTTTATTTTTGGTACAATGATACAGGCCACATGATAATGCTAAATATATCTATAAAATATATATTATACATATTTCGAAATAAAAAATATTTGAGACAATATTACGTAATTCGGTAGTAAAAATTAGTTAGCAAAATGAAATGTAATCAAATTCGAAACCGAGTGAGTATATGTATGGGCTATAGGTATGTATGTATCGTTAATAAGATACCATCGATTCAACATTTCGCCTAATAACGAATATTGCATTTATATGTCGTGATAGGTTGTTGTTGTTGTCCGGGAATAGGACTAACTGGAATTACTTGTATACCGTAAGGAGATGAATCAGGGCTTGGTACGACAATACTTTCTGAGGTAGTTATTGGCATTACCCTCATGCCACTGTTTGGACTAGGCGCGTAAGGAGATGAATCAGAGCTTGGTACGACAATACTTTCTGATGTAGATGTTGGCATTACCCTCATGCCACAGTTTGGACTAGGCCCGTAAGGAGATGAATCAAAGCTTGGTACGACAACACTTTCTGATGTAGATGTTGGCATTACCCTCATGCCACAGTTTGGACTAGGCCCTGGCGGACCAACAAATAAATTGCCTTGTGGCTGTAGTGGAAACTGAATTCTCTGTAGTTGTTGTTGCATAGCTAATAAGGTACCTCCAGGATAGTGACCATGTATTCCTACCATATTTTGGCCTGCTTGTCCAGGCTCTCCACCACCTCCTTGTTGCTGTTGCTGCATTTGCCGCTCCATTCGCTTCTCTTCTAAATGCTTATTTATCTTGTAGATCTTTTCGGCCAGTAGAAGGTGATATTCTTCCCGTGACTTGGCTGTCTCATAATAGGCTCTCTCAACTTTTTCAGCATAATCAACCAAACAGGAAAAACGTCTATCAGCCCTGGTTAACGGATCAGGATTTGGCATTATTGCTAGTATAAACTTGTTGACAAGTAGTTTTCGTTGATCAGCAGTCACCATTTCACGCCAGTCTCTTTCTTCAGTACCAGCATTATTACTTGCGCTGCCATAACCGCCGTGTGAAATGGTTGCACCACCACTAAATGAGTTATAATTTCGAGCTCCTATAATGCCACCACCCCCTTGGTTTACTCCTGTGTTATCGTCGCTTACGCCATTTATTTGTGGTTCACCTTGTACAGGAGCTTGAGTAGAGGATATATTGGATTCACCGACGACATTGACACCAAGACCTGCGCCTGATCTTCCTAGCCCACCGCCACCACCATGATAGACCGTCCAATTACTGTTACCAATAGCTAATTCATTCGGTAAATCATATTTTAAAACGGTCACGTAATCCGTTAAAAAAAAGATATAAAATTAATTAATTGTTCAAATTTATGGGTTACAGATGTAAAAATTATTTTACTCACTTGGATCCATTTTAGTTCGCTTCTGCGGTGGTCCATTCTTATGATTGGACATCAGTGAGACGACTTTTTATATTTTGGTATGCTTTTCCTTATTTGTTGCTTTAAATACAAAATTTTCAAGTTCAATATAAAAGCTTATATTGAATATCTTAATAACGACGAAATTATAGAAGAATTAAAAAAGTGTGATGACCTCTACTAACGGGTGTGAGTAGCGAAGCTAAAAAATGTACAGCTCCTTGGAAGTGAAACCGCAATATCAAACTTCAAAGACATGGATAAAGGGATGCCCAACTTATTATTATGTGTTATTTTTTATAGCAATTGTAATTGCTGCCAGATCAGACAAAATATTCATTTTTGTGCATTTATTACGGTTAAAAATTATTATAAACTGATATGAAATGTAAGTATGGTTGGAAAAGTGAAAAAATTCTTTATAGACGGTTTTTCAATTTTTCCACAAGTAATGCCACTGCTTAAAGACAGTATTAATGCAAAGTTTTATTCCGCTATCTTCATTGGTTCCTAATGTATATATTATAAATTGAAGGACTCAGGATGGAATTCAAAATTGAGTTATATGGGAATTAAGCGTGGTTATGAACCGATTTCGCCCACTTTTTAATCCGTGTTATCATAATATTATATACCGAATTTCATTAAAATCGGTCGAGTAGTTTACCATTTAAAATTTTGTACAAAAATTTGAGTGCAGCAGTGCTCTTCTGTGCCATCTTTATTATGAAATTTAAGGTTTCTGGTGTTTCCCCTTACTAAATTAAATTTTTTTTTGTAGTTTTGTATGGTAGGTAGGCGTGGTTATAATCCGATTTCATTCATTTTTAGAATGTATAAGGAAGGGACTAAAGGAAATGAATCTAGAAAGTTTGATTGATTTAGCTTTAATAGTTTACGAGATATGTACAAAAAAAATTAGTCTTAGCCCACTTTCCCAAAAAATACACCCAAATATGAACCTTTCTAGTGTGATACTTTGTACCAAATTTTACTTTCATTACTTTATTTGTGGTTTAGTTGTAGCACTTTATATGTTCCCAGTTAACGCCATTTTGTAGGCGTGGCAATAGTCCGCGTTTTCATTTATATTTATTGTTTTAAGTTCTTATTAGTAATCTTGCACGGTTAAAAATTTCTACGTCGTAATATTTTTTGGTAGCATTTCAATCTGGCCGCCCCTTTTTTCCAATTGCGAAATGTCGAAACCTTCCCATTCCAGTCAACTGTCAAAGTTGGGTAGGTATTGACAATTGATATTGCGCTCTCACTTCCAATGGCATGATAGTTGTACCAAAGTGAAAAGAAATGTTATGGTATAATTTGTAATTTTGTTATACCCAAAAAATTCCCATATCGCCTAGGGTTAAGTATGCCAAGTTTTATTATGTTATCGCTAGACCGAATGGCCAATCTGTCAGACGGATTGACATTGCGACTAATTTACTTATTTAGTATTATAATTTATTATTTTCAATCGAAACTATCCTATCTCTCAATTTGGATCAAGTTGGACATGTGTGCTCTATTACATTAAAATCGGTTCAGTACTTTAGGGGTGAATGTAATTTTTATATACGTTTGAATATAGATATTCGGAGTTTAAAGAAAATTTGTCAAATTTTATGACACTTTTTCTATCATAGCCGTCATTATCGCATCTCATATCACCAGTTGCAGTAGTTAGTCGAAACCATATCATGTGTCAAATATTGCGTTGAATTCTTGTACTGTAATGCAGCTAGCCATAGTGGGTTAGATTTGAATGTGAATAGATGATTAAAAGCAACAATAAATGATATCTGTATGTCAAAAGATCATTATGAAACACTTAAACACAACTGACGAGTTGTAACGACGAGTTGACGAGGCTTTCAAACAATATTATTTTGGCTATGTATAAAGTATTTCATGGCTATGTATAAAGTGCTACAGAGCTCGTATCTGGCAATACTATACATCTTTGAAAGATCTTGACATATCCTACAAAATGACGCTATGCATGATTATTTTGGACATTGCGTTCAACAGTTATAGACGTGTAAACATGGAGTTCGCTAACGTCGAAATTCGCGCTATTTTAAAGTTTTCCTTTGTTAAAGGCAAATCCGTTAGAGAAACGTTCCGTGAGATTAATGGTGATTTGCGGGATGGTACTCTATCACTTCGAACTGCGGAGGAACGGTTTCGACGTTTCAGAGCGGATGAGAACGACACCATGGATAAGCCAGCCGGCGGAAGACCTGTGACGACGAATACCGATCAAATCATGAAAACCATCGAGTTAGACCGACATGTGGCATCTCGTGACATCGCCCAGGAGATGGGAGTTAGTCACCAAACCATTTAAAACCCTCTACAGAAGGCTAGATATACAAAAAAGCTTGATGTTTAGGTGCCGCATGATTTGACGCAAAAAAACCTTCTGGACCGAACAACGCCTGCGATATGCTGCTGAAACGGAACGAACTCGACCCATTTTTGAAGCAGATGGTGACTGGCAACGAAAAATGGATCACATACGACAATATCAAGCGAAAACGGTCGTGGCCCAAACAGTGGCCAAGCCGGGTTTGACGACCGGGAAGGTTTTGCTGTGTGTTTGATAGGATTGCAATCATCAACTATGAGCTGCTCCCATATAGTCAGACGCTTAATTCTACCAACTGGCTGCGAACAACTGGACCGCTTGAAGCATGCGATCGACCAGAAGCGTCCAGAATTGGCCAACAGGAAGGGTGTAGTGTTCCACCAGGACAACGCCAGACCACACACTTCGTCGATGACTCGTCAGAAGCTAAGGGGAGCTCGGATGGGAGGTCTTATCGCATCCACCATATAGCCCGGACATAGCGCCAAGTGATTACCACCTGTTCCTGCCCATAGCAGCCCTTGGTGGTGTAAAGTTGAACTCAAAAGAGGCTTGTGAAAAGTGTCTGACCGTTCCACACCATATACTTTAAAATGCTATTGATTTTGACGCTTGCACTTTCTTCGGTTTTTTGTTTCGAGTCCCGATGATACATTGTGTATACTGAACATGTGGAACAAACACTTTACTAGACTGAACTGTGTAATATTACTTCTACTACAGTTAAAACATTCTATCGTAATTATTGGTGATTTTGATTACCCTCCTAATTTTCAAATCAAATAAAAATATCAAATCAAAATTTGCGAGAAATTTTGGAACATTAAAAATATTATTTTAAACCTTTTGATTAACATAATTTCTGTAAGACATTATATTTTTTAAATCGTATATATACACGTTGATATAAGAGATATTTGCTATTTTTTTATTTAAATTTTCTATGAGTTAAAGCCGTCTCAATAGTTTTAGAACAACCCACTGCGTCGAAAAGAAGGCGAAAAAGTATGAAAAGTCTGCATATGTTACTAGAAATACACACACATAATATTATTTTATTTTATTATTTTTCTATTTTTTAAACACATGTTACTAGGTGTGCATTTAATGGTTGCTTATTTGGTAGTGCATGGCTACCAACTAAAATAAAAATCATAAAAATATCGTTTGTTTTTTCAGTAAACCACGTGTACTGCACATAAAAGTGATTTTCCGTAAGCCACAAACACCATTCTACAAACATACATATCTACATTTGTACATATATACTTATGTGCATGCGCAGGCAATGCTCTTATTTTTATTTTAGTACGCTATTAGCGCATAAAAATGTAATAATAAAAATTGTTATCTAAGTTTTAACGATGGGCGAGTTGGGAGCACTTTGGTTGGCAGGCATTTTGGCCAAAGCCAAACGCCACGAACACCATATTGGCGACAAGCAACGAGTTAAAATCCAACAGACACGGACACAGACACACAGAAAAAAGTGGAAAAAGAATCATTGGACCACAAATGAAATTTTTACGATTCGATAATGAACATTTAGATGCGATTTTAACGACTTTTCGTACTCAACGGTTATTGCGTTGAGGCGGCGGGCTTGGCTTTCTGTTCTTTTTTTGTTTTATTTTCGGATAACTGGTTGAACAATTGATGATATTGCTGGCATTTTATTTCATTTCACTGTTTTTTTCGGCATTTTACGATAACCGAGATTTTAATTACCTTTCTCAATGGAAGAAAGTTAAAGTGATTAGTATAAACACGCAGTAAAAGCAAGCTGATACCGAAAAACAGCATATATGTATCAATGTACATATTAGACGCTTTAGATGAGCTTAGCCATATCTCTATGAGCCACAATCAAGCGGAAATGATCAAATCGCAGATTTTTCGTTCTCCCCTAGAAAGTAATTTGAAGCGATTTTACAAATTAGTAATTTAAAATCGTGAAATCGATCCGCCAACTAACTTTCATTACACCAGTAAGTTACCCCTTAGTCATGCAAAAGTGTTGGCACGTGATGCGCTAATTTTCTTACACTTCCAACGAGCACCATGATTCCCCCTCCGATTCCCTCTCTTCTCATTGTGGTTATTGTTAGCTCAGCGCTCGCACTTGTGCCAAGTGTCAGTCGCTGCGTGTGGTCCACGCGCCACACGCCGGATATGTCGATGTGTGTTGTCGCACGCATCCTCCCCCAAGCACGTGACCTGTTCAAAAGTGAAATGAACTGAACTCCTTACCGAGGGTTTTCAACTAAAACAATCTGTAAAACAAAAACAACAATAGTTTGCTCTATTCTCCGCATATTTTGATCCGATTGAGGGTGGCTGATTATGTAATTTGATATCTGCGCGTAAGGAATCTCTGCCAACAAAGCGTAAGGATTTTTGTCTTAAGTATATTTGCGGGAGATAAGAAAAAAATTATCCGCAATTTTGTTGTCAACTCATTGGAGTTGGATGAGATCTTCAAGGTGTTGTTTGACTGACAGTAAATGATGTAAATTGCTTTATATATGGAATTTGAGTGAAAGTGTTTGTAATTCAATATTTTGTTCTCTCCGCTAATTTAATATCCAACTCAACCAAAGTCCTATTTCGCTGCAATGTGAGCAATTCTGATTTGATAACAGATCTAGTTTAGTATAATTTCAACACTCTAGCCGACATTAAAGTATGTGGCGAATATGGATGACCCGTGCCTTAAATCAAAGGCAATTTCGGAATCGGTGGACTATATGTTATGTTATTCTACTCCTATTCATTGCAAAAAGATGACTTAAATGATTGAAACCTACAATATTTATTTAAAAATATTTCAAACAAGTAAGGAAAGGATAAGTTTGGGTGCAACCGAACAATTTGAAAATCCTATAATTAGGTATATCAGACCTAGGGTAAGTTATGACCCGATTTTAACCATTTCTGATACAAAGACACGCTATTAGAAGAAAAATATTTCCTCTGAATTAAATTAAGATACCTGAGAGATTTACCGAAATTTTCGGTAAAAAATTACCATGGGGTACTGAATTCTTCATATTCGATCTTCCGGGCTTTGAAAAGTTATAGTCCGATTTCGACAATTTTTTCACAAGTGATGCCACAGATCATATACATTATTTGTGTAGAATTTTATTTCGCTATCTTAATTAGTTCCTTATGTATATATTATAAAGTGAAGGAATAAGATGGAGTTCAACATTGAGTTACATGGGAAGTTGTCGTGGTTGTGAACCGATTTCCTCATGGTGTTTGACCCATAAGTGGGCGATGCCACGCCCACTTTCCATTTTGTAAAAAAATTCTTCTGTAAAATTTGGCGTTTCTGACGTTTTTCGTTAGTGAGTTAACCCACTTTTAGTAATTTTCAACCTAACCTTCGTATGGGTGGTAGGCGTGGTTATTATCCGATTTCAACTATTTTCATGGTGTGTGGTTGGGTACGTAAGAGAACCGACTGCAGAAAGTTTTGTTTATATAACATCATTGGCTTGCGAGATATATATAAATTACCGATTTGGGGGCGGGGCCAAGTCCACTTCCCCAAAAAAATTGCATCCAAGTATGCCCCTTCCTAGTGCGATCCTTTATTCCAAATTCTACTTTTATAACTTTATTTATGGCTTAGTTATGACACTTTATGTGTTTTCGGTTTTCCCCATTTTGTGGGCGTGGCAGCGGACCGATTTTTCGAAAGCAACCCTCTTACGGTCCTAAGGAACATGTGTTCCAAGTTTCATTAAGATATCTCAATTTTTACTCAAGTTATCCGTTGTACAGACGGACGGGCATACAGACATTCGGATTTTGACTCGTCTCGTCACCCTAATCATTTTGATATACTATACATAACCCTATATCTATCTCGTTTAGTTTTATGATTTACAAACAACCGTTATGTGAATAAAACTATAATACTCTCTTAGCAACTGTTGTTGCGAGAGTATAAAATATTAAGTTGATTTTGAAATCTAAAATTCTTCTTTAACTATATTACGCTGGATGAGCAGTTATTAGCTTTGTATATCAAACAGCATAAAGATAATCAAAAACTATATACATATAAGAATGTTTACCTTTGATCAACGGAGGTATTCTGGAATAATGAAATATAGAGGCCTACTATGGCCTACTTACAATTCGATTGACCTTCCAAAGAGGTTATTGTGGATTTGTATAAAGCATAAAGATTGATTGCAATTCTTTGAGGTACAAAGTTGAATAGCCAGTTGTTCTACGCATACTATAGAGAATGGCAAAATATCTCTCAATATTCATTATTAACGCTCACTATGCATTACTGTGTTTTAAGCAACGAGCACAGAGCAAGGATACATAATTTGGTACACCATATATTTTGGCAAAATAAACTAAATTTTTATTCATTTTTCATATTTCAAATAGCAAAGTTGCTCAAACCTTCAAATATTAATTTGCGGAACATTTCACCAGCACTAAACGGCTAGTGGCTTTTATTCCATACGAAGTGTTTTCATGACAGAAATATATTCTGAGGTTCACCACTGAATGGTGAGTGGCGACGATTATTTTTTTGTTATTGGAATGTTGAGAATGGATGTAATAACATTTCTTCTCAAGTAAATAGCAAAAAAGGACAAAATATACATATTTCAAAATTAATTATTCGATCCATAGTTGTCATATGACTAAAGACTTTGAAAACAAAAACATTGTACCACAATAATTATTTCCATTACACAAGTGATTTTCAAGACGAAATAAAAAACATATAATTTAATGTTATGGCTAAGAATTTAGCTTAATTAGGGGTTGCCATTATGCTTTAAAACTGATTTCGGAAAACTGACAGCTTAAAAAAATCCAGCCAAGATTGGGTCCCAACTGGGGCCACATGTCAACAATAAATGTCATTTTTTCGGAGTAACTCTGTTCATTGTGGAAAGACATCAAACACAGTCCAAATCAGGTAATATCTGTCACAATGACCCGTTACAGTAACCATTACTTGTAAAGCACTTGTTACAAGTAATTTAATTTAGAAGCTGGATTAGTTTTTTTCAAATTAGTCAACTCAGCTATTTTGCACCAGGTGGTTAATTTTATATGTGTTTTGACACACATATGTCCCATATAGCAAATATAATGCTCTCCGCCCTTCTAATTGATTTTTCCCTAATATACAAATATGTAAATTGAATTATATTACATTTTTACATGACATTGACATTGAAGAAAACACTCCAGCACAAAAAATGTACGATGCGGTACCCCCTGGCGGCCGACTAAGTACGACCGAAACTCAGGTGGAAGGATCAAGTGGATGTGGACCTGGCAGAGACGACTGTTGAAGGCTTATGGACGTGGCCAAAACCGACACCCGGTTGCAGTGCCAAATTGATGATGACGATGATATATCTCAATTGAAGGTATTTCAATAGAATTAAATTTTTTTGGGGTCTCAGCATTACATAATGTCATTCAATAATGTGTGATTTCAATCCACGTTCTAACCCGAACTTATCTCTTCTTTATTTGCTTAAGAAAGACATACTTTTATGTCTAAGATGTTTAGGATTAAGATAACAGCGAAACGCCAGATTCATAATGAAAATCCTGTTTTTAAGTTTATGGCTAATAATAATGGATTTCTTTTGGCTTTACTCTTATTTATTTTGTTTTAATCATATTTTTCGCAGTGCAGTTTCAACGAGCCAGTTATATAAATGCAACCTAACCTCAATTTTGATAAACGCCAAATTGCCAGCTTCAACACATTTTAAAACATTCTTAAATTAACATAATATAGTTAAATATGCTCCACAACGCTGTACAAAAACAAATGAAACGAGTACATCCTTTCATAGTATAACGGTATGAGAAATCCCATTTTGGATATTGGTATGCGCTGAGTGACAATGAACGCAATAAATTCTACCGGAATTTAACCAACAAAATCCACTTTTTGCTAACGGGAAAACCGTATTTTCAGAATAGAAGAACCAATGCAGCTAAGCGACCACAAAATGGCGTAAAACGTTTTGCTAATTCGATAGTAAATATATTTCGCCGCAGAGCTAAGGGCAAAACTTGCAGACTTTAACGGTAAGTTACGAGTATGGTGGGTGGGAGACAGAAAATACAAGGATTTAATAGTGGATTGAAAGCGGAAAATAGGATGAAGATGCAGGGGAGCAAAAAATAAAATAAATTCAAGCAATGCAAGTAGAGGCCATCAACGCCATCTGCAAGTGTGAAATGTGGTCGCCGTCGCTGTTGCATCCCTGCCGAAGGATTTGCGCTGTGGCGCACATTCCGTTGCTAGCTAGCTTTATGTGGCATGTGGCATGTGGCATGCGGCATGCGGCGTGAAACAAATGCCGTTTTCGCGCTGAGAAATCGGCGACGATTCGCAGATTTGTTATTACAACACACAATTTAACTATTCTATGGCGGGATATTTTAGGTGCACGGTCCGGGCCAGTGGGGTGGGAAACATTGGGGAGAGGTTGGTGGCAGCTTGGCAAAGCTATGCTGCGCGACGTAAAAGTTCATAAATCTTATTTTTATCATGCAGCTATAAATACTGAATTTTTAGCCATTGCCAATTTATGACCATTATTTATGTGTGTTTGACGGTATGCAGAAGACCACATAAATATATATGTATGTATGAAAGAAAATTTGTTGCATGCAACATATGAATGCGCATTTACAGCATTTTTCTCTGTTTCTCTACAAATAATTCGAGGAAACAGATTGCCTTTGACACCTTAACAATCGATTTACAACAACAAAAACTCGCATGTATGCACCAACAACAATGCGGGTAATAATAAGACTTTCTTCCTGCAAAATGTATGCGCCCCACTCTGCTTTCTTTCGCAATCCTGCAACTTTAATAAACACCTCAAAAGTCTAAAACGGCTCAAAAGTTCAGCGATCAGCAATATGACTCTCCTATTGCAGGCCATTCGGGCCACACTATCAATGGTTGTTGTTGTTTGTTTGGTGGTTGCTTGCTGTTGTCTATACCAACTGCCAATTTAATATCTGCAACGATAAATCAGCCAATCTGTGCAAAAACATGCTCGCAACAACAAAAACAGCGCCAACACAATGCCCTCAAGTGGCCGTAATGAAGATCGCTCATAGCTTAAGTGCCGTGGATCTGGTTAAGCCTCGTTGGTTTAATTTACCAATGTGTCGGTTGTCGTCTGTCCGTCCATGCGCAGGCGCACATCTGTTATTTGGGTTGCCACAAAACCCGGCGAGCCGAATGCCAGCGCGAAGTGTGAGTGAGTGCTCTGTATGCGAGAAGTTTGTGAGTTTATATGTATGTGTTTGTGATCGCAGCGGTTATGGCGAAAAAAAAATTGTTAGAAACGCCTACAAATCGTTTGGTAATAACGAATTTTCCATTAAATTAATAAATTAATATGATCGTGCAGCTTGTAAAGAAAACTTCGCAATTTCTTGCAACGCGCTGGTCGAGTGAGCCATCCAAGTGTTGTGATACGGTGGGTGCGTTGCGTAAAGAAATGAAATTTAAGTAGAGAATCAGCTGAATTTAGAGTTGTTTATTTTTACCAGATGATAGTTTTAAGTCATAGGAGGATGATTTATTGGTAGTGTCCGACCGAATTCCAATTTATGGCTCTTATGTAATATTTCTACTTCTAAAGTGTTAACTCCAATCCAAAGTATACCTAAATTCATCTCCAATATTTTTTGAAAGTTTTGTAAATCACAAACTTTTGTCACCGAATTTGTCATATTCGATTTCGTTATTTCGCAACTTTACTCCAAAATATGTACAAACTGAATAACGGAATATTTGATAGTTTGATTTCTTGAGGAGATAAATTTATAATACCGATCATACTCATTTTATACCATTTAACTTATTAGTTGTTTATTTTTACTTATGTAGATGTTGATGGACTAGAAAATGTTCTATATTTCATTTAGTCAATTTAACAATATAAGTTCCTATATGAATCGCAAAAAAATAAAAATATTAAATTCCAACGTTAAGTCAGCCTCTGACATCCAGAAGCTGCAAGAGTTCATAAACCGGTACCTTCAACAGATTTTTCGCGTTTTCTGACCTGTCACCGTCTCTAACATGGACTTATTATCACGTTATCGACTGAAATCACCAAGGTTGCCGAAGAAAAGGCTGATTCGCTCTAATTTGGACATCGAAATATCCTAAGTTCAAAACAGGTGGAGTCAAATCCAGAGGCTAGCACGGGATCATAATAAATAGAGGATAGAGAACAATAAGAATGTGGTGCTTTGATTCGCCGTTGAGCCATAGGATCCAAGAAGAGGATTCATTTATTTTATTTCTCATTTCGAAAAAGAGCTAAATCGACTACTAAAGAAGAGCAAAATGATCACAAGGCTTTACAATGCCAAATTTTGCGAAGTAAAAAGTAAAGGGAGGATGGGTAAAGGGAGGATGGAGCCATATGTAGAAGTTCACGTAAGTGAGGAAAGTTTCTGACTGCCATTCACTTGGGAGTGGCCAGGAACGATTCTTTTACATGTGGCTCAAGCAGCTCACAACTTCCGGTCTTAGACCAAGTATCCTCTGGGTAGCCAACAGACATCCGTCTGGAAGCGAGCTAAAGTGAGAAGGCGAATCCCGCTTATGCGGTTGTGCGTTGGGCTTGGGACCCACCACATAAAAACGAATAACCAGTGAATAAGAAACACAGGCCTCGGATGAGAAACCCCCCTTTTGATGACGACCACGGCAAACGTATAAAGGACTATGATTTAAGGGCATGCACCTGGAATGTCCGGACCCTTAATTGGGAAGGTGCCTCTGCCCAGCTGGTTGATGTCCTCGTAAGAGTAAAGGCTGACATCACCGCAATCCAAGAAATGCGATGGACGGGACAAGGACGGAAGAAGGTTGGTCCTTGTGACATCTACTACAGCGGCCACATAAAGGAGCGCAAATTCGGTGTGGGATTCGTGGTGGGAGAGAGACTCCGTCGTCGAGTCCTGGCATTCACTCCGGTGGATGAACGTCTAGCCACAATCCGCATCAAAGCGAGGTTCTTCAACATATCGCTGATTTGCGCCCACGCCCCGACGGAAGAGAAGGACGAAGTGATCAAAGATACCTTCTATGAGCGCCTAGAACGTACCTATGAGCGCTGCCCCCGCCACGATGTCAAAATCGTGCTTGGCGATTTCAACGCTAGGGTGGGTAAAGAAGGTGTCTTTGGCACAACAGTCGGAAAATTCAGCCTTCATGACGAAACATCACCAAACGGTCTGAGGCTGATCGACTTCGCCGGGGCCCGAAATATGGTCATCTGTAGTACTAGATTCCAGCATAAGAAAATCCATCAAGCTACATGGCTGTCCCCGGATCGAATCACTCGCAACCAGATCGATCATGTTGTGATAGATGGACGACATGTCTCCAGTGTTTTTGATGTGCGTACGCTTCGTGGTCCCAACATCGACTCGGACCACTATCTTGTAGCAGCTAAGATACGCACCCGCCTCTGGAAGGTTCGACATCGAGAAGCTGCAATCACAACCGACAGCCGAACGATTTTCTACTCGACTTGCACTCCTGCTCTCTGAGAGCACTCATCAGCATCTTGGTATAAGGGAGCTGTGGGACGGCATATCAAACTCCTTACGTACAGCTGCAACCGAAACCATTGGCTTTCGGAAAAGCCCAAGAAACAGCTGGTATGATGAGGATTGCCGTCTCGCAGTGGAGAGAAAACAGACTGCCTACCTCGCAATGTTGCGATCGACCGCAACACGAGCGGGATGGGAAAGATACCGAGAGCTGAAGAGGGAAGCGAGACGCATTTGCAGAAAAAGAAAGAAAGAGGCCGAAATGCGTGAGTATGACGAGCTTGACAAGCTGGCCGACAGGGGTAATGCTCGAAAATTTTACGAAAAGATCCGGCGACTAACTGAAGGTTTCAAGACCGGAGCACACTCCTGTAGGACCCCAGCGGTGATCTAGTGGTTGATGACCAGAGTATACTGTGTTTGTGGAGGAACACTTCTCCAGCCTGCTGAATGGCAGTGAAAGTACAACACCAGGAGATGGCGAACCCGATTCCCCAATCGACGACGATGGAACAGATGTTCCATTGCCCGACCGTGAAGAAATTAGAATAGCAATTACCCGCTTGAAGAACAACAAGGCGGCGGGGGCCGATGGATTGCCGGCCGAGCTATTCAAATACGGCGGCGAAGAGCTGATAAGGTGCATGCATCAGCTTCTTTGCGAAATATGGTCGGAAGAAAGCATGCCCGACGATTGGAATCTCAGTGTACTCTGCCCAATCCACAAAAAGGAGACCCCACAATCTGCGCCAACTATCGTGGGATAAGCCTCCTTAACATCGCTTATAAGGTTCTATCGAGCGTACTGTGTGAAAGACTAAAGCCCACCGTCAACAAACTGATTGGACCTTATCAGTGTGGTTTTAGACCTGGAAAATCAACAACTGACCAGATATTCACCATGCGCCAAATCTTGGAGAAGACCCGTGAAAAAAGGATCGACACACACCATCTATTTGTCGACTTTAAAGCTGCTTTCGACAGCACGAAAAGGAGCTGCCTTTATGCCGCGATGTCTGAATTTGGTATCCCCGCAAAACTAATACGGCTGTGTAAGTTGACGTTGAGCAACACCAAAAGCTCTGTCAGGATCGGGAAGGACCTCTCCGAGCCGTTCGATACCAAACGAGGTTTCAGACAAGGTGACTCACTATCGTGCGACTTCTTTAACCTGATGCTGGAAAAAATTATAAGAGCTGCAGAACTAAACAGAGAGGGTACCATCTTTTACAAGAGTGTACAGCTCCTGGCGTACGCCGATGATATCGATATCATTGGAAACAACACCCGCGCCGTTAGTTCTGCTTTTTCCCGCCTGGATAAGGAAGCGAAGCGAATGGGTCTGGTGGTGAACGAGGACAAGACGAAATATCTCCTGTCATCAAACAAACAGTCAGCGCATTCGCGTCTTGGCTCCCACGTCACTGTTGACAGTCATAACTTTGAAGTTGTAGATAATTTCGTATACCTAGGAACCAACATTAACACCGATAATAATGTCAGCCTTGAAATCCAACGCAGAATCACTCTTGCCAACAGGTGCTACTATGGACTGAGTAGGCAATTGAAAAGTAAAGTCCTCTCTCGACGAACAAAAACTAAACTCTACAAGTCCCTCATCATTCCCGTCCTACTTTATGGTGCAGAAGCGTGGACGATGTCAACATCCGATGAGACGGCACTAGGAGTTTTCGAGAGAAAGGTTTTGCGGAAGATTTACGGTCCCTTAAACATTGGCAACGGCGAATACCGCAGAAGATGGAATGATGAGCTGTATGTGTTGTTCGACGACATAGACATAGTCCAGCGAATAAAAAGACAGCGGCTACGCTGGCTGGGTCATGTTGTTCGAATGGATGAAAGTGCCCCAGCTCTGAAAGTTTTCGATGCAGTACCCGCTGGTGGAAGCCGAGGTAGAGGGAGACCTCCACTCCGGTGGAAGGACCAGGTGGAGAAGGACCTGTCTTCACTTGGTATTACCAATTGGCGCCAAAACGCCAAAAGGAGAGATGCGTGGCGCACTGTTGTGGACTCGGCTATAACCGCGTAAGCGGTTTCTACGCCAGTTAAGAAGAAGAAGAAAAAGTATTCTTCCATCATGACAACGTAACTATTGTGAACCTGTTGGGCTTCGAACTGATGTCCCATTCAGCATATTGCAAACTTGAAAAAATCACATACCGGGAAGACTTACCGACTTACTACCTTCCCTAAATAAAGGCGTTGGCGGATCGTTAACGTCGATGCGCCATCTCTAAATAAAGCGGTAACTTTACGTCAAATAACAAAATTTAGGTATGTGCCAAAAAAATTTTATGGGCATGAGGATTTTTTGCCGCTGCCGATTTTATTTAGGGAAGGCAGTTAAGAACTTTATAATAGAGTCCAAGCGCTTTGTCGAATCATGAGGATCTTGGCGATCCGTTAGGAGTATTTTGCTGTCTAAGTGAGATTCTCTATAGATATGGAGATCTACCCCTCGACCTAACCTAACCTACCGCCTACACGGATGTCTACTTTGCAGATTTCTAGAAAACGTATTTCTCTAACGGGTTAAAGAAATTGGAGCATTCCTCAGTTAAATGTTAAGAAATAAATATCCTTTTTTTCTAAATTTTTTGTTTTTATTCAGGTAAAGAATTTATCAGACCTCTCTTAGACTGGCCACATCTCAGCTATGAACTATGTATGCTTGAAACGTCTGTTCGTTATTAGTGTTTTGAAAGCTTTTGACTGCGGTCTCTAAAGCATTGCTAGTAATTATGTTGATGTGTCTTATTGGCAAGTTAACCGCGCTTGGTTCCATATTAAAAGAAAGAGGAATAATTAAATTATAATTTAATTTATTTTTTATAGATTGATTTGATTTTTTAAGTCAAAACAAAACACTGTGCTTCTACAAGCAGTATGTATAACGATTTCCAAAAAATATTCCCAGGAACAACTGTTACGCAACTGTACTCGGTGCCTCCAGTAGAAACAACTTATCAATACAAATGACGGTACAGCCTTTAAGTTAATGCGTTTTATTTACAAGTGTGAAGTAAATAAATGATTATATATGTATATATTCTTATATAAATATAAGGTTGTTATATCTATGCTGATGTTGTGTGTGCATATGTCCATGTAAAAATATAAAAAAATTTGCAAAAATATCTGCAGACCAATAAACACAAAGATACCAATAAAGGAGCAACTAAGTGCTCACTAAAGCGCGTTAGTGATAAAGGCCATATTGCACCGGCCACAACACGATCAAGTGCGCAGGCGCGCAAGCGCAGTTAAGGCAGAAAACAAGCGCAAAAGCAATAGCAATAGCAACAACAAAAAGTGGGTGTTGCTCACTTACAAAGTGCAGACGAAATGGCTGCAAATGTTTGTATGTATGCGATGTGTGTGTGTGTGTGCGTGTATGTTAAACACCATTTTAAGCAAGTCGTCGCTTACCAACCATAGCACCGTCGCACCACCACCACCACCACTTGACTTTTGCACAAATAATTGCACTGCGCATAATTTTGCTTTTGTTTTTGTTTTTGCCCCTTTTACATTTTTGTTTTATGACTTTGCTGCCATTGCCGCTTGTTGTAGTTGTTGGCCGCTTAGCATCGTTAAAATTTTACAGCCTGTACACCATGCCACACGAACACACACACTATTACATACATATGCATATATTTTTATATTTTTTTCGCCGCTTTACAACACGCTTTCGGCTAACTCCTTGCTCGCTCGTTCGCTGCCATTAAAAGTGGCTGCTTAAGTGCTGCTGGTGTGGTTGACTTTTAATGTCGTTATTGTTGTTGTTATTGTTGCTGATATTGCTAAATGGTTGTGAGTGGATTCGTTTAAGCACCAATTTTATTACGCCAATGTTGTAGCCGCTGCAACAGCAGTCACAGATCGTGGCAGCCATCGATGGCTGTTGTTGGTATGTTGCACAAGTGCAGCAAGCCACAGTAATGCCAGAGTGTAAATGTGCAATAAAAAACTGGATGATTGTAATATATACGAGTATATTGCATGGCGGAACAAAAAAGCCCAAATTACACACAGCAACTCACCGCAGATCCAATCAGATCGTTGCAACGTAGATTTAGGAGTTGCTTGCAATATTATTACAACAACGGCGAGTTGTTGCTCGTGAATATCATTTGTTGTTGTTGTGCGAGCGAGCTGGCAGAAGGTGGAGCATGCGTGTTACCTGTGAAAGGCGAGTATGTAATATATTCCAGTGGGAATAGGATATACTAAACTTTGAGGGCCAATATACTTGAAATTTGTACTAGTTCCATAAAGACTAGTTAGACACTAGTTCAAAAAAATTTGAGAATTCAATTTTCACATATAATAAGAAGGTATTTATGGATGGCAACTTATAATACCATTTTTCCAAAGGTCACGCTGGAATTTACAGTTAAAAAGTTTCCCAAGATCTGTACCATATTTTAAAAAAATATTTTTGGGATTGTGGGATTGTAATTTTTCTTTTATACGTTTATTTTCCATGAGGCAATATTTTTTCTGAGTTGGTCTTTTTGACGATTTTTATGAACACCCTTTCGGCTGGAATTTGTTCAAGCTTGTTACGACGTAACTTGCCCGAAAGCATTTTTTAAACATAATAATAATAACAACACCCTTTATAATAAGGCTATAATTTTTGGACATAACATTAATTTATATGCATTTACTTTATTTTTGAAGTCCAAAAAAAAACCCATTACATTGTAATAAATAAATCGAGATATGAGAAGAACATACTAAGAGTAAGTCCTTCAAAGTTAGAAGTCCATTATTAAGTAGTCAAATAGTTGGCTTTTAACAGTGAAGAATTTAGTTAAATATTTTCAAAATTAGTCAAAGTCGGGATTAATTTTTTAAGTCGTTCGGAAATAAACGTACTACTTCGTACTCTTAAGGTCAGAGAAGGATATAAAATTAATGGATGTCCTAGCCTACCTCACAATGGGAAGGTTCTACTACCTAGAATGAAGATATTTGTCTGTTGAATGTAGATGGATTATAATATTTGATTAAGCAGTATAACATCCGCTAAAAACAGTCTGGGAAAGGAAATGTTGGCCCAATTAAATAAAGTAAAAAGGTGTATATGTCAAATCTGGAACTCGTCGTAAGTATGCATCCAAACAAAAATCAGACTAATTAAATCCAACGTTGTCTTTGTACTGTTGAGACTAGTAATCGACCTTTCTAGAATGATTATAAGTTTTGTGAACGGATGCCTACGACGTATCCTCATGATTGGTGGCCAAGTGTCATCAGCAATAACGATAAAAATGCGAAAATGGAGGTTAGTTCATACGCTGCGAAAAGATGGCACAGAAGTTCGCCGAAAGCTTTTCTGGAGATGGAGAAATGAATGAATGGGGAAAATCTTGGAAAGAACTAAAGATGCTAGCATAAAACAGAAGCAGATGAAAATTCTTTATTGAGACTCTATGCTCCAGTGGAAGATACAGACAATTATCGTATTTGACTCAGAAGAAAGTGGTTTACAATTAAATGATATAGTAACTACAGTTTCTCGACTTAGGTTTTCCACAGATATATTTCTTATAAGTCACCTGTAACAGTTCAAATGCAGTCGTCGAAAAATTTAACGTGAAAATGTGCGTTTAGCAACTCAATAATATTGATTATATTATAATTTATCAAGGATATTTAGGTTTGCATTTGGATATGATAATTTCCATCGTGACTTGGATTTGTTTTATACTGCCGAAAACAGAGATAAGTTGGAGAATAGTTTTATGAAAATATTCGACATTTTCCGATATTAAAATTATCAATTCACTCGAGAAATGTGAATGTTCCGAGAGTAATCCGCGTTTACTCGCGCCACTTAAGCCAAATTGAAGATATTTGAAAGAGACTATCAACAATAATGTATAAGAACCAAACCAAAGAGTTTAGATATACATTAATAGTTGACTTAGTGTACCTCAATCCCAATGGCGAGTAAAAAAAAAGATTGGAATCAAATAATAAAATAAATTCAGGAATTATCAAGTATTAAACCAGTTGTAAACTGTTTTAAGGGGATGGGGAGGATGGGGTCATATGTAGAAGTTCACGCAAGTGAGAAAGTTTCTGATTGCCATTCACTTGGGAGTGGCCAGGAACGATTCTTTTACATATGACTCAAGCAGCTCACGACTTCCGGTTTTAGAGCAAGTATCCCCTGGGTAGCCAACATACATCCGTTTGAAGCCCGCTTCTGCGGTTGTGCGTAGGGTTTGGGACCCACCACATAAAAAAACCTCCTCAATTAAAAAACAATCAGAGCCTCGGAAGAGAAACCCCCCTTCTGATGACGACCCCTGCAAACGTATTTAGGATCATGATTTGAGGGCATGCACCTGGAATGTCCGGATCCTTAATTGGAAAGGTGTCTCTGCCCAGCTGGTTGATGTCCTCATACATCTAAAGGCTGACATCACCGCCATCCAAGAAGTGCGATAGACGGGACAAGGACGGACAAAGGTGGGTCCTTGTGACATCTACTACAGCGGCCATATAAAAGAGCGCAAATTTGGTGTTGAATTTGTGGTGGGAGAGAGACTCCGTCGCCGAGTCCTGGCATTCACTCCGGTGGATGAACGTCTTGCCACGAAACCCATGTAACCCTTAATGATTTACGGATCATGAATTTAAAAAACTTCTATATATCTGAAGTACATAGCAGTGTAAGAGAATACATGTAAAGCGTGTCTAATTAATAATCTCAAAGACACGCTATCGTTTCTATTTTTGTTTGCAATGGAAAATAGTGAAACACGTAGTCAAGCACTGATTTGCTGAAGTTCGTAACCGTATTAGCACAAATTATGCAGTAATTCGGGGAAAATCGTAAAATTGGGTTAGATGACCAAAAAAGAAATGGATTGAGCCAGTCATTGGAATCGCTAAGGAATGCTTTGGACAAGTCTTTCACCATTTTTTTCTTTTGGTGGTGTTGTCAACAGCAAAATATTTCGCCATAGATGGGAACAGGTAGTAATCTGTTGTTGCTTTGTCCAGACCAGAGGTAGATGTACAATAAAATCCCAAACAAGTTCCCGATGCTCCTAGCGACTCACTATAGATGTATTTGGTCTGGCGTTGTCACAAAGAAATTGTCTAATTGTTGACAGTACAGGTTCGAATTAACAGCTTGGCAGTAAGCTAGTATCTTATAGCTTTCCTTTATTAAAGAGAAACTGTAAAATTCTTCGTATTTTCTCTTTACCATCTTTGACTCGTTATTCAAACAATATATGGCCAAGTAATCATAAAACTAATAAATAGCTAAGGTAGGTATTTCTAGTGCGAAATCGTACATATCCAATACCATACAGCGTAATTATACTGCTTCGAAGTGCAGTATCCTTCAGAGAAGTGTGTATTCACTCCGATAGCAGAGCGGCAATACTGTCCTGCCTAACATCGTTATCAGTAGCATCGAACTACTTCAAAATCCGACTTGTATGGGTACCCGGTCACCGCGGAATCGCTGGAAACTGCAAAACGGACCAGCTTGCAGGAGAGGGTACCCTAGCAATTTTGCCGCCGGAGTGGAAACGTGTGGGCAGTCCATGGTCCACTTGCTCCAGAGCGCTGAACACACTGTCCTCGAGTGAGCTCGCCAAGTGCTGGATAACAACCAGCACCTGCGCAGTAGCGCGGTCCTTTTGGCCCACTATGGATCGAAAACGGTCTTTGCAGCTACTGTCGCTCAGTAAGGCTCATCTCTCCGTGATCATTGGAGTGCTTACTGGTCATTGCCAATAGGCACACACGCGGTGAGGCTGGGGATCGTGTCAGACGCTAGTTGCCAAAGTTGTTTGAAGGAAGGCGAAGAGGAATCGTCCAAGCACTTCCTCCTTCAATGCCAAGCATTCGCCAGACTTAGGTTAAAGCACCTCGGTAGGAATTTTTCTGCGAACCCAGCGAAGTGACTGGAATCGACATTAGCCGACTTAAGAACTTTATTATTGAGTCCAAGCGCTTCGTCGCAACATAAGGATCTTAGTGATCCGTTAGGAGTTTTTTACGGGTGTCACAATGGACAGTCGAATATGTCTCAGTGAGATTCTCTGCATTTGCGGAGATCTACCCCTTAACCTAACCTAACCTAACCTAACTAGACCATATAATATGACCATATGCTAAATAATTCTGAAACCAGTACTTCATTTTGGATTATCCGTAGTTTATATGGTTTTAATTACATAATTTCTCCACACTATTTATGATATTAAATGTGTTATATAAATAATTATTTCACAAATCTATGCACATTACGTTCAATTACGCCTGCAGTTGCGCGCATAATCAAGGTCTTCCAAAGCTAACAGCAGCTAGCTTATCTTCCCCCTCAGAAGAACGCATCAAATGATCTAAATTGTGCAAATCGAAGCGTTGATTTTACACATAACCACCGCGAGTGTGTATCCTCCATATACATACGTATCTCCTCCGGAGGTGTGCAATGAGTGAGGATCCATCGAAGCACCAGCCGCGGCTCGCTCACATTATTGCGCTCTTGACACAACCGCCCGCTCCAATTTATTTCCAGAGCTCCATGGACATGTGTTTGTGTGTGCGCCCTACAATGCGGGGCTTACGTGATGACAACAGATGCAGATATGCGCTAATTAGTTTTTGGGCTGTTGAAAATTCACGTGAATTGCGGTCTGTGCGGTCCTCATTAGCGACGCGTTGCAACTTCAGCGTTCCGGCCGTAAGCACCTCCGCATATACTCGTATTCCTATATATGTATATCTGTATGTATTTGCGTGTAGGAGTCACAGCGAACGTCAAATGGAGCACCCTTGTGGCAGCAGTGTAGCAAGTACTTAGTTGCTGTCGCCACTTGCCATTTGCCACACATCAATATGCCACTGCTAGAAGCAAGTGCACGCGACAACCGTTGTTTGTTGTTGGTATGTGAAAATGGAAAAATCTGAATATTGTTGTTGTACAAGCGATTTGTGAAATTTATATTTGCATTTCCGTCCTACGGCTTTTTCGTGGCTTCCTCCTACGATCTTCTTTTTCTCTTTTTATTTCTCTCAACTAAGTAGTATACGGTATTATTTCGAGCGCTTGGCGTGAGTGGATTTTCGATTCGTGAAATTAATTCTCCACTCGCGCCATCGCATTAAATCGTGAAAATGCAATTTTCCGCTTACATTTAATTCACTTTGTAATTACGGAGATTTTCATTATAAGAATGAAATTACGAGTGTAATACGCGACCGAGAATAGTATAACAGTGTTTGTGTGCGAATGCATCTTCTTAGAGTAATTGGAAAAATGTTGCATTGAAAATTATATTTCCATCTAATTGAATTCTAGTTTGCTTCGTTAAGGAAAGTGTTCGATTGTTTCCTAGTGGAACCACACCCCTCTAGATTGAGACAGAACAAAGTCTCATGCTCCCACAAAAGATACCCATGCAGGCTCTGGATTGAAACAGGCCAAATCACAGGAACATCAAGAGTATCAAATTGGTTAAAAAGTTTATATAATTTCAATAAAAGGGTGGATAAGATATTTTAAATGTTTTGTAATTAAAACGAAATTCCAAAATACATAATTTGTTACTAAAAATTGCCTAAGATTAACTTGTTTAGTATTATATTATCCTAGCTTTCTTCCAGGCGAAGAAACCAATTATTACGGGGTTACATTTAGTTATAATTCTCAAAAAATTGATTTTTTTTTTTCATTTTTTTTTAATGTACATGTATTCAAGTAAACACTCTGGAAGTTTCTAGCGGTTATTTTTGAAGTTACAGTCATAATTGTAACGACGCGTCAGAGCATTTGAAAGTGTTAGGCCGGTGTGGCGCCTTGTTTGTCTCAAAACTGTGTTTTGAAAGTCGACGACCGAGTTTTCTCGGAAATGGCTGAAGCAATTAGTCTCAAAGCTTTACACAAGCTCATGAACTATAATTTCTAGTACTCTCGAAGCTTATTTAACACAAATAAAAATTGTTATTGTTAAAATTGTGGTAAAAAATCGATTTAGCCACTTTGTCAAAAAAAATTGTTTGCATATTCCTTCGATTAATCACAAGATTATATATTACTTTAACGAAATCCGTATGCTTTTCCCATTTCAGATGATCAGAGTTACACATCTTATGTAGTAACTTCAAAAACTGTTATTTTTACAAATAAAAAATTATTAAATACTCTTCAAAATTACCATAATATATGTACAAATTCATAGAATAAGAAACTTAGAAGATTTAAAATGTTTGAAATCCCTAATTTTTAAGGGCTCCTAACAAAGCCCTTAATGGCTTGTTAATTTTTGCAGAGACCATTTACACACCGAAGACAACGAAACCTATGGGCGACAAAAATTATGCTACGACCGAAAAAATGAAATAATGGGATCGTATTCGAGCAGTTAATGTTTTCTACTCTTCGATCACAAAAAATGTTCACTGGGAAGAAAACTTGGAGACTGAGTCCAATTTAAGAAAATATATCAAGTTGGAAGATTGCAATCAATCAATGTAACCTCCTCGATGTCATATATATGTCAAAATCGAATTTCGACAAAAGTTTCCTCGTTAACATCCAAAAGTGCACAACGGTCAACAAGGTTATACACCAAATGCCTTCCAAAAGGTTTTTTGACACAATCAACTAAGCAATTTTTTCCAATATCTTTCCTACGGATAATATCACTAAGAACTGAAGTTTCGTCTTATTAAATAGTGAAATATGTCTAAAACATTATTCAAAAATATCAATCCGATTAATATTTTAAGAAATATTCTCTTTGGATGTTCCGCCCATCAGGCCACGTCACGTATATTAAACGCGTTTATCTCAAAACTCAATTTTTTACTTCGGTGGACACGATTTCTCGAAAAGTTATGAAGCGATTTTGTTTATATTTTGCACACATATTTGGAATAACATTATCAAGTTAATGAACGTAGAATTTTATTTTTATTTTTATTATAACTATTTTTTTCAAGCCAATATATGGCGAAAATTTGACTAAAAAAGTGGTGTTTTTTGGTTTAAACTCTGTCTTAAATTCAAATTTCAGTTTTTTTCCCTTCGTTTAATAACTAGATTCATCCATGTACTATCGAAATATTTTTGTTTTATTGATTTTGAATAAACCAAAAATGAGTTGTGATGTCCACGACAAGAGCTTTTTTGGATACATCATGAGAGATGAGCTGCCAACGGGAGTTTTTCCAGTTTTCTAAACAAAAATTTCACAAAATACTGTTTAAATATGTATCTCTGATATGCTGAATTGTTTAAATGAAATATATTATATGAAATTGAGTACGCATGTTTTTAGCTTCTGAAACCCACAACCTTAACTAACTATGACTCAGTCACACGCCCTCAAAACAGCTCGTTCACTGGACATAAACGTATGTGATTTAAGGCTACATCTACTCTCCAGCAAATATTGGACTGTTGTAACAATTACAAACATCTAGACACTTTCTCCTCCACAAGGCAAGGTTTTATGGCAGTTCCTCACAACAGGAGGAATACACTTAGAATATACATATGGGCAGTCCTTGTGAAGTCAGAAAAAACCCTAATTATATACGAGCGCTGCTATATATATTTCTGGCCTAATAATGAAAATAGGAATATTTATCAAAGAAAATGGTTTTATTGTTTTTCAAAATATTCTCCATCAAGATTTATACACTTTTGCATGCGCTCAAACCAATTTTCGAAGCACTTTTGTGAGCCTTTTTTTGAGCGATTGTCAAATTGTGCGGGATCCAACGAGAACAAACCTTTTTTACGGCCAGGTGTTCATGCAATATCGAATGTATGCTGGTGGGAGAAATGCATAGGCATGCCTCTATCTGAAGGTATGTTACATGACGGTCTTGCATTATCAGTTCACTTACGGCATCGATGTTTTCTGGCACAACGGCTGTTTTTGGACGACCTTCACGGAATTCGTCTTTGAGCGAGCGTGGGCCACGATTGAATTCGTTGTACCAGTTTTTCACAGTGCTATAGGATGGTGCTTCATAGCCATACAAAGATTTTAGTTCATCGATGCACTCTTGTCGCGATAATCCACGTCGAAAGTTGTGAAAAATGATCGCATGAAAATGTTCACGAGTTAATGACCACTACAACTAAGAAAGTATTACTGAGGGTGAAGAGCTCCCTAGACTTCTTACAATTTTCTGTGGGTCAGAAGGTTTTTGCGATTGACAAGCGCTTGCTGTGCTTTACAATAAGGGAACACTTTCGAAGATGTGAGATTTTCCCAATTCATTATGCGAAAAACACAAATATGTGAGTTTTTTCATTGAGAATGTCGTTCACATGAAGTTTACAATAAGGCTGAATATAGAGGTTTTGCCAACCTCTCTGCATTTTAATAAATATATACAACTATATAACTAGTTGTTGTTATTATAGCAGCAGAGAATTTACTGCAAATAACACTAAAACTGTGCAAAATTCTTCCGAGCTGACAATCCGGCCCCACATAAAAAACTGGGTCTGTTCTCTTTGTGTCGACCCAACTATCATGAGAACGAGACCTGTATATAGTAGAATTTCTTACACAATCGGCCACAGATTGATATTATTATTTGCATTTTAGGGGTATACCAGTTTTTGGGTGTGACAATGATATAATTGCAACGTGACCCCAAGTAATACCTGCGGCGAGTTTCATTAAATAATACATTATGAAAAGCATTAACGAACATTTGCTATCAAATAATTATATGAATATGGTAATACAAGCATATAACCACTAAAAATGCATACAACTGCACACACATACATGACAGCAGTGCAAATGATTTTGAATGTGGCAAAAACGGCCATTATCTACGGTCTTTAGAACCAACTACATACCAACAAGCACACACACACACACATTCTATGTGGATAAAGAACCCAGCAGAGACGGCGTTTCACAATTAGTGCGCGCAATCACCTGAGGCACAACAAACAAGATTTCAATAAGCCACACCAAATCAACGTGAATGCAACAGCTCCAGAGTGCACACCACAACAATAAGGGGCACAGCAACAACAAGCCGCAGGCTGAGCATGTTGCATACGCCATAATATGTACCGACTAAAATATTTAGTTGCTTGACCAATGCTCAGCGCAAATTTCTCGCGTTGACATACAAACGCACGAACGCATTTATGCTTATGAACACATTTCAAACCGCCAACAACTACAACTACACTACACTTCGCTTGAATATGAGGCGCTGCAGCGGCAACTGCGAACCACCGATGTTTGGGGATTTTACTGCCTCGGCACTTATTATGTTGCGCATTTGCTGTTGCTGCGGTTGTGGCTGTTGCTGTTGCAGTGCGGCACGCAGTTGATTTTAATCAAATTCACAGCATTGTTTACCTGTCAGGCAGCAGCGAAACGCGCGAGCAACGATTATCGTCGAACTTGTACACGCTTATTGCTGTTGACGTCGTTGTTATTATTGTTATATACTGTATTACTAAGCGGCATTCATATTGCTGTTGTTGTTGTTGCTATTTTACGTGTCGTTAATGTTATTACTGTTGCTATTATTGTTGAGCCATATTTGCTATGGTCAGTGGTTGCAGCGGGCGATTGATAATGTTGTTGTAGTACTTATTGTTGTTGTTTTGTTGTTGTTATTCTTGCATTAACCACAAATTCCATTCGCATTTCACAACAACAACCGTCCAACATGAAGCATGCTGCATTCAGTACTTTAAAGTACCCAACAACACTAACAACACGCACGCATCACGTACAAGCAGTACCTTCAAACAAGGAGGCTGGCTAACTGCTTGGTGGCTGACCAGCAGGCAGACGCTGCTAAAGGCAAAGCCAAATGTTTTTACGCTGTCCTCTTTTGCACATTCTTAACAGGGAAATCCTCCTCCCTCATTTTTATAGCTTTTTATATATTATCTGAATAGTTTTTTCTTTGCTACAACTGGCCGCAGCTTAACGCAGGAGCTCCCAACTTCACTTCAATTCTCATATGCTCATTGCTATACCTTTTTGTGTACGTGTGTAGCCAAAATCTCATGAATCTCATTAAAAAGGGCAGCCATAAAGTTCTTGTAATAACAGCAAATTGAGTTCATCCCATTTTTGGTAGTGCTACAACAATATAACAACAACAACAATAACAACATTGGCAACAATATGCATTGTTACCAAATATCCAGCGGAGTAAAGATTCATTCTAGCGGCGTCAAGCCTTGGTTGTTGGTGTGTTCTGTTGAGCTTTCGTTTATGGTTAAGCGTCTTGTATCGAAAGATATGCTTGCGTAATACTATTTGTAAGTAGCATGTCAAGCCGTTTGTGACAGTGGCGCATGATCATTATTGGCAATGATCAGTTTTGAGTTTTTTTCCGGCGATTTGTGCTACTTGTCGCCTATTAGAAGGTGATTATATGAAAAATGTATAAGCATGTCCGAGTCCCCCGAGGACCCCGAGTCAAGAATCTTATCATAGTGTAATAGTTTATTATAGATATGTATACGATTATTAAAAACGAATTTTTGAACTTACCGTACTGAATACCATGCAGTTGGTGTTCATTGCAGTCAGCCAGCAACTACATAACCTAATTGTGACACAGAAATACATTTTCGTTATTTTGGACTTGTGTTCTGTAATAGTCGTGCTAGAACTTAGGGAAATGCATACCAATTATATTCCATTGCTCCATCGCTGATGTAACATATAAAAATTTTGCTATTTGAAGCATTAACCTAGAGGCACTTGCCATCATTACACAGCTCATCAGTTTATTGCATCAGCCATTTTATACATGAAGAACATACCGATATACGCGCCCGAAACTTTTAAACTTAGAATACGCACTATTATTTAACTCACCGAACATTGTTTAATTACATATTTTTAATAATTAACATAAAATTTAACAGCGAATTCCCGAAAGAATGCCACACGAATAGCGCGTAGAATACATTAGCAAATGTCAAATCCGCAAGTTTACCGCTATACAAACACAAACACACATTTGCATGTTGAGTAGGGGAACTAGAAATCTGTTTTAAAAATTCAAATTGCGCTTGCCTAATTACGAATGTAAGAGGAAAAGGAAGCGACTGAGAAAACGTTCTGACAATGTTGGCCGGAAAAGTGTGTGTCTTGGCTAATATCAGAAGTCGTGATTATAGATTTTAGCAGACGGTTTGGAAAATATTTACATTGATGCGCTGACCACACTGACTTAAATTACCAATAACTAAACCATTTATAATTGAAATTCAAAAAATAGTAAGTGCAGATATTGCTAAAAAATATAAACTAATTCTATTGTATTATTACACTAGCGTATCCGAGTTACGCTATAGAAGGTTTTTATCCATACTAACAGTAGTGGCGATTTTAACAGTACATGAGTGCAAAATACAACTTTATCGCGCATTTATTAAAAAAAAATTTGAACATACCAAACTAAAATAAATTTCTGAAGTTGGGCAGTATTTTTCAAAAATTTTATACACTTATTAAATAATTAATAAAAGTTTAGAAATTTTGGTAAAAAATTTCAAATGTAAAAAAGGAGTAGCTTATGACAACTAATATAACAGTTGAGTGGCAACACCAGCAGCGCAAGAATTTGTCACAATTGGAATTTTCGCTCTCTGTTGTTTTCTTGCACTTGACATTTCGCGATAAAAGGAGCAGACCATTTTCATAGTGCAAATCGGAGGAGGTTGACATTAAAAAATAGGTGCAGTTGGAGTGAAAATTTGCTGTAAAATATTTGATAATTGTTGCAAAGCTATATTTTATAAATATAAATAAAGTGTAATGGCAGATTTCAACGTTAAAATGTGAATTGAATGCAAGTAGTATCATATACAACAGCAATAACGGCAATAAAAAAAAGCACCAACACCAGCAGCGCTATATCAGCAGACAACGGAAAGAAAGGTGTCAGTAGAAAGAATAGCTACAGAAAGGGCGGAAAGGTGTTGGTGCACGCGAAAATTTTTTTGGCGAGAAACGGACAGCAGAAAATATTTCGACCTGCCATATATATTCTAATATAAACGGGTACTGTAGCAGCAACGTTGTGTGTCCAAAAAAAAAAACAAAGGAATAAAAAGCAAATATTTTTTTTATAAAGAGAAGTGTCAGCAGCACAGATTTACTGAGATTATTTTCTCTTACACACGCAACACCCACTCCTCTAGCCGTATAGCCCACCGTAATCGTAGTAATAATCGGTATGGCTGCGTTACTACAAGAATTAGATATATTCGAACTGTGTCCGCTTATTACCAATTTAAATTGCAAATTATCTACGGTCAGCGAATATGATGCACGCAAACAATTGTTGTGTCTCGTCTCGGAGGAAAATGACATAGTGCTACGCTACACAAGCGAAGGTGGGCAGGAAGTGTTGAAATTAGTTTCATGGTTTCGACGTACCAATCGAGTAATACATGACGTCTGCTTTGATCCCTCCGGTACTTGGTTATTAGTGCTATGTGAGTATACAAATATGAAATTTGAAAATATACTAATGATGAATTAATAAACTAAATGCGTGTGTGTGTTGCTTTTTGGTAGTCAATGTGCATAATTAAATCGATTCGTCATGTCAAATTAAATAAACATAATTAGAACATATTCAAAAAAATAAACATAAAATCACGTAAAACACAAACAATGCACAAATATGCGTGACGTCAACAAGGAGATGTCTGGTCACTTACATGTAATGTAGGTCTATATAGGTTTCTGTAACGTGTTCTAGTACTATGAGCAGTAGTACTCACTACTCTACGTTTTAAAGCAAAAACGCACGGGATGTATGCACTCAATTTCTTAATACACTTTCTCCCCCCGTTTTTATGCTATTGATTTTTGTATTTTAGTTTGTTTTTGTTATATGTTTGTTTATCAATTGATTTTTGCGGCAAGCGAGTGTGCTATCTACGCATAGGTGTTTGGGTACATTGAACTGTACAAGTAACGGGGTAGCAAGAACAAGTGGGGTGAGGAATGTGTGTAAAAAACTTTGATAAATGCAAAAGACCTTACGGCCTCGTCTTCGCCGCAATCGCATGTGCCGTCAATGTCTTTGTGCGCTAATAACGTCATAGACACTCTAGACAGCATGTCGCTGTAAATTGAGCTTGCACAACTTACATATACATAAATGAAATGATGATAGCAGCGGTATTAATAGATACTTATGAGGAAGAGTTGTTAGCCCCATAAAGTGCATGCAAATAATAGCACGTTGTTATTTGCATTTTAATATCATTATAAATATGAATATATGAGTGTACCTTTACCATAAATAAGCGAAGTCTACTTCATATAATAATTTAAAATGATAACTAATATTAAAGCAAGACTAATTAGTAGGCTGCGAGTGCTATTAAATGTTTTAATATATTTTATATTTCTCAATATATAACTCTATAATTTATAAAATTTGTGTTTTATATTTATTAATAAAAACTTTCTATTGCCTAGGTTTCGACAACACGCTGCACATTGTACCCGCACTCGCTGTGGTCGACAAAACTTTCATGGAGCCATCGAACTCGACGCACCCGCCGCAACAGCCATACAGCACAACACAAATTACCTCATACATCATACCATTTGTGGGACCACATGAGTGTCCCAACTCTAAACGGTGCCCAAATCAGGCCACATTCAGTGAAACCATAGCAAAGCAACCGCCTGTCATACCAACAGCTGCTGCTCCCGCTGCACCAGAGGAAAAAGCAGATAATGCAGCATGTGATGTGCCGGAAAAACATGAAGTCAGCGCTGAAAGTGTACAGCCAGCAGACACTGAAAAGCTCTCCTCTTCACGGGAGAGTATTGCGCAGGCATCACAACTACTCGTAGAAGTCGAGGTGAATATAGAGCCGAAACTGCCAGCCAATATGAATCTTGACGCTTATAGCCATGATGTGCCCGCCAGTATGCTGGCGTCTACAGCGCCACCAAATGTTTTCGAAGATAAAACGGGCAATAGTCAGGTTATGGCTACATCCTTTATGGCTTCGGTTACTTGCCCTTACCCGCTAGCGGTTGTTTGGTGGCAAACGATAGATGGTGTCAATCGCGCTGTTATCGGCTATTCCGACGGTTCTATTTGCTTCGTGGGTTTAAGTCCAAATTGCCCTTTCGTAGCGAGCACCGCCATTGATACGGGTTCTGTAGTGAAGTTGCTCATTTGTAAGGACAGCACTTTTGAGAGCGTTATGCTGCTGGTAAATATATTTTTACATAATATATATTATGTGAAATATACAACTATTTATTTTCACAGATCACCTCTTCGTTGAAGCAGCAATTCAAATTACTACTTGAACAAAAAGCCATTAAATACATATACCCTGGCGAGATCTCACCCAGCGCCGTACACAGTCGTGATAGTGACTGGCAAATTGTCATGCCGCTGAAGACACAAAGCAATTGCTCGGACCCAGCGTCGGACAATAGTGCATTGGAAGAGGATGTTTTCTTAAGAAACGATGAGAATCCTAGCACTTCAGCAGTGGCAGTGGCGTCGTCTAGTACTGCTGTACAAGCTAGTCATTCACTACGTCGTTCAGTCAACATACCGGGTACACACGCACCCATGTCCAAAACAGCCATACCACCACCGCCACCACCCTATTCGGTAGCTATCAACCGCCACTTGGACACTGCGCCCACAACGAGCACCAGCGCCAATGCTGCTGCAACGCATACTGCTACAAGCAACAACGGTAGTGGAAGCGGTGGTGGCAGCATACCCACCACCATGAGCATTGGCAATGGCAACTCAGCGACAGGTATACGTTTCACACAACAACAGCTGCCCGAATTGGACGATGCGAATGCACGTGCTGGCATTTTGCCAGCGGCGCGCGCACGTCTCGCCTCATTGAAGAGCCTGGGCACCAAGAAGTTGAATGCCATCAAAATGCGTCTTTCCGATAATCGCCACAAGCTCGAAGATTGTAAGTAAACTATTTGCTATAGCGAAAATTCCAATTTAGTACTTTATTTCAACTGTTTTCAACCAGTAACTACTGTATTTTCTAAAATGACTATTATTTGCTTTTTAAAACCGTTTCCTTTCTTAATTTCTCAGTTATAAAATGTATTGTAATTTTATTAAATAGATTGCGTGCGAAACGCGGTGAGTTTAGCCAACGTTGTTTATGCTACGACACACGTGTTGTTGTCATGCTTACAATCATACGCGCCGAACAGTTAGTCAAATCAGACATACAAATACAACAGTTTCAATATACGCTTAGCGTGTACGCTCACATCATACGCGTTATGGCGTACTCTGTACAAATATACCCAAAACATCGCACATTGATTTCATTCCCTCCCAAAAAAAAAATTACGTTTATTTACCAGCTTAAATTGTTGTTGTTGTTTATGAAATTATTTCTGCTTTATTTATTAAACACAACTAATCTGGCATGTTTTTCCTTGCAGATGTGTCTGAGAACACACTGGGCAACTTCGCTATCATAGACTCACCATCGCTGACGCCCGAGGTCTTGAACAACTCCAGCGGTTCCTTCTACACCATACAGAATTTGCGCAACACCTATCTGCTAAGCGCACTACACAGTCACACCAACAGTCTTACCGTGCATAATATTGATATTAATTTGAAACCGTTATTTCTCTATAAGATCCCCAAGAACTGCTTTGATATACTAATAAGCTCAAATCTGCTTTACACCATACAATATGTGGATCTAAATGGCGATGCAGCAAAAGAATGCGCTGACATGGCGCAGAGCGAACGCAATACGGAGAAGGAGAATCGCGACACGGACACCGAGAAGGAGGAAGTAATCGATCTGTGCGAAGGCAATGACACGCTGCTGGCGGACATCAATTCGGCCGGCTCGTTTAGTGCGGACACGAGCGCGACCACAAGCGGGCCGTCCACTACCGACAGCATGTCGCATTGTAATGCGATAAACGCAGTAGGCGTGATCAGCAGTGCGATGGCCACATTGCGCGCCGGCGATGATGATGTTCGTATATACAGTTAATTATATTTCGTCTTTCATTTAATTATTTTGTTCCCTTCTAGTGCTTCAACGCCGCCTCACAGCTGACCATATTTCGCTTTGAGAATGAAACTGTGCTCAATCTCTATCAAATGGCCACCTATCGCTCGAGTGAGCCCAGCGAGCTCATTACAAAGGAGGAGAAAGCCAAAGCGTTCGATTTCAAGGATATACGCTCACCCATGGACTATGTGCAGTTCTATGAGCACGCCGACGTGAAGGAGGAGTACTCGTTGCGTCAAATGGAAATTATGAAACATGAATTTCCGAAGATTAATTACGATCCCTGCTATGTGATTACCAACAAAAACGTCTACTACATACAATTGAAGTGAAGTCAAAAGCATTTTCTATGCAACACATAGACATTTTCACGCTAACCTCACTTTTTTAATTTTTCAGAAAAGAGCCGTTCGCCATTTTCCTCGACTCCGCGCTGGCGGGTGAATGGAAACAATGCCGTGAATTCTGCAACACCTTTGATCTCACCTACGAGGCGTGCATAGAGTTTGCCGGCGATTATCTGCTGCGTCGCAAGCGTGTCACGCAGGCGCTGGTCACATACAACTCGGCGCGCATCAAACCCATACGCACTGCGCTCAAATTGGCGATGTTCGGTCAAACATGTGCACTAATGCATCTCTGTGCGATGGCGCTCAAGACGACCTATCTGCTGAAGTCGAAATACTTTAGTAGTCCGATCATAAAAACGTTACTTAAGGATATCACATATCGTCACTCGGAAGATGTGCGCACAATACTGCCGCTGGTGGCCGAGAAAAACAGCTCTTTGTTGATAAATGAGGGCGTGTCGGCAAGCGATTATAACTATGGTGTGGATGACTCGCTTAGCAATCTGCAGATGTCACCTTCGTCACAATTTCATTTGGCCAATTTGTTGTTGATCACTTTAGCGGAGCGTGCAGTCAATGATAAGAACTATTTGCCGCTGTGGTGAGTTTGCCTATTCGCTGTGGTGAAATTTTTAAATTATGCTTGTTATTAATTAACGTTTATTTCTAGGAATTTTCTGGTGACCAACACGAAATATCACACCAATATGACAAGCATTGTGCTGTGCCAGAGTGGTCTCTTCTCGTCGGCTTTGGTGTTGGCGAAGACGCGTGGCGTTTGTATCGACACATTTCTGGCGCTGACCAGCGTTGTGGGGCAGGAATTCGGTAAATATCGTAAAGACACTTTGCAAGAAAGGAACAATAACTGTTTTACGTTAGGCTGGTACACAGAGATGAATGTGTGTTTGTATAATTTGAGTGAGCCAATATTTGCCGAAACCATCACCTATTTGCCGCAAATCGCCGTGGACTATTTTGCATTCATACAGGAGAAATTACCGAACATAAGGCACTGTGTGCTTGAGGTGAGTAATACAATGCCAATCAGTGTTGTTGTGGCATACAAGATAGTTTTGTTTAATTGTTAGAACGGTAAACCAATTATGATTTTCAATGTTGTCACAGTATCTGATTGATTTTCAGCTTTTCGAAAACCAATATTCGAATCAGCTGTGCCGCTATTTATTCTTTATGTAAAATTATCAAATTCCAATCAGAATTTTATAAATTTTAAACACAATTTATTTCCAAATATTCATAAAAAATAATAAATATAATTAAAATTAAAATTTATTAGAATTGAACTTCTTCGATACGATTTTTCCGTTAAATCCAATAATTATGTCATTAAGCATTTGTATTTTCGGTTTTAATAATAACACTACAACACTCGGCTTGAAATAATTAAACCAATGGCATTTTCCGATTTAGTTAGATCTTCGAAAAAATTAATATTTAATACTTCGAAAACATTTTTTTTCGGGAGACTAAGAAATAATTGAAAGTAATTACATTTTACGATTTAGTTAGATCTTAGATCTTGGAAAGATATTCAAATTTTATATATCTAAAAATACTAAACACTTATGGGTGTTATGAATTAAAAAGAATATGTCGATTTTTTTAATATTTTCCTTTATGTAGTAACTATATCCCGTAATTAATAAGAATTATTTAAAAAATATTCGAACTTCGAAACCAAATGTTTCGATTTTGTAGGCTAACTTCGAAAATTATTTTTTTTTAATTATGTCTCAATCTCCCAGCAAAAATCAGTTTGGTCCAATAACCAGAAAAAAAGTCGAATTTTCCGTATATATTATATACGTATATATGTTATACTTTTTCAAAGCGTTTATTCGGCAAATCGAAATAAATTCCAAAATAATTCAAATCTATCAGCCCTGAGCCTCTTAGTTCGTTTCTGATAGTAAGATCGTTAAAATTAGTTTTTATGACAGCGAAAACCAATAAAATTTCGAATTCGAACATCAAGTCCATAATATTAGAACTGATGAAATCTACCAGAATTTTTTATCGGTTTGAATTAGGATTCCGACAACTATCAGATTCCACAACAAATATAATTAAATAGCCAATTTGAATATATATTTTGCCCTCCTCGTTACAGCGTCTGGAACATCAATTGAATCCCTTCTCCGCCGTACTACGTCCAATTGTATCGCACACTTCCTCCGGTCACGTCGAGCACAATATAAACGACAATAAAACGTTTTTATTTGATTTTTGTAAAAATCTCATCGAAACATATTTAGCTGTACTCATACATATGGAATCTCAACGTTCGAAGAGCGAACACATAACGAACGCATTGTCGACGTTTCGCATCACTTACGAAGACAATCAGGTGAACGAAGCATATGCAGACATTCATTATTTCATTTTTTTAATTTTAATATTTGCGCTCCACGCAGTTTGCAATCGAAACATCACGCTTTAAACCCATCTCAGCTGGTTGTGCACACTGCGCTTGCGTTGTGGACGGTGTTGCCTACTTTTGGGGTTCTAATGGTGTGCCTTGTAATTATAGCGTTAACAAGTCTTCCGGTATGTCTTGAATTACAACAACTAGAATCAATAATAAAAATTCTTCCACTAACTAGATCCACCAGAGCCGCCACACGCTGTTAAGAGTTTGGACCTACTCTCACAATTGAATCTGGAAGTACACACCGTGAAGTGCGGCCGTCAGCATACTCTAGTGCTAACGAACAATGGGGTGCGTTGGAAATGTTTAAATAATGTAATAATGCTAAATTAACAATTCACCTAATTCCAGTTATATTCGTTTGGCAACAACAATCTGCTCCAGTTGGGTATTGGGCGCGACATGCAAGTCTCTCTACAGCCAATGTTGGTGCGTGCCTTCGATGGCAAGAATGTAACGATCATCGAAGCGGGTCAATATCACAATGCTGCGATTGCTGATGGAGTTCTGTACACCTGGGGGTTAGTAGGCAGCAAATTTAATGAAAAGATTTGTATTTACAGTTTGTTACATTTACAGTTGGGGCATTTACGGACAACTTGGACATGGCAACTGCGAGAATGTGGCCGAACCGAAAGTAGTTGCCTTCTTCAAAACGAAAGTAAGCCTGTGAAGCTTTCTTCTATAGTGTTAAAATAACGTATTTACTATTTGCAGAAAGTACTCCAAGTCTCCTTGGGTCATGCGCACAGTTTGGTGCTATGTCAGACGCCCAATAATCCCAACGCGACCGAATTATTTGTGTTTGGTTCGAATCATTTTGGTCAGTTGGGTATTGGCTCGGGCGTCAGCAGCATTGACGTGCAGAGCAACGCTTCGGCTGACGATGAAATGCATTGCGCTAATCAAGTGAAGAGTTTAGTGCCCATTAAACTGTTTGTCTGCGCCGAAAGAATAAGACTGATACATACCAAATTTTTTTCTAACGTAAGTACAGCGCCTTAAGGCTTCATTTCCTACATTTTGAGCACTTTCTCACTCATTAATTGCAGTTAGCTGTCGATGAGCATGGACAAATGTACACGTGGGGCTCCTCACCACAAGCACTGCGCTTAGCGAATCAGATAAAGCGTCGTGCAAATGCGAAGCAGAAAATGGAGGAACATCAACGTCGTGAAATGAGCAAGCAATTCGAAGCTACATTGCCCAGTGAGAGTGCATGCATACCTTGTATGCCATCCACGTCCAAAAGTGCATATACCGAGGCTCCAAAATCTATGGCCGCCGAGGTCGCCAGCAGCATACTTACGGATATAGTGAATGAAAACGTGACTGCAAGCCCCAGCGAAACCGCTGATATAGCTCAAGAAACTAAGGCGGAGTCGACAGAACCCGAACTCATTGAGGTTTTAGCCACCGCAGTTACGGCCGAGCAGATGGAGGTTGACGCACTGAAAGAAGCGGATGAGAAAGAGCTAATTGTAGAAGACATAGCCAACACCGAAACTGAGATAACCATACAGTTGGACGAAGTAGTGGAGGAGATTGTCGAAGAGGTTAAACCGTTGGTCGCACAACCGCTCAATCCATTAAACACTGCGACACCAGCGACCGATGAGCTAGCGGTAAAGAACGCTCATGCATCAGCGCCTATGCCAGTGCCAGCAATAGCGGTCACAGCCCCTCCAACTGCAGCGGCAACAAATGTCACGGCTGATGTCGATCCATGCGAGCATATGACACCGCATCTGGTGGACACCACCGAGGTAGCCGGTGAAATATTGCAGGTATGTTTGTGATATCCACCTACCCCATACACTGTCTCATATGTTTGTTGTAATCTTGACTTACAGATCTCAAGTGGGCTCTTCCATTTTGCCTTGATCTCGTCTACATGCACACTGTACACTTGGGGCAAAAATTTGGAGCACCAGCTGGGCACGGGCGATAAGGAGCGACGCGCGGTCAGTAAGCCTTCACCCGTCGATTGCGTCGACCGTCCTATGTATGTTGACTGTGGTGCGGATTTCACGCTCGTCATGACCACGGAATTCATGGTCAAAGCGTTCGGTGGCAACTCTAACGGACAGGTATGTGTATTTTTGTTGGAACGTAAAAATTACGTCGTAAAAATAAGCGGATCTCCTACAATACGTCGACGACATAACACAAGACGCCGACCAGACTGCGGACAGCTTCAGACACGCATTTCACAGCGGAGCCACCTATAGCAGATGAAGAGCTCGTGTTGCCACGTGAGACCAAAGTGAGCCTTGCGCAAGATCGTTCTAGAGGTTAAACTCCAGACTGAACCCCGACATAATATATATCCTGCATGTAATGAGTCTCCGCATGATACTAGTCACCTCTTTGCATGCCCAACGAACCCAACTCATCTAACATCCCTCTCTCTTTGGTCCGCCCCGGTCGAAACATCACGTTTCCTAGGCCTATTGTTAGATGACTTCGACGCCAACTAGACTTATACTTTTCGTTTCGGCGGGATAATCGTTAAAACGACAACAACAAGCCAGTTTAAGATCTGGTCAAAGACTGCCAACTTTATTTCTTCTTTCCTTTTACTTATTTTTCTCTTTCTAACCTTTGTACTTTTCATCCTACAGTGCGGTCGCGATCTTGGACCCTCCATCGACAAGATGAAACAACGCGTTGTCTGTCTGCCCACCACGAAGCGACTCATGCGCTTCGAGAGTCAGTGTGTGGATGTGCCGGTCGAAATCAATTTGCCACGCCCACGAATACGTTTGGAATCCGATCCAGTGCGCTATCTGAAGAGCATACCAAAATATCAACCACAATTCATGCAAGAGGCCGGTATCAATTTCGACAACGGGCTCAACTTCGAACGCCCGTCACCGTCAAATCAGTACAAGTCGACAACACAAGCGGACAGCAGTGAAAATGTGGTTACCGGCCAAGACTCGGACGATATGATCTCAAGCTTAGAGAATTTAAGTAACAACGAAGCGAACGATGGTTGTTCACTGAACTTCTCATTGCTGCCCTCATCGGGTGCAGCGGGCGCATTGCCACTTGCAGTGGCCACCGTGGATGATGGTCAACACAGCGCTGCTGTGGATGATCTAACCCCCGACGAGCAGAGTTATGCGCGTCTGCCCGTCACGGATAATTCCGATGTAAGCGGTGTTGGTGGTGTGGTCGGTCAGCAGAGTGCCGAGCAATATCCGCTGGTGACAACAACCAAGCACCACGATGCTAACGGCACACAGACACCAACACGAGCGGCCGGCTCACAGAGTACGCTCACTTCGAATGCGCACGTGGAGGCTGAGGAGACTGCAGAGGATGTTGCGAATTTGCAACAGTTGCGTCAGTACATACACTATTGTCTCTACGTCTTTCACGGTCTCTACAATCCGGACAAGGTGTGCGACTGCTCCAAGCAACGGCTGGAGTATCGCATACGCACGCTCATGTTGAATTTCAAATTCGTCGACGCTTTTGTATTGTGCTTGCAGAATTGCAATAGCGCCAGCAAGACGTTGAAAATTTTCGCATACTTCTCCAAAGACACCGGTTCGGTGCCGCTGCGTCGCCAAGACGTGAAGTACTTAATTTACTATTTGTTGAAACACTTCATGGCGCTGCGCTTCGATATGCTCGAGTGTGAGCGTTTCTTTTTGGGCGATCTCGATTACTATTTGCTTGAGTTGTCGTATGTGCTCTTCTTCAACAACAACAACACCATGCTGGAGCATAACTTAAATGAGAAATTCAAGAGTTACTTCGCGCAGGAGGAGTCACAGCAACTCAATCAAAATCGAAACGATGCTGAGCAGGTGCAACACAAGCTGGAGGACACGGATGTGATATTCGATAGCCTAAGTGTTAAGTTCAAAACAATCGTTTGCCAGAGGCTGATGCAGCACTGCAACAATTAGTTGCTGGTGCTTAGCACCATTAGTTTAACTTGTTTTTAATTTATTGATTCGTGATATGAGTTGTTTATTTTTATTTTTATTATTACTTTTTAGTTCTTTCGTCGTTTTTTTATTGTATTCAAATTTACATCTTACTTATGTATATATATATATATTTGTGTTAACGAGAAAATGTAATATAACTTGATATATATATATATATTCGTTTATACCTCATAAATTATATGCATTATTGATGTGTTTGCGTTGAGCTTGTTTGTTTGTTTGTCTCATTATTTACCCTTTAGTGCCGCCACTGAAAGTTTCCTTTGAAGAGTAAATATTTAAGCGTGTGTAAATGTAGGCAATTTGAGGTTAGGTTCAATTCAATTTTTAGTTTTATTTGTAAGTTTCTCAATTTATTTGCAAATCAAAGATGTGAGACCGTGGTTTAAATAGAATTCGGTCCCTACTGGTTATCTTGCAGCGACAACTATTTTTTTCTTTCATAAAAAACACAATTAAATGAAATTTCGATGTTTTTTTTTATGAAATAACTTTATTTAAATTACTCCACTGAAAACAAACATTATTTTTGAAATTTATGTTAATTTTTTAGAAATTGAATTTAGTACATTTTTATTACTTTTAAATTTTATATTATTTTTTTATACTTTTATTTTTTATATTTTTATTATTTTTTTATAATTTTTTTATATTTCTATTATATTTTTATTTTATTAAATTTTTTTATTTTTTCTTATTTTTTATATTTTTTTAATATTTGTTTCAATTTTTTTAATATTTCTGTTATTTTTTTAATATATTATTGATATTATTATTACTTTTTTTTAATTTTTTATATTTTTGATATTTTATTATTATTATTTTTTTATATTTCTATTATCTTTTATTTTTATTTATATTTTTTTAATTCTTTTATTATTATTTTTATTAATAATTAATAAATTTTGTTTGTCACAAATCGTCCAGTAGTGTAGCACCTAAAAAAACATTCGCTCATAAAATTTTCCTTCCAATTTTTTTTCAAGTTTTTATATTAAATTTTATTTTTCCTCACATATCTTCATTTTACCTCCTTCAAATATTTCATATATATAGACATAAACATGTTTAAGGCACTCACTAAACATTATCAAACTACAAAAATGAAAAACTCAAATCTGTGGTGATTCCAATGATAAACACCACATAGGTAAATAACCAATTACTTTCTGAAGCACATAGTTAAATATATACCGTTAGTAAAAAGTAAATAAAAATCGATGAAAACAACTTTAAATTAAAAGAAAATTAAATGTAGTCTTTAAGTTCGCTTTATCCGGCGATTTGTGCTTTACGCTTAATGCGCTTAGCAACTAATAAATTAAAATATAAAATAAATGAGAACGAGAACGAGTAAAAAACAACTAGTAACTATATAGTCAAACTGCAATTGCTTAGCGTACGTTTTTTCAACGTATTTAAAATTAAAAAAGTTTTTTTTGCCTAAAATAGTTTGCAAAAATAAAAATGCTTTAAATTTTTTACTCAAATAATAATTTAGTAAATAATTTGCATATAAAATATTGTATAAAAAAATTCAAATTGAAAAAATAATAATCATGAGTACATGAACTGAAAAAATACAAATCTGTGCACACACATACACACACAGTTTGTGTGCGTGCTTGTGTGAGCTTGTGATCTTGGAAATATGCAGTTACACGGATTATAAAAAAATATGCGTTGGAAAATGCAGGCGTTCAGAAAAAAAGTTGCAAATAAAAAGTACATACATAAAACATACCATAAACAACATAAAGATATAGTAATAACTATCAAGAATTATAAATAAAAAATATAAACGTTTTTTCCTAAATAAATAAAAATAAATTTCGTAAAAAAATTGTGCATACACTTGAAAACAAGTTTTGAAACTTTACTGCAGCGAAGAAATTTATTATTTACACTTATTTTCATCACCAGGCTATAATTCACACGCCATCCAATCCAAGTCACGCGAAAAAAAGAATTATTGCTTGTTATCTGCAATGCCAACACTCTGCAGCACTACAATTTCAACTTAATGTTATCCGTGGTCCAACGCTTTGTTTGCAGCGTTTTCAGCGCTTTTTCACAATAAAATTGCTCCTCGGAACTTTCCGGCAGAGTGTCCTTTAATTGTGTCAATTGATTTGTGTCCTTCATGCCCGCTAACGCATCGACAATCGCACGCACGCACTTAACACGCTTAGCTAGCTCCAGCTTCTCTGTAGTATTGCTCATCTTCGTCAGGAACATATAAAGCACACTCGTGGGCGCTTGCAATGCGTGAAGGCGCAGTATAGCCAATTCTAGTGAGAAACTTATGTGAAATTGCTTTTGTTTCAACGGTAGCCAAGCGGGCACACGTTCGAAAACACTTTCCAAATCAGCATAGGCCTGCGCATTTGCGCGCTCATTCAAAGCAGTCCATTCGAATTGAGCCGGTGATATATGTAGCTCGGCGCTCAGGCGAAATGGTGATGTGGCACGCGTCAACTCTTGCTCTTTCCAGTTGTTGTGCTTGCGGCAGCACTGATACAGCACCTCTATGGGTGTCGAATTTAAATCCACCAAATTGTCCAGCGCATTACGCTCTTTCTCGATCAACTCGAGCAGTTTCAGTGCTGCTTCGAAGTGTGGCAAATAAACGCTTACCACACCCATATCACCGCTATATTGATCGAGCAATTGCAGCAATTTTTGCTTACGTTGCTGCAAATTATTACATGTCATTGCAGTTTTAAAGAGTGTTAGCGAAGCTTCTTGATGTTTACCGAAGTGTTGTAGCACTTCGACAACTTCCTGACTCTGACGCTGTTGCAAGTAGCTGATGTAGTTTTGTAAGGCTTGTGGTCTTTGCTCGAGTATTTTTAGAAAATTTCGGCGATTCAAAGTCTTCTTTAGGAAAAGCAACACACCAATAACGGCATCGCCTCCACCACACTTCAGCACTGCATCAAGCAATTGTTCTTTTTCGTGCATAGATTTAAATACTTCCAAAGGCGCACATTTGCCCAGCAATAGTTTGTACGCCGTTGCTTCCGGTGAGGGATTATAAAAGGTCGTTTGTATTTGCCTGCGTAGCAAACGTAACTCCTCTTCCGGCGCAACGCCTTTCGACATTATACGATCATCAAGCGTTTGTTCTTGTATTAGCATTTTTAATGCTTCTTCAGAGATTACAGATTTCACAGAGAAATTAAGTGCACTGCCTGCAGCGCTATTGTCGAAGCTCGCTTCTGAGATAGTATCGTAATCGTTGAGTATATTGTTTACGTTTATATTACTGCCAACAGCAGTTGCACCCTGCACATCTTCATCGTCGTCGAAACTGAATCCTCGACTCGATGAACGATTCCAATAGCTTTCACTATCAAATTGGTCCATTATATATGCTGCTGCAGTTATCAATAAGTTTTTAATTTAGCAAATCTGGATGCAGTTCAACAGCTGTTCACTGACAGCTTATTAATTGTTTACGAATATTTGCAGCAAAGCGAAAAGGAAAATTTTGTTGACAGCAGGGTTGCAGTGTGTGTAAATATTTAACTGTATTAAATTTATTTTATAAAACAAAAATAACAATTGCGTTTCTATTTGTTTTAGTTTTTGCTAAGTCTACGGAGGGCAACTTTGAAGCAAGAGTCCGCTATATGCTTTGATACACTTTCATGCTTACCAATACTACATAAATATTTAATTTGGAATGGGCGACAAGATAACACTGGTTGCAACAACAATAACAGGAAACCGTAAGAAAACCGTTGGATTGAAAGTCAAAGTAAAATTACCTGTTTTTGCTGTCACATTACAATCGTCCATTTGCCTTTTGACTAGCAAAATCGTTATACGTTTGTGATCTCGTCCTCGTTTCTAAGTTTTTTTAAGTGTTGTATTCTTTTTGTAATTATTTTAGAAAATGTTTCCTGCAGTAGTTGAATTTCAAGGAGCCCAATTGCCAATTAGGCATGTAATTTATAGTAAGTAACTGAATAATGTTGGCTTCAACAATATATATATAAATATATGTATTTATTCCCGCGATTAGATCAAGCCACCGAGGGATATACCGTCCATATTGGAACTAGATATGATAGAAGCCATGTGAGGCCCGTTACGGATATTTTCTTAAACACTGGTATATTTACATTTTATGATACTTTGTGTAGGTTTTTTAATAAAATATATATTTTTTTTTTTTTTAATTTAAGCCGATAATTTTCCAACGGGTTCCATAGTTGTTTCTTATGGTGAGTACACTAGCACATTCGTGATGGGTGGTAATATGTAAATATGTATGTAAAGTAACCTATAAAAGCCCAATTGAAATGGTCTAATCGGATGGAAATGCAGTAAATAACACAGAAAATATTGCTAGTAACCAATATAGCCTCTTTTCTAACTCGTCATTTTTTGATTACTCTTATTAATTAATCCACTATCATTTTAGATCCCATAACTCGAGAGACTGTGCATGTTCCTGATTCTGTGGAACACACTTGTAGAAGGTTAAATTCTGCAGGCGAATGTGTTTTAACTGATTCCGATGATGACATAAGTTCAGATGAATCAGGTATTATTTAATTTAATTATATTGCTTTCAATTTCCAGCCGCGTCGATTTTTTACAGGCAGTGAAGATACAGTTCGTGAAAAACGTCTGTTAAATAAACGAGTACTAAAAAGAGTGAAGATTATAAGCGAGAAATTGAAATATTTCAATGAGACTACTAAGAAACAAGCGGAAAGTCTTATACGGGCCAACAATCGACAAAGGGCGTGGACAAATCACATAATGGGACTACTGGAACGAGTGTCCATTGATATGGCACCCGAATAATTTCCAAATTATATGACCAACAAATATTCAAAAATTCATAAAGAATTTTAAATTGTATATAATATATAAAAACCGGGTGTGTTTATCTGCATTTCACTTCACTGACTCCACTGACACTTATTTAGTAAAGATAACACACACCCACAACATTTTGGTTTAATTTGCTGGGAAAGGGGGAATTTATAGCGGGAAGGTTTATTTTATTGACTTTCTTAGGATTCATGGCGGGTGAAGTATATAAAAGAAAATTGTATTTCATGATCTGATAATTGGTGGGCATGAAAATGCAGTTCATGGTTGTTCACAAGTTCGATATTAACTTTAGTATACTAAATTTCGTGTTTTGATATGAGTCAACCTGATGAGATGCAGGAAGAACGTACTTTATTGTTGTTACATAAAATATTCTTCAAATTGTTCGGTGAAATGCTGCTGAGGTGGAAGACCTTGTGCTAAAATACCATACATTCAGTACTGTTCCAGTTACCTAAATCCAACTGAGTTGGGAACGGATTGCTGGAAGGATAGTCTGATTTTTACTGACGGAATGATTTAGGAATATTTCTTAGTTTATTTTCATTTAATAGTTAACATGAAAATAATTCTAGGCAACGCGAATTCTATAATTTTTTTGCCTTAGATAGAAGCAAAACAGAAGAAGAAGAATGCAAATATGAGGGTATGGAAGACCAGTTAATGGAAAGCTTTCAGCTCGAAGCAAACATAGCACAAAAGAAAAGGGTCAATAACATTGGAAGATTACCGCTACAAGTCGCTACAAAAACAAATGCCGAAAACAGTAAGCGAACCGTTGGAAAAAGGTCTCTGTCAATTGGCTCGTCTTCCATCATAAAATCTGTCATTCCATTTTCAGCCAGCAGCAGTTCTATACGTTTGTCGTTTTGTCCATTTTTAACCAATCGCAAATATGTTTCCGCATACAATCGAAATAAATGGTGATTACAGGGAAATCAGGTGTCTTCAAACAGGTTTGTATATATGTATATATATATATTTATTACCAAATTTATATTTATATGTTAATCATACATATATGTATGTATATATATACTTAAAGATCCTGTAAACCACGAACACATGATCAGTGTAGACACCGCAATAATAGAGCTACCCGACGAACCTCAAGACATATCTATTGACGACCCAGAGGACTCATTTTTTAATTCAGGTATTTCAAATAAAATTAATTTTACACATTTTAATAGTTTTTTCTTTTATATTAAAGCGAGGGAATATCCAGACGATTTCATTGGCGGCACATTAGGTTAGTTCAAGTGAAAACTTTCGAGCTTATTACAAAAATTGTGTCCACCTCTTAATTTGTATATACATACATATGCACTTGCAGATCCACTTTCCGGTAGTTATAGATATTACAAGGAAGAAGATTCTGAGCATCCACTCGATTGTATCTCCATAGACTCCGCATTTACGGAGGATTCTAGTATGTATTTAGAAAAAATTGTTATCTTAGTGAATTAGACAACACAAATTTGATTTAATTGTATTTTCAGAAGCCGAGGAGGACAAACGCACCAAGAAGCGTTCGTTCAATAAACGCATCTTGTTGACGGTGGAGCGAATCGACGCGAAAGTGAATGAATTTCGTATGGAGCTAGGCAATCAATTGAAATCTCTTCTTGACGAGAATTCGCGAAGAAGAGGTTGGCAAAATCGTGTGAATATGGTGCTGTCGATGCTTGCCACTGAAATGGCCAATTAAGGCCAATACATACAGACACATGCTGCTCAATAGTTATTTTCAATTGACCACAAACAAGTGAACTGCACATATACATACATACATTTGTATTTTATATTATTAATTATCCTTTAATTGTGATTTTTAATTTTATTACCTTTTCTATAGTTGTTTCCAAAATTTGATTTGATTTCTCTTCTTGTATGTATTTATTATTTTTATTTATTTCGTTTGTATTTTATTTGCTCATACATCATTCTTGTAATTGTTTATATATTGTAGTATTTGTGTAATTCACTTGATCGACATTACCATCCAATATTTTAGCTCTTCACATAGTATATATGTACCTATGTATGTATATATATACGTAGTAAACAAATGCACACTTCTAATAAACCTAAATGGACATAGCAAAAATTTGTTTTAATTTCATCGATTTTGAGATCTAGATCCAGAGATCTTGGGATCCAGACGTTTGGTCAACGAGCAAGAAGCTTGATCTCTCTTGATCTTGAAGAGCCGACATCTCTAACAATAGGGACTGTGGGTTTTAATGCTCCCCGTTCTCCTCTTTTTTAGTAGTCGTGGGTTAGTGCTGTAGCCTGGATTCAAGGAAAAGTTTCTAGTACAAGGTAAGTTTTTTCGATCTTTAGATGGGTATTTCTCCGCTCTTTAGCGCGATACTCTCTCCTGTAGTTTTTGTTGTAGCGGTAGAAAACATTCCCAAAATAATTCTAAGGAATGCTCTCAAGTTGACAGTTTTCGGAAGAAAAAAATTCGGTCCGTTCCGGTTACATGCGATCGACGGTCTTGGAAATGTATACAATTTTTTTCTATTTTCGGCCAAATAAAATTGGTTTCTCTGCTTCACTGTGTCATTCAAAGTCATCTACAAACCCATTTCCAGGTCAATTAGACCATCTGAATATTCCTTTGCAAGATGACACATCGTATATAGTAAATGGGTTTTAATAATACGCTAAAAAAGTAAAACGATAGGGATAGCAAACGACGCCGTATTTTTCACCACTCTTTTGTCATTTCTTCTCAGTAAGGTTTGCCATTTAATTATGGAAAGATATATGCTCCAACAACGATTCGAAATTACTAAAATTTACTACCAAACTTCGGAGTCCGTGGGCTCAACTTTAAGAGCGCTACGTCCAATTTATTGTCGTCATAATCGTCCTGTCAGATCAACAATTCAGCATTTAATGGAAAAATTTGAATTCACAGTACAAAATGTTTCCGAGTCAGTGAGGCAAAGAAGTGCCCGTAGTGTGGAGAATATTGCTGCCGCTAGCGCATCAATTGAGGAAGACCCAAATCAGTCTCTCACACGTCGTTCCAAAACGTTGGCCATCTCTGTGACGTCGTTGTGCTGAATTTTGCAAAAAATTCTTGGACTATATCCTTACAAGATCAAATTGACACAAGATGCCGCTTGACCACCAGAATCGTCGTTCGTGAATTGAGATGATGAGCAACAACTTGAAAATGATCCGGATTTTCATCGAGAAAATATTTTCAGCGATGAGGCTCATTTCTGACTGAATGGCTTCGTCAATAAGAAAAAATGCGTTATTGGTCAGGCAGCAATCCACACGTACTCCATGAGTCACCATTGTTTCACGAAAGAATTCCGGTTCTTGCCGTGTGTGGGCGGCCTCGTCATTGGGCCGTACTTATTCCGTGATAAGCAAGACCGGCATGTTACTGTGATTGGGAATCGCTACCGCTCAATGATAACAGAATATTTTTGGCCCATGCCATTCGGGCCATATGGACTTGGACAATATGTGGTTCCAATGCGACGGCGTCATAAGCCACACAGCGAATGTCACAATCGATTTATTGAAAACCAAGTTTGGTGAAAGTGGTCTCACGAAATGGCAAAGTCAATTAGTCGCTTCGGTCGTGCGATTTAACGCCGTTAGACTATTTCCTATAGGGCTACGTCAAGTCTATGGTCTATGCCAACAAGCCAGTGACGATTGATGAACTTCGTACGAATATCGAACGTGAAACTGCAGCAGTATCGGCCGTTTTATGCTTGAAAACTGTCGAAAATTGGGTTCAGCGTCTGAACTTCTGCAAACTAAATCGAGTTCCATACATAATGGCATACTTTCACAGGAATAAAGAATTTCATTGTAGCGCCTCTTATTGAAAACCCCTTTAGTATCTTTTGGAGACCTCTTCTTCTATTTCAATCACATTTAGGGCTACATAAATGAAACGAACCCGAATATTTATCTGAGCAATTTAATAAACTAAAGAGATTTAAATAAAATATTAAACATGTTTAAAAAAATTTAATTTAAAAAAGTATTATGTTAAATTTAATTTGAAATTTCTCTTTATTTTTTGTATTATAATTTTACGATTTTTTTATTTTTTTATTTATTTTATTTTTTTTTAATATTTTTTTGAAATTTGTTTTTAATTTATTGTTCTGAAATTTTTAAAAGTAATACAGTAATGATTATTTCCATAGTAAAATTAATTGATTTAATTTTTTCCAGCTACTTTAAATTTTATGTTTTAATTTAAAATTATTATTTTAAGTTTTCTTTCAACAAAAAAGAAAAAATAAAAATGATAATTTATTTTTGTGTTATTTTATGAAATAAATTTATTCTATTGTAATAATTATTTTTATTTATTTAATTTTATTAAAAAAAATTTTGCATTTTTGTGTTATATCCATGCTTTAAAAATGAAACAAATTTATTTTCGAGTAAATTTATTTGATTTAAGCTCAATTTTATACAAAATAAGTTCGTTACTTATTTAATATGAAATTTTTCTGTAAAATAAAATACAGTTATAAGTTAGTTAACCAACTTAAACAATATTATAAATATTTTTTTTAAGTATTAACCCTTTATTTACTAGAGAGATTACTTGTTTTATTTGTTTGTAGCACAAATAACTTAAATTATTGATATTTTTTTTAATACGTTAGACATCGCTTTTCAACATAACTAAAATATTAAAACAACACAATTATTATTTTCATTATTTTTTGCTTAAACAAATGCTCACACAACCGATTAGACTTGCAAAATTGCAAAAAAATTACACAAAATACTTTAACACGTTATAATATCGTCGATGATGATTACTTACACTTTAATAATTGCATGTATTATTTGATTGTAATTACATTTATATAGGCTGCTAAGTAAAAAAATCGATTAATTGCTTCGAAAAATAGCTTATTTATGTCTTTTGAATATATCACTTCGAATGCTTAGTTTATATTATTCTTTTTTGTTGTTTCATGAACAGCAAAGCCTTGCAGTGTGGTATATATATATACAAATGTATATAGTATTTTATTTGTCAACTTGTTTGATTCAGCAATTTTTTCTGAGCATTTGCGCTTAATGCCACTAGAAGAGAGGCATCAAATATACGGAATTTAAAAATATCTCTAAACGTGTGATGTAATTAGACCGGCGTACATTACATAAATTTCGAAATAATTTACGTTATTTTTATATACTCGTACATACATAACTTACATTTCTCACTCCCGATTTTTAATTTTTTTTTATAAAAATAGTGTAATGTAAAACTTCCTATACATTTCCGTAATTTTGCGCACAAAACTATGCTACGCTAAACGCTAAAGACAGAGCACACGTCAACTACATTACATAATACCAATGATTTACGCCGCCACTTAAACGATTATTTGTCGCGAAACTATATACTTGGTTGTTGGGTCTTTAGGCAACTTAAATGCTAAATTGTTGCAAATTCGAACATTTGTGTATGAATGCCATAAACTTAAAACTAATAATAATAATAATGCCGATATAAAAATGCTGAGCACATTTCATCAATTATTTGCATGAAAACATTTTGTACGCATACATTTAGCGCGCACTGTAACACATGTGTATTCAAGCATTCCTCGCTCACACCACTCATAGAAATGCTTGAGTGTTGAGCATTCAGCCCTGGTTGTCCGGCGAGGCTTTGGCCGTGGATGTTGTGAGCGGTTCCACCGTTTCGTCTGGATCATTATTTGTCAGCAGGTCTTCGCCTGATGAGATCGTCGAGAGTGGACGCACTGGCGCTGCTGCTGGTGGAGCTACCGGTGTTGCTGCCGCCACCGTTGTAGTTGCCACGACTGGCGCTGGCGCTGGCACTACGGTTGTGGGTATTATGGCTGCTGCCACAACGGGCACCACCGTCGGTCCACCATCTATGCCGGGCGCGGTGCTGATTGTGCGCGCCAACTTCTGTTGTTGTCGCTGCAAGCGTTCTTTCTCACGCGCTGCTTTCAATTTGTCGAAGTCATCGCCTTCGTCTTCGGCTCCAGGCGCATCCGTTGTGGACTTCGTGTCCATGTCATCGACTGCGGAGGAAGTGGAGGCGTTAATGTGTCAAATAGTTATTTTGTTTGAAGTAAATGTTGTAATGATTTCTAAATAGCATGCAATTAATGGGGGTTCAATACAAATTTTGTATATTTTTGAGCAATTCGAAAGTAAAATTTTAGAATTAGTCTTGACTTAGATACTCTGATTTTAAAGTTCAAATTTTTTAAATTAAACAAAAGTTCATCTATAGGGTGATCGAAGTAGAGGTACTTTTTTCAATAGCCTTTCACGCGTGACTCGTGTCATGCTGTCATGTTAGTTTTGTTCAGTATTGTTTGGCCTTTCATCTTGGAACAACGTCTGAACAACGTTTACATATTGTTCAACTTTATTACGAAAATTCTGTAAAGAATGTGTTTCGTGCGGTTCGCTCAACTTATGGTCAACATAATCGGCCTACTGAGGATATTATTCGCGACACCATCACCCATCTTGGGACCCAGCATACATTAATCGATAATATTCGACCGAATAGACTAAGTCCAGCACGCAGTGAAGAAAATATAGTAGCCGGAGCTGAGAGTGTACACGAAGACGGTGGAGAGTCGATTCTGCGTCTTTCGCAGCAACTCGGCCTGTTATCGCCCTATGATAACCGACTATTTGATGCTTTAATTTGAAGCTCGTGATCTCAGCGACTTTTGTTTTCAAAAAGACGTCACTTCCCATACATTTATCAATGGATTTATTGAGAGAACACTTCTATGAGCAGATAATTTAATGTTATGGGCCAGGCGATTGGCCACCAAGATCGTGCGATAGCACACCGTTAAACTTTTTCCTGTGGGGATATGTGATATGTGACCAGTTACTAATCGAAATGCTCGAACGAATCATCGAAAACTGGACTTAAGGGATGGACCATTTAAGAAGTGGCCGCGGCCAACATTTGGAAGAGATCTTTAATCTTTAAAAAAGAAATATATAACGAGTAGATTGCTCAAAAATACACATTACTATTAAAACTACCAGATCTGCCAAAAATTACTAAATCTATATTATATGTATATACCAAAATATATTTGTTGTAGGAAAACGTTTACCAATTAGAAGAAATATTCTCATTATAAGATAGATAGAGTTTAAAGGAGATAATAGTCTATATATATGTACATATTTCTGGATTTAAATTAATTACAATAAAATATATACGAAAACATATTTTTTTTAGTATTAAAATATGAGCTACAATAATAAAAGAATTAATATAATCTACTTCATGAATAATTTCGAAGTATGATATTCTAAATATTTTATGACCGAACGAACTCTGATACCAATGTCTACAATTTTGCTTCCGCCGTTTTTTGTAAATTTAAGGCTTTATTGTATAAAAACGGTTACAAAATTGTTATTCAAAATATTGGCCGTCGCTAGCTACTACTTTTGACCATCTTTCTGGCAACATGCGTATTCCGTTTGGAGAATACGGCGGGTGGGGTAAGTTATCCCATTTCAGCGTCTCCAAATATTTTTTGACCACCTTTACGACGAGCATTGTCATGCTGGAGAATGATTTTATCGTGTCTTTCCTCGTACTGTGGCCGTTTTTCTTTTAGTGCTCGGCTCAAAGGCATCAATTGCGTTCGGTATCGATCTCTTGTGAGGGTTTCATAATATCATATCATAATATAATATCACCCCCAGCTGGTCCCACCAAATGCAGAGCATGACCTTGGCTTCATAATCACCATTTTTAAAACGTTGAAACCATTCGCGACATGTTCTTTCATTTAGGACAGCCTCACCGTACGTATCCGAATGTCGAGAAGTACCATTTTCATTTGAGAATAAGTTTGGATGCTAAAAGATCTCTACAAATATTTTGTTAGGTTAATGTTGACACAAATGTCCAAGATCGATATAAAATGATTTAATCGACCAGTGCTTGACCCTAGAGACATCTATTGGAAAACGGAAGCAAAGTTGTAGATCTAACATTAGATCTGTATTTGTTAAGTTAGCTTTCAGACTAATTGCTCTTTAAGTTACCAAAACTACTATAAGGGTTTGATAAAATTACAATTGTGTTGAGGCGGCTAATATCGACGTCAGCCAATTTGGCGGGTTTACCAGAGATATGACATCCAAGAAGTTTCAACCTTAGCCTAGAGAAATAAGGACAATCGTTGAAAATATGTTAACTTTTATTCCTCCTCCTCACACATTCCTCCAGACAAGGTTCACAATTGACATCTATCAAGCATTTTTGCATCGCTTCAGTTATGTTATCAGTTGAACATTGTCTTAATAAAATCTTTTATTTTCTAATTGGATATAATTGTAAAAATGTGGAAGATAGCTTTCTATATTAGTTGAAAGCTTCCGAACATTGACGCGTTCTCTAAAACTAGACTATAATTTTTGCAAACGATCACGTGCAGAAATCTGGAGAGTACCCTCAAGAGTTTTCTATTGTCATAACCACTATTTTTGTAATTTTTTAATATTTTATCTTGTTGTTAAACTCCAGTCTATAAAAGCTTGATAAACCAAATTTTAAACTCAAATTGGTGTGCGTAATGAATGTGCCTTTTCCCATTATGATTGTTAAAAATCACCTTTTCAATTCCTTACTTTAACCTTATTTTTTTTCGTCACTCTCTCCTCAAAATGTTTATATGTCTAAACAACAAGAAAGTTAGTGCGAGTCTTTATAAGCCAGAAAGTGTATCTTCCACAACACAATATTCAATGGTTTCGGAAAAGCTAAGCAAAATTAAATATTAATTGTGGGTAATATGAAAGGGTCAAACGGAATTAAAAGGTAAATTGGTTACATAATTTCTAAGCAATTGAACTAATAACGCAACGCAACGCAATGCAACAAAACAAATCAAAATCAAAAACAAAATTATAAAACATGCCAATCAACATTTCAGCAAAAGTCTACATACTTATCGAGTATGTAAAAATACAAAATTACATACAAACGCTGTTAGGTAAGGAAAGGAAGAAAGCAACAACACTTTTTTCACTATTCAAAAAGGAACAACTAAACAACAACAAAATTTCAGCAAAATAATAGTGATCTTAAAAAAAATTTACCAGTCGATAAATACCATCTGAAAACCTGCTGCACTTCTGGGGGACGTTCTAACGTTGTTTTCCAGAACAAAATAAAAAATGATTAAATGAAAATGAATGCATATTGCTTAAGTAAGATAAATGAACGTTGAGATTTCCATGCAGTTGCATTCACTAAACTCACCCGCTTCGCGACTGCCCTTATCCGCAATTACTTGACGATCGAAAAGTGATTTGGTGCTGGACGGATCGGCGACCGGTGAATTCGGCACAGTCTGCACCATGCGTGGACTGCCATTCGTGGGTGCTGACGTGCTCAGTAAGGCCTCCACACCGCCCGGTGGAAACAGCGTCGGCTCGTAAGTCGATTGTGTACGCATATACGAAGTGGGTCGTGGCGGTATATCCATTGGTTCGGAATGCGCAGCATTGCTACCGGACGCCAAACCCGGCAAAAATATATCCTGTAAATTTGGACGCACCTGATCGTTGGCACGATGTGAAGTGATCGTAGCCTGTTCGTCCACCTCTTCGATGACTTGATCTGTGATGCGCAAACTACCGGGCGGCTTCATCACTAAATTGCCCGTAAGACTGGCCGAACTGGCGCTACCCGGGAAACGCATCTTTTGTGTACCATCATCGACTGGCGTCGTAGCGCCGGGACGCTCATCGCGACTGAGGAAACGTTTGAGCGCCGAGGCGACCGTGTTGACGCGCGTCAAAGTGCCACTTAGGCTGACGATGCTGGGCGAGGAACCGTGTCGCACCTTGCCATTGCCGGCTGTGAAGTGTATGCCACTGGCATCGTCGGCCTGTACAGAGAGCGCGTGAAAGGAAATACAAAAGCATATTTGTTAGTATGGGGTTTTATGAGATTCGTTGGATTTGTTGTATATATACAATGGTTGGATTCACCAGTAATTGAATAACTAAAGCGTTATAAAAGACAGCCAATCTTAATAGTTAGACGTTGTGAAAACAGATAGAGTGCGTGCAGTTAATATATAAATCCGTGAGAGAAAGACACTCACACAGCTGTGAGGTGCGTGCAGTTAAAGTGAAACCCCGGTCCTTGTATAGCGGTGAAGTGCAGTGATTAAGACCTAGCGGTAGATTTGAGTGCATGCATTAAGTATGTATTTAAATGATAACTGTGAAATTTAGAAAATAAAAGAATTCGTTTAATTTTAAATAATAAATTTATCAGAATATTAACGAATAAGTCCAACAATGAACTTTTATAAACCAGTTTTAGTATCATACATCTTTAAACTAATTGGGTTCTTCAAACTTCTCTATAACTTAACTTAAAACTTTAAACTAGCTCTAAATGTACTACACCAACTAAAGGTTATGGAAATGAATTAGATTTGTTTGCCTATAATTAAAGGAAAATTTTGAAAACTTTTGTTAGAAGCTTTCACTAAAAATTTCTTTTACGGCAAGTGTCTTCAATCCAGAGACATCAATTTGATACCTGGTAAAATTATGTATTTTAAAGCTAAATTGAATCGCCTATTGAATCGTATCCTAAAAGCCCTAAGACCAATAAAAGTATGTAAGCTTTCTTAGAAAAGTTTATTTTTGAACTTTCCCTCTAGTATGTCCAAATCTTTCAATGTGATGACATTTCATTAACATTAAATTGACATCAAGCAATGTGAGTTCTAATGGATTTTCAAATCTCAAAAAACTGTTCCCCTTAACTTATGTTTATCGAATATTCCATAAGCTCTTTAAATACCTAGAGCAGAGGCGGATCCAGAATTTTTTTTTTTTTTTTGGGGTGGGGGTTGTTTTACGAAAAGTTTTATAACTCAACGTATTTTTAATATAGCAGTTCCCTCGCGAAAATTCAGTTATTATAGGAGACGTTGTTTTTTTGTGTATTTTTCCCAAAGTACGAATTTGACGCTAAAATTGCTCGAGAAATATTTTCTTTTTATGAAAGGGTGATCAACTGTTCAGAACAAAACTTTCCTGCGGAGGTGAAAATGTGGAAACAGCGAACTTCAGGCAAGCATTTTGGGAATGCTCTCGAAGCTTTAGAAGCAGTGAACAAAACGTCTTTTGGAAATGTTTTCAAGATTTTGCGCATATTGACTTCAGGCAAGCATTTTGGGAATGCTCTCGAAGCTTTAGAAGCAGTGAACAAAACGTCTTTTGGAAATGTTTTCAAGATTTTGCGCATATTGACGTTATTGCCTGTTTCAATAGCATCACCGGAAAGAAGTTTTTCAAGTTTAAAGAGAATTAAAACCTATTTACGAAATACGACAGGTCAAGATAGGCTTAATGGTCTAGCATCTATGAATATTCATAGGGATATTGATCTGTCAGTTGATGAAATACTAGAAGAATTTTTTCAAAAACCAAGGAATGTGAGATCCCGTGTAATCCTCAATTAATCACTGAGCTTCAGCGATCCTGCTTGTACAAATCTAGAGAAAGTTCGAATTGTATGAATAACAACAAAAATCTTATAACTTATTATAATTGCTTATATGATGTGATGTGATTTTTTTTTATCAATAACCTCATGCCAAGCCCATATCAACAAACATATATTTTTTTCTCTGAGTTTAGGGGGTGTTTTAACACCAAAAGCCCCCTCCTCGTGGATCCGCCACTGACCTAGAGAGTAATAATAACAGACTGACTGATCTCAATGTGCAATAATTGCTCATATAATCTATGGTATATCGAAAAATCTAAGGAAGGCAGTAATATTTCATAACGAATGAAGCTTTCGCTACCAAAAAAGTTGTTATGTAATTTTATGAACTCAAATATCTTACCATGGTTTCACTGTCTTATAGACTTATAATCTAGAATTGATTCAAAGGGAGATAACAATATTTGATTATGGATGGAGCTTTCACTAGCAAAAAAGCTTTTACAAAGTTCTCGGATGTCCTGTGTGATGATTGTAGTGCCACTATCCACGAAGCCTTTTTCAGTCTGTAAAAGCTATTCGAATTTAGATGTCGTACGACGCACTTAGGGCTGAAGGAGATCTATTGTGACCCCACCGGGACTAGAATCCCCTCACACTATCATGTCTTTTCTGAGTTCTCAAATTCTCTAATTTAAATTTGTCAAAGTTAAGTTAGAGAGTTATTGGAGCTAATAAAATTATAGAAACAAATTCTGACTTGGAGATTGCTTGGTTGAACGCCTTGTTGGTTGGATGACTGGCCGTAAGTGAAAGCACTCACACCATCACTAGACTTCTGTTTTGACTAGTTAATCTGTTAATGTTTCCAATTACCTTTGAAATACATTTTTTTTCGATACTCGAGAATAAATATATACAACTTCCTCGATAACCAGAAAAAAAAATAAATAAATAAATAAAAATATTTTTTACTGTTATCACGCTATTCAGAAATGTTAATAAGGTCTAAAATATATGTTAGGTAAAATAAAATAAAAATAGGATAATATAAAAAAATTACAGTGGATCCTCGATTATTTGCTCTTCAGAAGTAAATTTTAAATTTCGCTATTCAAATAAACGAGGTGCCACTGTACCAAATCGTAATTACAGTAGTTTTCCGAAATAACGAACACATTAATTGTCAGGCCTGTTCGCTATATCGAATTTTTCGTTAATTCGAGTACTCACTTAGAGGTATTTTTATCAATAAAAATGAGATATATATCCGTATATTGCAGTTTAATAAATTGTTTTATTAATTATTTGTTAAAAAATTAAAAACCATAACAAAACAATTCAAATCCAATAAATTCTTCCAAAATGGACCAATTCTGACACACATACTTCTATTTGGTGCTTATCAATAATTAAAAGCTTTTTTGTAAAATTCAACATTTTTTCAATTTGTACATTTCTTTTGAATTTTTCCAGTTTTATTTTTAATTCTTTTAATAATATTATTTGATTTTTTCATCTTTCTTCATATGTCTTCTTCATGTTGTTCGTTAAACCGAGAACTTACAAATCCCCGATGTTCGTTATTTACGGTACTCAATGTAACAAATTTGCTTGTTCGTTATAAGCGGTTTTCGTTAAAACGAATATTCGTTATTTCGGAAAACTACTGTATATGCATAAAATGTGTTAGTGCATGCACTCAAATCTATTTAGTTGCTATTTAAATAACTTTCGTTGGCGAAAAGTGTACAGATAGTTCAAGCATTTGTACAGCTGCAGAAGAAGGAGAAATAATTAGAATCAAAAGTTAGTTTTAAGACTTAGTTTGTAGATATTTCTTTCGTTTTTTTGTTCTTGTTTTTTAAGAGTGCAAACCACACCAATAGTATATGCATGTAAACGTAGACAAACCAAATCCGTGAATTTGAATTTTGAGCATTTTCATGGCGTGCAAAAATAATGTTTTTGGCATTTTACATGCACATACACACATACACAGAGACATAAATACTAGTTAGCGATAAGATTGCGTAAAGAAGTCAATTTTGCCACGGTAAATTTCACACGCGTATGCAAAGGAAAAACGCTTACAAAATATTAAAATGTGATTGTAAATAATATTTATGGTAAAAAAACCAGTCACCAAATTGTATGAAAAAGGAATTGAAAGACTTATACTAAATATTTAGATATTAATAGGTAACTAGCGCATTGCAATCGAACCGATTACCTATTGCAATATCTATATGTAAATATATAAAACACCAATACCAAATAGAACAATATAATTATGTGAAAGTGCACACCAATCACCGTCTGTTATGGCCAATTATCAACCACTTGCGATTATTAACCTCAAAGTACTTAGTTACAAGTGGCATGTATGTTTGTTGTTGCGCTAGTAGGAACGTGCACAGTAAGATTTTTTATGGTTTTTTTTTGGACAAAGACGTTAGCAACCCAGTTTGCGCTTTGTTACGCGTTGTACGAGCGCCACTAGTAGCGCAGACGATACTAGTTTCGCTTGGACGATAGATAATTATATATGAGTTAGGTGGGTGAGTTAAATAAGCCAATTGTTTTTTCTTGCATAACAAATTGTAGTTATTGTTGTTGTTGTAGTAGTAATAATAGTTGAATTTGAGTTGAAAGTTAAAGTTGTAATTGTAATTGTTGTAATTAGCATTTGTTCCTGCGCTCTGTTGGCGAACAACGAATGTTGCCATAGATAAATGCACACAGGAATTTTGATTCTAACCTCCTCTTCATGTGACATTTCGGGAAATTTATAATTAACTGCTTGCATTGGTGTCTGTGTTTGGGTTTGATCTGAATTTTGAGCTTGCTCATGTAAGGACAAACGCTTGGTTGATCCTCTGCTACCAACCATTTCGTCGATGCGCACGCTCGACAATGTTGTTGGCATGGCAGCCTTATTCGACACCTCGATTTTGGCTGTTGACGGTTCGGGATGCTCTTCGCGGAAACGTTCGGATGCCACGGTGTATGGCAATTCGTTGGGGAACACTTCATCCCAGTATTGATCCTTAATGAGTTCCGGATGGTCGTGATGCATTTCATCGACAATTAGATAGGAAACCTGTAGATTACGATCCACCATCCAATTGACCTGTTGGAGTTTCAAAAATATAATTTTATGAATCTATCCAATACATATATATTTGTATGCATATAAAACCCACCTCAAAATCATCATCATCCTCACCAAACGGATTGATCAGTGACTCGGCCACTTTGAGCCACCCCATATAGAAGAAGAACTGCAGCGTTGTGAAGACCGGAAAATATATATCGATCTTTTGAAAGGCCTGCTTATCCTCCGTCCACTGTTGACCCATAACCGAGCAGAGAAAGAACGAGTATACCGCCAATGTCACCACTTGTGTGTACACGAGCGGTACACTGATCGTGTCATACGATATCAGTAGACCACATTGACCGCGGAACTTATTCAATTCATCGATAATTGTTTTCACCGCAAAATCATCACGTATGCGTCCCTCCTTTCGTGCTCTTGTTATAATACTGGCCGCCCATACAATCGGTAACCAATGCTTTGAATGACGTGGGAAACCCTTATTCATACTCTCGATGATCGCCTTCTCGTTATCATTCAAAAGACCGGCATCCACCAGATGTGTTAGATCGGGAAAGCGTTTCTTGACACGCGGCGATACATTGATCAAAACCATCGTCAGACAGAGACAGACATAACGCATTATGGTACGACGCATAACACGTCCACGTTCATCCTGGCCGTGCACATTGGAGCTAACGAATACCGCAATCGGATCGGGCCAGGGTATGCTAGTGTATTGATTCCACCAACGTGTCATCACGATCGATACATAGAAACCCAGCACGAATGAGAGCGGTATCAGATCGCTATAACTGTAGCAATATTTTGCAACGCCTTCGAATATTCTGCGTGGTTTCGGGAAGGGGGAAAATTAAGATAAATTAAATTTAGTTGTGGCTCTTAAAAGAACGTTCGAATGGTAAAAGTAAAGCATATGTAATTCTATAAGAAACTTCCGGAAAACTACTTCTGGAGAAATATATGTTCTCAGGAAGAGCTTGTAATACATTAATACATATAATACATTCTAGTACCCTCCACAGGAAAGCAGAATATTACTTTTTGAGCTTTAGTACTAATACCAAGCTATATAATAACCTTCTAACCCTTACAAATGTATACAAATTATTCGCAAAGGTCTCAAAGGAAGCTTAAGAGTGTGTTCCGATAGGCAAAGTGATCTTTTATTTTGATTGGACTATACAAACATGAGCATGAACGGAGATCTTTCATTTTAAGTAGATGATTGAAGAATTTTTATCAAAGCATCATAAACGTTGCGTCGCCAATACGTCCATTGTAGACTGAACCAGAGTATTTCGATAAGTCCGTAATTTTTATATTATTACGAAACAACCTCAAATGCAACACTGTTCAAGTTAATTGTCAGCGGTTTTTAGGCTATACATAATTTTTTTTTTTTTTTTTAACTTTTAACTTTTTTAATTTTTTTGTATAACTAAAAATTGACAACTGACAAATAACATTTGAGAAACATGGAAAGACATTAATCAAGACTTAAATCAATGAAGGATTGATAAATACTTAGAAATTATAATATGTACTGAATTTGTGAATAAATCGATTGGCACTAACGTTACCTAAAATTGGATAAATATATCCGTTTAGAATAAAATCAATTTAACAATAATCTAATTTCGAGTGTAATGGATGTCTGAGTAGTAATAGTAAACCGCTAGAAACACAATTGATTAAGTACTTCACATTTTACTCAAATATTCGTACATAAAAAATTCAGTCAATTAAAACTGTAAACCAATTTAAAGTCGCAGTTAATAATTATCAATGTACGATTTCTTTAATTATACTTCTGTTAATAGCCTTTTCGCACACCCAAATTAATTGATCAATTAAAGTTGAGAAACCAGTTTTTGCCCTTCGCACCACCGGCTTCGCGATAATCGATACATCGAGCAACAAATCGCATTGCATTTTCAACTCGATTATAATTCGATTAAAAATTAATGTAGAAAAATTAGATTTTTATTTTGTATGGTCTATGGTCTGTATGATCTAAATCAGCGATTTAATCAAGCAAAGGGCATTTAATTGATCAATTAGCTCCTGTGCCAAAAGTCTAAAACAAGCTAGTAACTTAATTGAATTTACTTATTTTTACATAAATGTCTTTAATTTTAAGCACAGAATGTCACTTATCATTATTATTTCGAATATTTACTTACTTTTTTTGATATTCATCTAAACAAAAACGATACACTATACTAAGTAGATAGTAAAGAAAAAGAAATGCGATGAGATCCAGCCAAACTAGCTTGTAGATGCTGCCACGCCATCTGTAGAAAAGTAATTAAAATATTTTATTATAATTAGTAAAGGAAAGCAAATTTTAATTTTAAAATTATTTTGCAGTATATATAAATGAAAGTCCTTTTTGATTCATACAAATTTTATTGTGGTCAATAAAACACGGTCTGTCGATAGTTCAATTAAAGCTCGAGTTATTTACTGTTGAGTTAACTACCAGAATTTGAAATGGAATTGAAAGTTGGTGTAGTTATAATCCGAATTCTCCCTTTTTGAAACAGTGTTAGAAGAATATAATGTGAACTGAATTCTGTTGAAAACAGTACGATTCCAATTTGTAAAATATAACAAGTAAGGAAGGGCTAAGTTCGGGTGTAACCGATCATTTTATACTCTCGCAATTTATTTATTTAACTTTATTTATATTATATAGTACACAATATGACCCACATATTCGTCATATATATTGTATAAAGTCCATTGAAAGTAGGAAACCATAATATTAGGTTAGAAGCACCGAGGTCCTTGTGTTCGATATATGGGGCCTTGAAAACCTATGGTCCGATTTCGGCGGTTTTAGAATGGGGCTGCCACACTATTAACATAGTATTTGTGCAAAGTTCTGCACCGATATCTTCACTAGTGCTTACTTTATATATTGTAAAGTAAACGATTCAGATTGTCTTCAAAGTTCTGATATATAGGAAGTAGGCGTGGTTGTGAAGCGATTTGGCCTATTTTCACAACATATCATTGGGATGTAAGGAAACTATTACAAACCAAGTTTCATTGAAATCGGTCGAGTAGTTCCTGAGATATGGTTCTTGACCCATAAGTGGGCGACGCCACGCCCATTTTCATTTTGTAAAAAAATCTGAGTGCAGCTTTCATCTGTCATTTCTTATGTGAAATTTAGTGTTTCTGACGTATTTCGTTAGTGAGTTAACCCACTTTTTGTAATTTTCAACCTCACTTTTGTATGGGAGGTGAGCGTGGTTATTATCCGATTTCTTTCACTTTTGGACTGCATTAGGAAGTGGCTAAAAAACACGACTGCAGAAAGTTTGGTTTATATAGCTCTATTGGTTTGCGAGATATGTACAAAAAACTTAGTAGGGGGCGGGGCCACGCCCACTTCCCCAAAAAAATTACATCCAAATATGCCTCTTCATAGTGCGATCCTTCATACCAAATTTTATTTCCATAGCTTAATTTATGGCTTAGTTATGGCACTTTATGTGTTTTCGGTTTTCGCCATTTTGTGGGCGTGGCAGTGGTCCGATTTTGCTCATTTTCGAAAGCAACCTTCCTATGGTGCCAAGAAATAAGTGTGCCAAGTTTCATCAAGATATCTTAATTTTTACTCAAGTTACAGCTTGCACAGACGGACGGACGGACGGACGGACAGACAGACATTCGGATTTGAACTCCACTCTTCACCCTGATCACTTTGGTATATATAACCCTATATCTAACTCGTTTAGTTTTGGGTGTTACAAACAACCGTTATGTGAACAAAACTATAATACTCTATTTAGCAACATTTGTTGCGAGAGTATAAAAATAATCCTAAACAAACTAATAACGGAATAAAATGTATGCTTATATAGCAAAAAAAGATTTCATTGGAAGTGAACATTTATTCATTTGTAATAGGAGGAACTATACTACTTTGTGACTGCGAGCAGGGAGGAAGTCCTTTAACTTACTTTATTACCCAGAGACATTGAACCCCAGATCTCGGAATTGAAGGTTCTATATGACCAATTTTTTTTGGATCATTGATTTAACAATCGGCTGCGGTGTCTTGCACTTTGTTGGTTCCCATCTACGCGAAATGCGCCAAGTTGGCCCAGTAGCAGGAAAAGTCTCCCGCATTGAGTTTTTTATGGATAAATTGATGCTCAGGGAGTAGGAGAGGATGTCTTCTGTTGCAAGCTCTGAATGAACTCTTGTTCACTATCAGACCATTGCAGAGTCTTTCAGGCAGAGTCCATTAAGATAGCAGTAAACACACTGCTCCAAAGAGCAGCCTTCTTCTGAGGGGTATGTATTCACTATGACCACAGAGTGGCAATACTGGCCTTGGATTCGATGATAGTACGTTCTAAGCTAGTTAGGGAGTGTATAACATCATTTTCAGTAGCTTCGAACTACTTGCATTCTGACTCGATCCGATCGATGGAAACTGCAGAGCGGAACAGCTTGCAAGTTGCCAAAGCTGCTTGTAGTAAGGCGAAGAGGAATCATCCAAGCACTTCCTCCTTCAATATTCAGCATTCGCCAAACTAAGGTTAAAAGACCTCGGTCGACTATAACCGACTTAAGAATTTCGTAATAGAGTCCAAGTAGAGTCGAATCATGAATCATTTGGGTACCACAAAGGACAATCGAAGCTGTTTAAATAGATTCTGTGCAGTCGTAGAGATCTACCTTAATCTTATCTTAACCTAGCACAGCAACAGAGGGTTTCTTCAAATAAGTAAATATATATATTTTATTTTAATAAATAATAAAACACTTCAGTCTAATTAATGCCGACGTTGAAAGACTATATATTGTACTTCTTATTATTTAGATTAGATTAGCGGTAAAAATAAATACCTTAAGCATCTATATTTTTCCATATCTCAACAATTCAAAAACTTATTAAAAATATTATCGATAACTTCTAATGAGTTGGCATTTTTCGAATTCAAGTGACTACATATATGCATATTTAGAAATTACTATGTGAAAAAATATACATAAATGTGTTTGATAACGTCACTTATGCCTGACACACATGATTGTGACGTTTGATTTTATATTTTTTCAAGCGAAAGTTAGCAATTAAGTTCAATGGCAACCTAACACATTTGTATGTACATATGTATACATACTCGTATACCCATACATATGTAGTTCTAATTGAGTGGAATAAACCGTATTAACAAAGTTATCAGTTTCAAAATCGTCAGCGTCTATTTTTGTAAGCACATTAATATAGAAAGCATCTAAGCACGTATTAGACAACACAAAAGCCTATAAAAGCTGACATTCAAGTAATTAAAGTTGATAATATTTTAATTGGTAATACACGGTTATGATTAGCGCGTCATAGTGTACAACAAAGTTAACAAGTATACAAATATTATATGTATATAATACGAGTATAGGTAAATATTTGATTAGCTATGTATATACATATAACTATTGATGATTGCATCCTGTCAATCAGCAAACACTTGTTGCACAGTGGGATGAACTAAGAAAAGATATGTTATATATATAGGGAGTCATTTTGAAGGTAAAGAATTTCTAAAGGAGACAGCTGTCAAAGCAAACAGATGTATTTGACGTTCCTTTCGGTATGTTTTGGTAAATTTTACACCAGAACATACAGCGGAGGAATGTTCAGAAATTGTCGAAATTTTGTTTTCGAAAACGTGTCCCAAAAAATTATCTTATAAAGATAAAAAAAATGTGTTTACGTGGTAACATATTGGTTACCCCGTCTATTGTTTAATGGTTCCAGTACGACAATGTGCAGCCAGTGAAACTATATCTCTTCGTGACCAACCTTTGTTGGCCGAAATCATGAAATAACCCTCTCTAATGATCAGCTAGGTCGTAAAGAAGCCCATCGGGACTTGGATTATCTCCGGATCTGACCTTAAAGACTCTCTGTGTTTTCAGATCTCAATAGAATACTTAGTGGAAAAAAGCTAACGACTACGAAAACGTAATCATCGAATCTTACTAAATTTCCTTATGTTGTTTGTGCAATATTTTTGACCAACTGACCCATATTAAGAACACTATATATTTTTTAAAAGGGTAATCATAGAACTACCATTGTTTTATCAATCCTTCATAATATTTTAATTTTACGATTATTATTCCATATCTTTCCAGCGGCAAGCAGTTGCTATCGTAATATGATGTTTCCATTGTTTACTTTTCGAAACAATAACATAATAAAACATATCCCTGATATAGCAAAACTAATGACGGAATTTGGTATTTTTATAACAACAACAATAGTATACATATGTACATATATGTATATCGTATATGGATATGCATGACAAATATGCCTCATATTTCGGAAATTGTTTATTGCGAACAGCGTCAACGTCATGGTTATTAAACATTGTTCGATAATGCCGCACGCTTCCTCTTCTTAAGTGCCGAAACGTCGAAACAAGTGATTTTGGCTGAACCCAATCTATTTTAGATAATACCGAATTACGTAGCCAATAAATCATGGGCGAGGTTGTCGCGTCAAAATTGCACGATGGTTTTAAGAATTATTATTTCTTAACTGTTATTAATCTTTGGTTTATTTCTTATATCAATTTTATGTGATTTTCATAAATTTTTTACTAAATAAAATCCCATTGAATTGGTTTCAGTTTCATTTGAAATATTTTTTTATTTTTTAATGATGTGATTTTTTGGTAGAAAAGTAAATGCTTATCACACTGTCAAAAACTTTCCTCATATTTTAATTATTTATTTATTTAATCAAAGAAGAGATAACAGAAATTGCACGATATTTGCGAAAGATCTATTTTGAGTGTGAGCACCTTCATGTCTCTGAAAGCACATGGTTTCCTTAGACAGTTAAAGATAATGGCAAATAGAAGAGAATAAAAACACCGTCAAACGTCATTTCGTATTACATTATGTAACACCTTTATCTGCTAGCCATTAATAAACGTTATTTATATTTAAATTAAAAGCTTAATTTTCAAGTAGTAGATAATGCAGCGCATTATTTTTGGTATTTTGTGCTAAAATGTTAAGGCCACGCACTCAGATAACAGTAATTATAGTGATGGAGATCGTTGACATAAACAAGAGTTTTGGTTACAAATAAAGTGCTGGATTATGCTTCAAGGTAACTGTTGGATTTTGCATACTATAACTCTCTTATCACTAGGCTCTCTATGTGAAAATTGCTAAGTTCGGACGGTACGGTAGTAAAAGTAGAGTTTAAAGATAGTTGTCTTATCAAAAAATGTACATATGGATAATTTCATGTCAAAGTAATACAGTTAAATTTATTACAAATGAATTTTTGGGTGCCTAATTGAAGTAATGCTTGCTATACTGTCTTATTTGATTAAACTAAGTATATAAGATTTATACCAATTATGTGTTCGATTGGCTATTAAAAAATAACTTATATTGAACATCTCATGTTTGACTTAGTAACATTATCTAGGGTTAAAAAATAGAATTCTCATCTCAAAATGCAATAAATACGATAAATAGCTCTTCAACAAAAAGTTGTTGCTTATTATTTGACACATCTGATCTGTATGTATGTACATAATAAATTATTTATAAATGACTGTAATGAAATATCAAGAAAGCTTCCCTTGCAATTCTCGAATCTGTTTGTCAATATTGACAAAGCGACTACAGACTGTAAATGTACTTGTTCGAGTATGTATAGATAGAAATTATATATGAGCAACGGTTTATTTAACCAATAAAATCATAATAATTTACACAAATTGACTTTTTATGAATGCAAATACAAATGAAGAAAAGTTCAAAAAACCAATTGATATGCACGACAAATTTAATTATCACATGACTTTTGCAAAAAAAGAATTGATTCACTCAAAAAATTTCCTACAATTGCTTTGTTAACATAACCATAAAAATATATACGCATATATGTCCTATATATGCATATACACTCGAAAATTAATATCTTATTAATCTTATCATATACAAGTAGGTACACACGAGTACCTACTCATAAATTTCCGTAAGGACCAATAAAACATCGAAGCCACTTACTGCATACATTTAATGGACAGATGTACTTGTGTTGTTATATAATCCTAACTAGGCCATATTAAGTGGCCACCGATCAATGCTCAAAATGAGATAATATTTATTATGTATTATCAATTATTATCTTATTTATCAATTATACGCTTTCATTTATTTTAATGGTGCTTATAGTATAACCATGTATACTTATGTATTGGTTATAAAACAATTAACGGAATTTATGTTTATGTAAAGGTGTTATATTATTTCAGTACTCTGGCAACAAATAGATATATGTATTACCTATGTATGTACAAGTATATCAAAGTGATAAAGATGGCGAGACAAACTGAATTTGAGATATATCTGTTTGTCTGTAAGATTCGAAAAAATGTGAGTGGGCGTGTACCCTAAAGGTTTAGTATACATATCTCTTAAACTACTAAAGCTATATACAACACTTGCTCGAAATATTTCTTTCTAATATTTCATAATACCTTGTGGAAATGGGCGAAATCGGATAATAACCATATAATAGTAACGTATACCTATAGGAAGGTTATATTGAAAACTATTAAGAATGAGAAAACTCGTCAAACACATATGAAGTATGTATGTTTCTGTAAAGATAAATATTAGATGGGCAATTTCTCTATTTCCCATATAAGACAATTTTAAATCACACCAGATTCTCTCTTTAGCTTTTTCAAACATCAAAACATTTCTACGAACTGTACCTTTTACCTTAAAATGGTCGAAATTGTACAATAACTCTTCAGGAACCAGAAAAAAAGTTGAAGGATCTCAGTGCGTATGGCTGAGTTTATCTAAGATACCTTGACGAAAATAACCCATAATATAATAATATGGTCTGAAAAAGAATATATGTAATTCAAATCGATTCAGTACTATCCTTAGCTCCCATATAACGGAAATAATGAACGTTTGATTGATTTAATGCCATATATGTTTGTAAGATATCTTAATAAAATCCTGTGAATACATTTTTCTCGAAATATTGTCCATGAATAACCTCAGACCCCATATATTTATTATACTCCTATATTGACTAGTATTATGCTATTGTACTACTATACTAATACAGTTCCATAACTCGACCTTCTAGAACTCGAAGATCTGCATAACTTGAACTCTTGAATTGGCAATAGCTATTAGAAGTCAAATTTAATACAAATTTCCTTCTATAAATGGAACATTTCGACAATACAATCTGCCTAATACAAAATTTTAAATATTACTATCGAGACAGAATTTCTATAACTCGAAATTTTTTGTGGATTATGGTGATTCGAGTTATGGAAGTTCGACTGTATATTGACTTTATACCGAATAAATCGGTCAATGTGTGAATCATCTTAATAAAATGGGCTTTAGTTAATTGCTAAAAGTAAATGCAACCAGTTCAGAACTTTCCCTAGTCTCTAGCCTGAGAGGCCTGTGGCCTATCCGTAATATCATACGAAAACTTCAATGATTGTTTTAATAAATGCATCTCTATATAGATATAAGTAAAATGGTTCAGACAGCCTCAACCCATTCACAAATGTATATTTTTAACAGAATTATCTCATACGTGTTTAAAGGTGTGATAAATCGCACTTAAGTAATAAATATTGAATGGTTACGCTCACACGAATATGCATAAGCATGCATATTTAAACATCTAGTATATATATATTACAAATATAAATATTTATATATGTATTCTATTCCACAGTAAACTGTCTGTCACTCACCTTCGCAGTAATTTCAGAAAGCAGCCAAAGCCTCGACATGTTGCCACCTCCGCTGTGTAGGTGACCGTCATTTTATCTCACTTTTAGTTTTCTTTTAATTATCACAATTTGTTACTTATTTTATTTTTTTTTTATTACTAATCTACACTTATGCTTCTTCAGTTTCTTGGTAGTTATTGTTGTTTTTATATGTTGACACTTTTCGTCACAAAATGAGCACATTTGGCGGCATATCAATGTGTGCGAGTCGTTTGATTTGTGTTGCAGTATGGATTTGGTTTAAGCGGAGCAGCATAACTGGAAAAATAAAATATAAAAATATAAAATTAATTGATCTATTTATTTAATTGTGATTAATGGTAAAATTAAACATTAATTTAGTAAATCTTCTACATGAGGACTGGTAGCCAAAGGGAACAAAGTGAGATGAATAAGATACACATCTATTTCATGTCTAGACTTTTGGAATAAAATTACAGGCTAGTAGCATTTAGTTAAGACTTCAAAACCATACAAAAAGAACTCAACCTCCACATTTTTGTTTTAAAATAAAAGGTTTAATTAGTCAAGTAGTGGTTCATAAGGTATGTAAAATTCAATGATCGGTTGAGAAAATTATTTATCTTATGAAATTCTTAATCGATCTTATAAAGATCTAGATCTTTTCAAACAACCATTATATTAACAAAATTATTATTTCCCTTGTCCAACGTGAGCAACCAGAAAATTTCGATATGTGTTTAAAAAAATAAAATGTTGCACTTAGTTTGCTTTATAGTAGTTGTAACAGTTCTAGATTGCTTAGAATTTAACGGAGTGTATTTTTCTACATGGTGTATGTCCATATGTTTGCTTTTAATTAAGTCTACCAGTGAAGTGGAACAGCAATGCATTGAGTATGTCAAACCCGAATCTTTTCAGTAGCAGAGTGATCAAATTAGACCATTTCGGGATTATGGGTTCTCTTAATGATTAAGCAATAACATTGTGCAAATATGATTTGATATTAATTAAAACTCTTCAACCTTAAGATCATAACAAATATACATAGATTCACAATTGTATTTGCAAATAAAAATTGGATTTATTCATGTATGTACTTTATATAAAAGCAATGCTAAAAGTGGCACCGAAGCTAATCATTTATATTTTAAAGGTGTAGCCGACAATTAGTATTCAAAGCGAATGCTCTTTTCTATATTCCTATATGGATCTCTACTTTTGTAAGTTCATGCATTGATTTATTACAAGGTATAGCTACATAATAGGTATAGGTATGTATAATGCTCGTTCGAGTAGAATATTAATATTCATAAATCTGATTGAGTATAGAAATGAAAACATATTTTACAAGCTGTCGAATATCCATTTCTGAAAACAATTACATTAGTCCATTGTATTCGATTGTAAAACAGTTTTTTTGAAATTGTAAAAAAAATCATAAAAAAGTTCTCTTTAAATTTGATGATATGTCTTAAGGCAGTGCTAAAATAATGCTCAAGAAATATAAATTTTCTCTTAAGATGTTTCAAAACACTTAAGAGCTAAGCTGTCAAATTCGACTGTTTAGCTATAACTACTATAATGATGTAACCACTCAAAGATAGTTTTCTAAAGCCCTTGTGTACAGCATACTAACATTGGTGTTAATTAAACCATTTGAAAATATTATAAGTTTAATTATTAGATTGGTTACTTTTTTACTTGTAGGTGTAAGTAAATATTTTATATACAGCACAAAGAGTGTTCTCGTGTGGGCGCAGTTAAGGTCCGGTCTGTGAAATTAATTATTGCATTCTGTATTGCTATTTATATAATCGTGCGCATACAAAAATAATTCTTCTATATATTTGCAGGTATATATATATGTACTACTTTATGTTTAATTTATGACACCCAGTAGGAAAAAGGGGGAAACTCCAGAAAGTTTGATTGAACATTTATACTGGAGATTCGTATGGTTATAATCCGATTTGTACCATTTTCATGGTAATTAGAATTTTCGTTTTTTGAAAAAAAAAAAAAATAGTTCCTTTTCATTAATGTTCTCGCCTTTAAAATAGTCCTCATTCGATATTATGCATTAATGTCAACGCTTCTCCCGAAACAAAGCTTCCGTCGAAACACTTATTTTTAGGATAGTTTTTGGCTGTTACAGCGATTTCTCGTATGATTGTAAATGGATTCTTTAATTTTGGATTTAGAAAAAAGTCAGACGGTATGGAGAATATGGAAGCTTCGTTGCAATATTGTTTTTGGCCAATAATTCACGAACAGCCAACGAAGTGTGAGCTTTTAACAAACGTAAATCGCCAAGCTCATAAAAATACTTCTAACCTTAGAGGCTGCTACGGACAAAGTAATCAATGTATACTTCTGAAAATGTTATCGTATATCAACATAATAAAAGAAACAATTCGACTCTCCAATCCCAAATTTTACAATTCCCGTTATTTTTTTAACACACCTCGTATACTATGTATTTTCACTGAATAAAAGCAGAATAATTTCTATAAAAATTAGCTAGTGCAATTAAATTACATTTTTTTATTGACTCGAGCGGGTTTTCACCGCACGGCTATTCAGCAACTGTTTGATGAAAAAATAAAATTAATATTTATGAAATTCTGCCAATACATTTTCATGAATCTACAACGGATTAGTTAGTTGTTAATATTAAGAGGTTCACGTTGTGAACAAAGCTGGTATTAACTAATTATAAAAAACTCAATTAGTTAACAAGGTTATGTGAACTTTTTCTGAGCATAATAGAGGATGCCATATAATATATAGAATTGAAAATAAATTGACAATAGAAGTCGAATTTCATACCATAATTACATAACTCGAAGTATCTCTAACTCGAAGTTTTTTGTGGATTATGGTGATTCGATTTAAGGAAGTTCAACTACATAGCTATTAAAAACTATCGACTACGACATTATCGATACCTGTTTATCGCTTGCGATTATAACCCTTTATGTCTTCATGGAGTTATGACACTTAGAAAACTTCTCAATACTTCTCAAAACTTCTGACATACGATACTCTCAACATGATCTCCAAGTCAATGCACTGAGTCACACTTTATCTTTAGGAATAACGTCATCTATAACAAATAATTTTAATGCAGATAAATAATCGGAAAAATTTTGCTGACTTGATAACCTCGTTGACCCTTAACTGCACACTTGGTATCAATGACAGCTCATAAAGCAAAAATATTTCGCACTTTGTCACATATTTATAGAACCACACACATTTTTCACCAACTTACGAGCACAATCTTAAATATACAGCTTAAATAAATTTAACCGACCTTTCTGTTTGCCGATGCGTGGCACAATTTCTTTGAACTGAGTTCTAACAAACATGACATTTGACATTTCTCAAACAGTAGGTTGACAAATTTGCGCTGTCTATGGAAAGACATTTATGTAATGTTTACGTTACATACAGCTTGACAGGCATAACTTCGAAAAATTAATTTTAACACAATATTTTTAAGGAAAAAATATGCAAAGTTCAATATCACCTTTTCGACGAGTTTAATAAGCGTGGACTCTAGAAACGCGTGTTTCTATCTATTTTTTATAATTTTGCTTGCACCTGTGAGGTAGAAAAAGAAAGACGTGTCGTTTTAACTGTCACTCAATTTGTAAACGTCATAGTGTGATAACTCATGTCATGTAGAATTTTATGCAACGTAAATTACGCTTACGTCACAGTTGACAATTAAACATTCGGAGTAGAAGAGAAATGTCAAAAATTGAACTCGCAATATTTGCGTACGTTTTCTTAATTGAGATGAGTGGCCGATGATATCATCTGATAAAAAGTTAGTAGATATGATGTATTGGCCATAAATAAATAGCAAATGCGTATATCACTGTCAACAAATTTGTCTCAAGCCTTGGGTCTGACTCACGTTGACTATGAGTGTTTATTTCCAAAGTCCTCAAACTTCTGAAATCACTTTACGAAGAACTTGAGCCTAAATGAAGCAAATTTGTAGCCAATTTATGAGAGCTATAACCTTCAACTTAATCAAATTCATCTAGTTACGAGTAAACAGAATCACTCAATAATCTTACTCACATACTTTAAATGGCACTCAAATGATTTTAAAGTACTAATTAAATACCGTAAGGAGTATTGATAAAATCTGCATGGTTGAAATTAAATTATTTTAACGGTGTTTTTGCCGCAATCGCAGTGGAATCTCATTCACGTCATCGCATTTAGTTGAACAGTTAGTTTTAAGTAAATACTCAATGCAATTTTTAATTACTTTTGAGTTTACGTAATTACCTTTGAGTTTTATTTATTTAGCCTCATCACAAAGCATTCCATATAAAATGAAATGGCAATAAAACACGACTGACAGCACTTGACTTTCAAATTAATTTGCAATTAAAACTCATCGAAATGTTGTTGTTATCGTAGTTTACTTGTGACTCAAACAATTTCTTAGATATGAATTTATTTCTCATATATATGTAATGCTTGTGCATGTATTGCTCAGATAAATATTTATTAGAAAAGACATGCGAGAGACAGTTTTATGGAGAACTTTATTCTGAATAGTTAATTTTCTTAATAAAAAATAAACAGGATTGTGATTTCTTATTTCTAATTGGAGACTTTTTAATTTTTATTGATCTGAATTAATATTTATATTGCAATATTCGAAAATATATTTATTATTGTTGCATTGAACATGACATTTAATTTGCAGCATATATAAAGTTCCAATTTAATATAAAAAGTAAGGTAGGCGTAATTGTAGTTCGATTTCGCCCGTTTTTAGACTGTAACATAAGGATATCATGAAAATGTGCCACGCCCAGTTTTTTAAATGTTTTAAAACATTAATGCCTTTCATTATTGTTATCATATTATAAATATATATAAAGCTTAGTTATAGTCTTTATATTTCATCGATTATCGGCTCTTTGTAGACTTGGTAATGATCCGATATTGCCTTTCTGCAATACCAAGCAGATCATGGTGACTTTATGAAGGCTTTCATATATATATATATTTTAGCTCAATATACTTAGTTCTGCTTTTGGCTGCTAATTGGTTTTACACATTCCTAGATTTTTTTAAAACTCTTCAAATAATATGAGTAAATAATTACCATTATATACCGTAACTAACATTATTTGCCTTTACTCCTATAAATGATCCTCATTCTTCACCTACTGTATAGATGTTTTAGAAACTTCATTTGATAATATCAAAGTCGCACAGATATCACAAAATTTATTTAGTCGTTCATCCCATATCGTCAGATTTATTTAGCTACTAGATTGTAATTTAAAGAGTCCTCAATATAATAAAAATAATACTCAATTGTGGAACAAATTTTTTGTCAAAATTACCTAGAAAATTTTTTTTTTATGATAATCTTCTTAAGAATTATATACTCTATTGAGATAATTTGAAACCCAAATAATAGCCCATATACTTCTAGTAGTATCCGATCTTGTATATTACATATGAACTAAAATTACTTTCTCGTGTTCCGCTTAATTATACATTTCTAACTATAGTTCAAACGAATGCCTCATATACTCATAACATATCTACTCGTATTGACGTCGCGTGCAAAATTGTGTGGGTCTCGCGGTGTAAATTGCAGTATCACGAATTAGCAGATAAATGACAAAAGCCGCAACAAGTCAGCTGACATTGAAAATGAAATTACAACAAGTAAATTTCCCTCCAACAACAAAATGTTGCCTGCATTCAATTACAGAGAAAGGGTACGAGATTATAGTTGTGGGTATGTGTATAGCGATAGCGCTAGGGTGGGTTGATTTGAGCGGTTTTTATAAAAATTGGGCGAAAAAAATCCGACACCGTATGTCATATTTTTCGAATGCTCATTAAAAGTTTAATATTTTAATGAATTTATTATTTTATTTGATGAATTGAAAGAACTTATGATGTTTGTCTTATTTTAGCATCCAATCTCGAGGCAATCTTTCTTGCTGCCCTTGCTTTGCTTATTTAATGAAATATCAGCTGAGTATTTTGTACAAAATGCTACGACGTAAGAAGTCAGTAGTGTAACCGGTGAGTTGAAAAGTTTGTATTGTCTTATAGAAAGCTAATATTTTGCCAAAAGTTGATTAAGTCAACCTTTCAAAACTACTTTCATAGTACTGTATTATTCTTCCTTACTTCACTATGTAGTTCTTCTTTCTATGGATCTTTTGGATCTGAATGTCTAAAAACAGGAAGTGATTTCGGAGCTCTGATTCGAAGAATACGTTCAAAGCGGCATCAATTCAAAGCGGCATCAATTCAAAGTCGAATTAAAGTAATTTCGGTAGATTGTGCTTCACAGTACAGAGAGTTTCACAAGCCCCAATATTTATGTTAGACAGCATGATGACAACTGATGCTACTTTTAAATGTAAAATTAAGTGGTGATAATCCAGGCAATTCCAATGATTATAAATATCCTTTGGGATAGTTGGCTACGTCATCCTAATTTGTATCTGTGTCAGCTCTTCTGTAACGAAATTTTAAATTGTCGCATTGACATCGACGACATCTTTGTTTTTTGCGACCAATATTGGTCGTTCACTCCGCCAATTGTGGGTATTATATTGTTGTTTTATGTCCGGAAAGAGACAGAAATGTGTTTGAAATGTTATTGCATTTTAGGAGTAATTTCAATGCCGAATGTACAGTTTGTGTGCCTACTAACAGGTTGCCAAGTTGCCCCTATTCCCGTTATGCTTTGATGGTGAAAATGAGTAAAATCGGTTCAGGAATTACTACGGTCCTCATATACAATATATGATGATTTTCGTTGTTCTATTCTTCTTTATGAATATATGGGTCAGTATTGAGTGTTATATCTTAATAAAATTACATCAATAAATTCCGAGAGTATAGTCGGTTGCACCCAAACTTAGCCTTTCCTTACTTGTTACAAATTGTTTTGGGCTATCGACACAACCTTATACAATTGAACAATGACAAAAATATTTTAACAAAGCAACAATGACTACCTTCAAAATAGTATTATTTTTTGTTTTCTATTTTTTTTTAATTTTGTTGTCAACTCATATAAAGTTCTGTTATTGCAATCTTCCGAGCAATTTTTCTATATTTACTTACTTCCTAAACTTTTCTTGGCCATGCTCGAATATTTCAAGACTAAAATTAGCCAGATTGGTGTGGCAGTTCTCGACTTTTTGCGAGACTAACGAACAGCAATTCGTTTTTATATCTATAGAATACAAATTGTTTGTATGGGAGTTTAGAAAAATGTGAATTTTAGACTTAGACAAAAAAGAATCAGTGAAATCGGTCCTGCCGTTTTCATGCTATGTCGTGACAACGGAAAAAGGGTTTCATTTTTATATATACATATAGATTAACAAGCTGCCTGAAAACTATATGTCCTAATATAAGGTCTAGAACTTTGCTTCCGCCGTTTTCCAATAGATGTCTCTAGGGTCAAGCACTGGTCGATTAAATCGTTTTATATCGATGTTGGACATTTGTGTCAACATTAACCCAGCAAAATATTGGTAGAGATCTGTTTGCATCCCAAACTTATCGCATTAAACTGGCGACGAAAAATGGGTCCACTACGATAATCCTAAGCGAAGAAAGTCATGGGGAAAGTCTGCACATGCCTCCACGTCGACGGCAAAACCGAACATTCACGGCGCCAAGGTCATGCTCTGCATTTGGTGGGACCAGCTGCTAAGGCCAAGTGAAACCATCACAGGAGATCGATACCGAACGCAATTGATGCGTTTGAGCCGAGCACTAAAAGAAAAACGGCCTCAGTACGAGGACGTTGCTCAATCTGACTACCGCTTGTTCCGATCGATGACACACGGTCTAGCTAACGAGCAATTCAGTTCTTATGAAAAAGTCAAAAATTGGATTGATACTTAGATCGACTCGAAAGATGAGGAGTTCTTTCGTCACGGAACACGCATGCTGCCAGAAAGATGGTCAAAAGTAGCCAATATTTTGAATAACATTTTTGTAACCGTTTTTATACAAAAAAACATTAAAATTACAATAAAGCGGCGGAAGCAAAGTTGTAGACCTATAATAATGTTTTGTTGTTAAACAAACCTACAGAAGACACGGAGACGGTGCTGTAAGACGATCAATTCGTTATTATTTTGGTATTTTGAAAATGTATAAAATATATTTTGTGTATTGTATTACCGCAACTCCATCCTAGATTGAAAATAGTTGCTGCTGATAGCAAACAGTGTATTTAAGAGTATTATTTCTAACTTTGTACCACCCTAATGTGCATATCACGTTGCATATATTCTAATGTATGTATGTGATTGGCGTTGCAACCGTTTAGCCGGTTATAGCCGAATCGACGATAGTGCGCCATCTCTCTCTCTCTTTCGCAGTTCGGCGCCAGTTGGAGATCCCAAGTGTAACCAGGTCGCTCTCCACCTGGTCCCTCCAACGGAGTGGAGGCCTTCCCCTTCCTCGGCTTCCTCCGGCGGGTACTGCATCGAACACTTTCAGGGCTGGAGTGTTTTCGTCCATTCGGACAACATGACCTAGCCAGCGTAGCCGCTGTCTTTTTATTCGCTGAACTATGTCAATGTCGTCGTATAACTCGTACAGCTCATCGTTCCATCGTCTGCGGTATTCGCCGTTGCCAATGTTCTTAGGACCATAAATCTTGCGCAAAATTTTCCTCTCGAAAACTCCTAGTGTCGTCTCATCTGATGTTGACATCGTCCAAGCTTCTGCACCGTAGATCAAGACGGGGATGATAAGCGACTTGTAGAGCTTGATTTTGGTTCGTCGAGAGAGGACTTTACTGTTCAATTGCCTACTCAGTCCAAAGTAGCACCTGTTGGCAAGAGTTATTCTGCGCTGGATTTCGAGGCTGACATTGTTCGTGTTGTTGATGCTGGTTCCCAGGTAAACGAAATTATCTACGACCTCGAAGTTATGACTGTCAACAGTGACGTGGGAGCCAAGACGCGAATGCGCCGACTGTTTGCTTGATGACAGGAGATATTTCCTCTTGTCCTCATTCACCTCCAGACCCATTCGCTTCGCCTCCTTATCCATGCGGGAAAAAGCAGAACAAACGGCGCGGTTGTTGCTTCCGATGATATCAATATCATCGGCGTACGCCAGGAGCTGTACACTCTTGTAAAAGATGGTACCCTCTCTGTTTAGCTCTGCAGCTCTTATAATTTTTTCCAGCAATAGATTGAAGAAGTCGCACGATAGTGAGTCACCTTGTCTGAAACCTCGTTTGGTATCGAACGGCTCGGAGAGGTCCTTCCCAATCATGACAGAGCTTTTGGTGTTGCTCAACGTCAACTTACACAGCCGTATTAGTTTTGCGGGGATACCAAATTCAGACATCGCGGCATAAAGGCAGCTCCTTTTCGTGCTGTCGAAAGCTGCTTTAAAATCGACAAAAAGGTGGTGTGTGTCGATCCTCTTTTCACGGGTCTTCTCCAAGATTTGGCGCATGGTGAATATCTGGTCAGTTGTTGATTTTCCAGGTCTAAAGCCACACTGATAAGGTCCAATCAGTTTGTTGACGGTGGGCTTTAGTCTTTCACACAGTACGCTCGATAGAACCTTGTATGCGATATTTAGGAGGCTGATCCCACGGTAATTGGCGCAGATTGTGGGATCTCCCTCTAATATATCCATTAAATATAGTGCATCCAGCTCAAGATTAATAATATGCACTTTTTTACATAGAAAAGCACATATGTCTTAGTTCAAATACACAACCGATGTCACGCTGAAAGGTGTCATGCACTGCCACATGCAACACGCGAATAATAAATAAATAAGCAACAACCAACAAAATTGTATGCAATTTCTCCAATGCAACGATGATTAATAGTTGTGCAAAGAAATTACTCCATATTTCCAGCTAACTGAGTAAGTAAGACCACACAAAATGTGAGAGTAACGCAAAACAGCGAACTTGCTGGCGCTTACATAACTGACTTTTTCAATCAACCGGTTTGTGTGTGACACAAATCATTCCAGACATTTAGAATAGTAAACAAATAAATGAGCCATCAAATTATAAGAGAGTGAATGAAGTGCGCTTACAGCTTGGCTTGGGTAAACTTTTCAGATAAAAATGTCGTAATTTGAAGCTACGCGGAGAATCATAATACGAACTTGCATGCAAGTATGTATGTATTAGTGCATTTGTGTGGGCAGTGCCAACTCGCGTTCACAGTTTCATTGTCTGCTAAGCTGGCTGCCGCCAAGTCGTCAGTCAATTCCGGTAATGAGATGACCTCATTGGGTGTTTGCGTTGGTAAGAGCTGCTAAAGTTAGTACACACACAGCAGAATCTATTCACATACATACAATACATGATGAATATGAGAACGATTGGTTAAAAGAGCACGCAGATAATTCCACATTAATAAAAAGTAAAAAAAAAAATAAAAAAAATAATAAAAGTGAACTGAAATGAGCTTGGTTCAATTAGAGCGTAGAATGGGAGCTGCGTAATGGTTGTGGAATGGCGTTTCGTAGACAGCTGAAAGTGGATAACTAGGTTGGATATATGAATGTGAGAGCTTTTTTTATAAACAACAATAAAACTGAGTGTCTTATTTCGGAAAGTATAAGTTTTTGAACGTTCACTGGTTCAAGGTTTGCTCAAAAATATCATAATAACAGAGCATGGGTTACATTTGTCTATATTTTTTGCACTAAGCTGGCTGGTTTTCTCTTTCGCTTGTTTTGATATTTTTCTACAAGCCTTCGTTCATCAAATTAACTTTTGAATATATTTTTTTTTCATGTCAGAGCACTCTTCTGAAGATTGACTTTGCCAGCCGAAAGGTTAGAGAGGGAGATTTTGAAAAAATAAAAATTTAATTCTCAATATAGTCTCAAACTTCTTTATACGTTTTCTGGTCGACTTTTTCAAGTTTGAAAACAAAAAGATGTCGGACAGAGCTAAATATTAAGAATACGCTGTATGAGACAGCAGTTCATAATTCGGACAGTTTGAGATGTGAACTGGTGCATTATCATGATGTAAGGAAATTTTTTTAAATGGAGCAATTTTGTTGTAATTCGACGTCGAATCGGAACAATAATTCGGATTAGTAAAGTTATGTGACTATTTTGCGCCCATCCATGTAGTCGATGTAGATTATAGATTTTGTAAACAGTGGACATCACGCTTCTGGTCAATAGGTCAGTGTTCACTTTATTCGGAGAAGGTTTGCCGCGTACCTGGTCTGACATGGGATCACTTATCACTATCGCTATCAATTGGATTTGATAGAATCAAAGTAGATGATGCGGCTTATAACATCCAATACCTCTTTGATTTCTCTGCACGTTCTCTACTTGAATCACCGACAGAATTTCGTGGACACACTAGGTTGTTATACACGATAGTAAAACTGTCTTACAATAGTGCCGCCATCAGTCTGTGAGTGGCTAATATTTATACCCGGTCTTTGTGTTTAAAAAATTACGGTAATTTGAATTAAAAAAAAATTGTTATTTAGTCTGCATCTCTATTCCCTTATTATAATATTTATACTTAAAAGCAATAGGAAGGCGAAAAAAGAGAAATGTAATTTGAAAGTATTAGTATGATTTTTAATGTTTCTTTTATTTTAATTCTCATGCATATTTTTTATTTTTTTTATTTTTATTTTATTTTTCCATTTATCTATGAACCTTACACTTATGTGCGGAGTCTACTATTAAGAGCTACCAAACTAGGCTTGAAAGGTAATTAATGACTCAATGGCATGGCATAGGAAAGATACACACATACCATACCGAGAGTCGGAAATGAAAATCATTACAAAAATAAAGATAGAAAAGAGAATAGAATAAAAAGGTTAAAAGAGAATAAATAAAAATTCTAAAAAATAACGAAAGTAAAAAATTACGAAATCAAAATACAAAGTCGGCTTTGTTATTCTACGTTTTTATATTCAAGTGATTACACATTCGCTTGCTCTGCAATTTTCGCACTAAAAACATGACATCATTTCAGTTTTAAACCTCTTTTTATGAGTCCGGATCGTTTGCGCGTTTGGGTACTGATTCCATTTAATTTGATTTATTTCTTAAAAAGTGTTGTTTTTTGGCGATACGGTCAAATGAAGAAGTAAATAAAAGAAAATAACCTTGAAAAAGAAGAGTTTTGAAAATTGCAAACAAAGAAGCAATTCTAAACCTAAATCATATTATTGAAAACAGCCATTAAAATAAATAAAAATAAAAAATATTATTCAGAATTAAATTTATGGGTAGAAAAATAATATTTGATTACTGATTAACCACACTTTAACTGTTATTAAAACAAAATCAAATATTATATTTGAGTTGAATTTTTTATATGTATATTTGTTTAGATAATCACAAAGTTCAGTACATAGTTGGATTCACTATTGAAATTTTGATGATTATCATATAAAATGTCGTGTTTTGAGCGATGCTTGCTCAAATATTTCTCACACTAATTTGTGCAAATAAATCCAAGCCTAACCTCACTTCACGTCTTCTGTGTCGAATTACGGAAAAGTTCGATTATTGAGATGATCGTCATATTTATTTCACTAGATAATTGTTCATAAACCAATATTAATAGTTATTGTGGTTTCCTTATTGCATTCACTATTTGTATTTTATGAAAATATTTACGCATGTAAATACAATATGTAAACAAAGAAGACTGGTGTGAATCACATAAATGTGGTTAAGTGCAATCAAAACAGAATAATATTTACTATGAAAATAAACTATGTACTTGATAATAGTAATAAGAGAGAGACAGATATCGCTTTGTAACATTATATACACTAGTATTTTACAAGCTTTTTTCAGCCTAGAAAAAGAAGCGAAAGAGGTTGGTCTTGTGGTGAGTGGAGGGCAAGCCAAAATACCTGGAGACCACACACAAAGATTCCACGCGTCTTGTTGGCAGCTATAAATTGGAAAAAGTGAAGGATAAGATCTAAGACAGGATATCAAGCACAGTATATCTTTAGTCAACAGATGCTACTTTGGGATCGGTGGGAAATTGAGAAGTCGATTCCGACGAACAAAAATTACGCTCTATAAGGTTATCATTATTCCATTCCTATTATACTGGACAGAAACAAGGACGTTGACAAAACGCGATGAGTAGGTTCTCCGCAAGATCTTTGGAGCCGTCTGCATCAGCGAGGAGTACAGAAGAACTGTATAAGCTCTACGACGAAATAGATTTCACTATATCCGCCCGTAAAAATCTAACGCACGCTATGGTTGGGATACGTCGTACGTATGGAAGATGGTGCTCCATTGAAAAACTAATTTGATTCCAGCCCCATCGATGTACAAAGGATACCTCAGAGAAAAGTCAGATGTATTCTGTAAGATTTAACTAGTCGATGTTTCTATGGATTTAATTGATGAAATCAAACAGCTAAAAATTATGTATAGAGCAAATAGAGGATCTGAAGTCAGCAACGACTGGATTGGATTGGAAACTAATTTCTGAACTAAGACCGGTTAAATAGAAAAAAGTTACACAAAATGTTCCAGACTTTTTCTAAGTATAAAATATTTTAAAGTAGCTGCAGTCGATTTAAGCTATTTAAGGAATCTTAATTTCTAATAAAAACCTATACTAATGATATACGAGTATATAATATACATATATTGTATCATAATTTGATTCAGAGATATTGTTTAATATGAAACAATACATCGAGTCTCGAGTCTCTCTTACGTCGACTTAAGCTGCTTTATATATACTTAGAACATATAAAATTAGTTCGAAACATTAGAAACCAGATTCACTTAAAACTTTTATCATAAATTTCGTTAGTTATTAGTTACATTTTTGCTTTATATACATATGTATATACAACGTATGTATGTAAATATGTCTGTGCTGAGCGAACAAATTACAAAAACCTTGAAAATAAAGAAAAAGTCAACAATAACAAAGACAGATAAGTACGTTTTAAGTTTTTGTAAAGCAATTGCTGGAAATATACTTTACAACAGATATTAAACAATAAAAGGAGGCAAAACGAAACTGGCAGCGACAGCTTTTAAATGTTTATACGCGGAACATTAAACAATGGCAAGTTTAAGTTATTGCAATTATATGTAAATGAAAGTACAGGGTGACTAATGCGCCTGCTAGTAAGTGGGGAGGTGAAGTGTAGAAGAACACGCTATAAATAACGTATGCAACAGTTATAATTTATTAATATGTGTGTGTTTGTGTTTTGAAGATAAAATTTAAATTAGATAAATATTTCTAACATTTTAAGGTTTAATATTCATTAACATTTCACGCGCCAAAACGACGTGTGTTATCAACAAACGAAAAATAGAAAATGATATAATAGTGGAAAACAAAAACAGCGTGTCGCTACTTTATTATCAAAGACGCCAAGAATTGTGTTGACGGTGGTGGCGGCATTGAAAGGGTACAAGTGTTAGGGAAGATAAAATAAGAATGAATGGCGTGGAAAGAACGTAAAATGCATAGGCTTAGCGCGGCGTGGTGTTTACTCTCCAGTTGAATATTGTCAAAGCTCATGCACATAAATGAGTTTATAATATTATATTATAGGTATATATTTGAAGGGTGTCTTGAGGAGTGATTTTAATGTGTGATTAAATTAAGTGGATTGAATTTTAAAAAAAAATATAGTTTTTGAATTCAAATGCCCACTGTCTAAGCTAAGGAAACTATTGAAAAGTAATATTATGAACAAAATCGAGAAGAAATTATTTCAAATATGTTATGGTCACGGATACAAAAAGAAATAAACTCTGTGAGTTTTGTGAACATATATGTAGGTAACTATAATTGATTTTTTGTCCCAACAAAAAGTCTATGGTTGTCTCGATTTACCCCACGAGTAATAAAATACATTTTGAAATATTTTGCAAAAGTTATCTGCCATAAGATCCAAAGGGTCTGCAGTAAATCAGTGGGTAAATGTAAATACGTCAAAGAAGCCCCAGAATACTCTTTGGAACCAAAAAAAATTAAATTAATTTCGTGCACTCCGATTAGTTGAAATTTAATGGATATTACTTAGATAGAAATGGTTCAATATACCAGAGTGATTACATGATACAACAACAAGAACCTTAAATTTTCAGGTCCTATTTTGAGGTGGGTTTCATATTAAAATGGATGATATAACGTCAATTAGATGAACTTGTCGAACAGTCAAGTTTGTCGCGAACAGGGCTCTTTGCATTCTATGGACCGGAAGGGCTAAGTTCTGGTGTAACCGAGCATTTTATACTCTCGCAATTTATGTATTTAATTTATTAATATAACATACAATTTGACCCACATATTCGGCATATATGTATATGGAATAAAGTCCAAGAAAGTTTGAAAACACCAATATTAGGTATATGGGAGCTAGGGTAAGTTATGACTCGATTTCACGCATTTTTGGCACGGAGGCATATTATTAAAAGAAAAACATTCCCTGTCAATTTCTTCAACATATATCTGAGAGACTTACCTATATTTTCGGTAAAAAATTAGAAACACTTTGTGGAGGGAACACTTCTCCAGCCTGCTGAATGGCAGTGAAAGTACAACAACAGGAGTTGGCGAACCCAATTCCCCAATCGACGACGATGGAGCAGATGTTCCATTGCCCGACCGTGAAGAAATTCGAATAGCAATTACCCGCTTGAAGAACAATAAGGCGGCGGGGGCCGATGGTTTACCGGCCGAGCTATTCAAATACGGCGGCGAAGAGCTGATAAGGTGCTTGCATCAGCTTCTTTGTAGAATATGGTCGGAAGAAAGCATGCCTGACGATTGGAATCTCAGTGTACTCTGCCCAATACACAAAAAGGGAGACCCCACAATTTGCGCCAATTACCGTGGGATAAGCCTCCTCAACATCGCGTATAAGGTTCTGTCGAGCGTATTGTGTGAAAGACTAAAGCCCACCGTCAACAAACTGATTGGACCTTATCAGTGTGGCTTTAGACCTGGAAAATCAACAACAGACCAGATATTCACCATGCGCCAAATTTTGGAGAAGACCCGTGAAAATAGGATCGACACACACCATCTCTTTGTCGACTTTAAAGCTGCTTTCGACAGCACGAAAAGGAGTTGCCTTTATGCCGCGATGTCTGAATTTGGTATCCCCGCAAAACTAATGCGGCTGTGTAAACTGACGTTGAGCAACACCAAAAGCTCCGTCAGGATCGGGAAGGACCTCTCCGAGCCGTTCGATACCAGACGAGGTTTCAGACAAGGTGACTCACTATCGTGCGACTTCTTTAACTTGATGCTGGAAAAAATTATAAGAGCTGCAGAGCTAAATAGAGAAGGTACAATCTTCTATAAGAGTGTACAGCTACTGGCGTACGCCAATGATATCGATATCATTGGAAACAACACCCGCGCCGTTAGTTCTGCTTTTTTCCAGACTGGATAAGGAAGCGAAGCGTATGGGTCTGGTGGTGACAAGACGAAATATCTCCTGTCATCAAACAAACAGTCAGCGCATTCGCGTCTTGGCTCCCACGTCACTGTTGACAGTCATAACTTTGAAGTTGTAGATAATTTCGTCTACCTGGGAACCAGCATTAACAGCAATAACAATGTCAGCCTAGAAATCCAACGCAGAATCACTCTTGCCAACAGGTGCTACTATGGACTAAGTAGGCAATTGAAAAGTAAAGTCCTCTCTCGACGAACAAAAACCAAACTCTACAAGTCCCTCATCATTCCCGTCCTACTTTACGGTGCAGAAGCGTGGACGATGTCAACATCCGATGAGACGGCACTAGGAGTTTTCGAGAGAAAGGTTTTGCGGAAGATTTATGGTCCCTTAAACATTGGCAACGGCGAATACCGCAGACGATGGAATGATGAGCTGTATGTGTTATTCGACGACATAGACATAGTCCAGCGAATAAAAAAACAGCGGCTACGCTGGCTAGGTCATGTTGTTCGAATGGATGAAAGTGCTCCAGCTCTGAAAGTATTCGATGCAGTACCCGCTGGTGGAAGCCGAGGAAGAGGGAGACCTCCACTCCGATGGAAGGACCAGGTGAAGAGGGACCTGGCTTCGCTTGTTATAACCAATTGGCGCCAAACTGCCAGAAGGAGGGACACGTGGCGCGCTGTTTTGGACTCGGCTATAACCGCGTAAGCGGTGTCTACGCCAGTCAAGAAGAAGAAGAAACGATTCAGATCGACTTTATTGTTCTGGTAGAAGGCGAGGTTGTGAACCGGTTTGGCATATTTTCATAACATTTCACTGAGATGCCAAGAAAATATTATGAACCGAATTTCATTGAAATTGGTCGAGTAGTTTCGGAGATATCGGTTTTTACCTATAAGTGGGCGGAGCCACGCCCATTTAAAAATATGTACATATACTAATTTAGGCCTTTCTGTTCCATTTTTATAATGAAATTTAAGGTCGTCGTTTTTCATTACTGAATTATAGCATTTTTAGTAATTTTCAACATAACTTTTGTATTGGAGGTGGGCGTATTTATAATCCGACTTTTATATTGTATAAGGAAGTGGCTGAAGAAAACGACCCCACAAAGTTTGGTTGATATAGCTTTAATAGTTTACGATTTGCAATACCAACCTACTCAGGGTGCCAAGGAATATGTGTATCAAGTTTCATTGAAATATCTCAATTTTTACTCAAGTTATCGCTTGCACGTACAGACGGACGGACAGACATCCGGATTTTAACTCCCCATATTACACAAATATTAATAACTAAATATTTCGGGAATAATAAAAATATTACAAATGTTCTGTGATATCAATTTTAGCTAAAATGCTCCCTAAACCAAAAAGAGTTTGTGGGTTTATATTATAAAAATTCTTTCTAAACATATATCAATAAGTGTGCTAATTTTAATTTATGTGCCATTCGGCTTTCTATAAAACTGTTCGCGTTAATATACGATACCGGCAGTGATGGTGAGTAGTTGTTTGCGATATTTACCACTTAAGTTACGGACATCGATAGCGTTTGCCTAGTGCATAATTTAGATGGACAAGCGTCAAACATATGTATGAACTTATGTATAAAAGGTATATATGTAAAGTAATGTATTATTCATTATTCATAGCGTGAATAGCGTGAATACTGGTCATGCTGTTGGGTTATTGACATATTGGCAACGATTTTGTTGTTTCGATGTTTTATGACGCCGGCTTTGGCTACACAATTTCGGCGATAAAATCGCGTTTTTTCGTTAATTTTAGCTAATGTTATTTACTTTTATTTTGGAAACCATTCGCACTGATTTCCTTTCTTTTCAAATGTAGAATTTATGAATACCAAGTACAAACTATATACATATGTGTGGCATTATGATTTGCTGGCGAATCACATAACACCATGCCAGCTAAGTGTTATTTTTATTGTTTACTTAAGTACACACATACATATGTGCATACTTATGTGAGATTTCATTAGAATTACTCTGGCAAATGTGAAAGATTATTACACATACGTTTAATGTGCGATTCACCGCGCGGCTTTTTAATTCTTTAGCACCACAAGGCATAAAAATAATTATTTGTAATTACGAAAATTGCAAATGATCGAACCAGAATTGCCTGTTTACTTTAGCCACGAGCACTTAGTACTGAAATGTGCATTTAAAATTTTAATTGCATCATACTCTAGGCAGCTGAAATAGGCTGTTTTACTGAATTGCGGAGCATTTAATTTTAATTTAAATATATTATACTATAAAATGGCTTCGTCTACTTCAACTCGTTGACAGTTTGCGGCATGCGAGCACTGAACTGCAAATTATTTCGTTCCGCATGCCGCCAGTGGGGGGTGTTTGGGCTTTGTGTGTCCACCTTTGGGAGTACAAACATATCCCACAAGTATGTAAACATATATATTTCATTTCACTTGTTCTTTTATTTATTTTTATTGACGATAGCACATATGTACATATCAAATATATGTATGTGTGTGTAGGAATGTAGCACGCTACCAAACATAAAGTACTCACTCAATTCTCGGTAGCGCACTCACTTGATTTACACTCTTACGCGATTGCTACTGCAAATGACTCATGCAACGTAATGAACTAACTGACAGCTACAATATTGCCCGCGGAAATATGTTGCACAGTGGTTTGGGGTTATTTAATTGTGGATCAAATCCAAAGCCATGTTCTTTTGAACGATAATGGCAAAAAAATACTTTCTAATTTAAGAAAATTCATATTCACTATTTTTTAGGCTTAAGAGAGCTTGTCAAAACGTAGTATTAGAATGTCAAACAAGAAAAATACAACAAAAAGCCACATTTTGAAACAATTCCACTTAAACATCTCGAAACACTAACAGCATGAAAAAGTGGTCTGTACTTTTAATGACTGAGATTTAGAATACAGTTCCTTATCTCGAATCACCATTATCCACAAAAAAAACTTCGAGTTAGACTGACTTCCGAGTTACGGAAGGTAGTTTGTATGAAATTTTATTTCTATTGCCAATTCAAAAGTTCGAGTTTTGAAAGTTTAATTGTATATTTGTTTTTTTTTTATAGATACTAAAATAAAATCTATCGCCAAAATATTTATTTATATTGTAGATATTTAAATAATAAACCCTATTCTAATTTATTTAAAAATTTTGGCTTGTTTAAAGCACTAAAATAACCTAACTTTGACAAATTGTATTGTGAGTAAAGAAAAGGAATAGAATTTCGCACGATTATTTTTTCTTGCTGAAGCTGACCATCCTAAACGATTCACACTGCAGTGGATTGGACAGTACAACACTTTGTTTTACACTATTCCACCAATTAAAAAGTGTTTTTATTAGGTCTACAACTTTGCTTCCGCCGTTTTCCAATAGATGTCTCTTGGGTTAAGCACTGGTCGATTAAATCGATTTTTTGTTATATCGATCTTGGACATTTGTGTCAACATTAACCCAACAAAATATTTGATATTCAGAGATCTGTTTGCATCCCAAACTTATTCTGAATTGAAAATGTCACTTTTTGAGCCAAATTTTTGACATTTACGGGAATGTCTCTAGGGTCAAGCACTGGTCGATTAAATCGTTTTATATCGATCTTGGACATTTCTGTCAACATTAACACAACAAAATATTTGTAGATATCTGTTTGCATCCCAAACTTATTCTCAAAACTGAAAATGTCACTTTTTGAGCCGAATTCTCGACATTTGCACGAAATACGCATGCCAAAAGTAGTAGCTAGCGACGGCCAATATTTTGAATAACATTTTTGTAACCGTTTTTATACAAAAAAAGCCTTAAATTTACAAAAAAAACTGCGGAAGCAAAGTTGTAGACCAATATGATTCTACTTTTGTTCGAAAAATTCTGACTTTTTGTCAAAATCTTAAACTGCCTTAGAAATTTTTCGATAAAAAAATGTAAAACAATTCCTTCTTTTCAGCTAATAAATTAAACAGACTTTTTTAATTATTGCATACAACATGGTATTACTTTAATTCCCTAATCCAAAAAAAATTCTGAACTTATTCATCACTTCCGTCCCACTGTAACGCACAGCACCGGAAATCCAATACTCGCGCCGGCTATATGGCCCAACATGACTGCATTAAATACTTGTATCGCTATTTACTACTGCAATTTTGCAACTTAAATTATATTTAATTATTCATGAGAATAAGCGGCAGAAGTAGAACGCACACACAGATATGCATATGTATGCAATTATGTGTATTTAATATTAAAATAGCACAAAGAATGTTTCTGCAACTTTGTAGGAACCATCAATTCGTCGGCGAAAATCAATACAAAGCACAATCACGACTCAAATCAAAATGTGACGCGACGCTTGAAACATAAAAACCGCGACAAATGGGCGGGAGCGACGACCGGCGGAGGAAGTGAAGTTAGTTAGTTTGCATGTACAACGAAGCGCCACCTAAATAGAATTCGCATGTCGCGCACAACATTTAGAAACACGAATAAGACATAGTAGAAGAAAGTAAATGGTAACTAAGCATTTATGGAAAGGCTTGCGAAATAATAAAAATCACGCGGCGCACTTTCTGCTTGAATTCATAAGATTTTTATTTTGTGCTTTACTTTATTCGCGCTTCTCGTTTGCTTTGTGTTTAAATGGCCAATTGCCAATCAAAAGTTGTTTGTTTTTGTTATTAATTTCACAATTTAGCACATACACTTTCTGTTTACAAAGAAGAAGCGGCAATTTACACCAAAAAATCACTCAAGAGCTGGCAGAAATAAACTAATTTGCCACAAAAAACCCGAAAAGCGTCAAAACTAAGTTAATCCAATACAAATCCACAACTTCAGGTAGCTGATCACAACACATTGTATACTACGAACGCCAACATTAGAGCAACATTCGTGAGAGCGGTTCAAAAGTCGCAAAAACAAATGAAAACACAAATAAACACACGCACACACACACACTCACTCACGTGTTTGTCACTGCAGCGGCAATAAAGGTAGGCAACCAAATGTCATAGGTAGCGGCAGCGCAGAGTAAATGCAATATTTGCAGTTGCCATTATGTCTCCCGCTTTGCTGCTCTCCCTACGTACTAGGTCTCAGCAGCCGCCTCAGCTGCTTGTTGTTGCTTATATACTCAAGTAGAGAACGTATGTTTTTGTGCGTTGCTTGCTTTGCTTTTCTGCCTTCTTTCTTATTAGTAACACTTCTTTTCGGTGTTTAATAAATTCTTTAAATTAATTTATACACAGAAATACGTTATTTAACACTTGCTTGCGTATTTTTTCACACAAATATATTTATTTACACACCATTTAGCACAGAAATTGCGGCAACAGTGCCAACGGAACGCACGACAACACTCGCGAAAACACTACACAAGAATAATAAATAATTTAATTCCAAAGCACCTCGAACACTTTGCTCAACCGCTACTCGCATCCGCACTCGATTGGCAACGCCAGCTGACTGACTCGCCAGCATTTGCGAGCTATTGCGGAAGGCTGTCTATGGAGTGTTTAACCCGTGCATGATGCGATGTGTCATTTTGACACAGTGCTCTAGAATTGAAGGTAAGAAGGTGAAATTATTCACTTTTGTTTAATTATATACAAGTTAGTATACTACTTTGATTAATTATTTCAGTTGTGCTGATATTTACTAATTGTTTTTGAATATTTGTATATGATTTTGATATATTAATCAAATATTTTACAATTTTTCGCTTAAAAATTATATTTGAAAACGAAATAAATATACCTCAGTTCAAGGTTTGGAGTATAATAGTGATTCATTATTACCCAAATACATCACATGTCGACCTTTAGATTTAAAGCTTAAGCTGATTTAAATTTTTCTTAACTAACAGCGTGTATTATAAATATTAATGATGATGAGATTGTCAAATTTTTGGCCAAAAATAAATCACTTACATACTCTATTTCAAACCACTTGCATGCTTAAGTAGTTATATACAGTGGAGCTTCTCTAACTCGAATCACCATAATCGACAAAAAAAATTCGAGTTAGAGAGACTTCGAGTTATAGAAATGTTAATTAAAACATACATTTTTCAAAAAGCTGTTAAATATAGATTTACCCACAGTTTTAGTTATTTACTTCGCAACAAGTTGTATTTAAATACATTAAAACATGTATTTTGTAATTCTACTGTATAACTTATTGATTTTTTAACAATTGACAAACTAGCAACGAAATATTGTTAAATTTTATGTTATAATATTATTATTGTTGAAATACACAACACTACGTAAAATGCGTTGAAAATAAGAGTAAATGCTATTAATAATGTATTATTATTCTAACTATATATAAAGCATATATACGTACATGTATATATGTGATAATTTAGTACATTTTGTTTTTGGGCATTTTTTATACTTTTTTTGAACATTTCGATACCTGATAACACAATATGGCATCCCTTTTTAGTTGAAACATGAGGCGTGTTTGCTAACTACCGCTAGATGTCGCCATGACATACGGAAGTTGCTGCATATGAAAAATTTATATATCAGTTGAATAGAAAACATAGTTGGCAACGCTATCATTTTGAAATCGCTCCATATGTAAATTGTGCTAACTATTTTTTAACAATCAAACATATTTATTAACAAACATTTAATATATCAAAGTAATCATAATGTTTATATAAAAACCCTCAATTAGTTACTTTTGAAGAACTGCGTCTAATTATTCATACTTAGAATGAAGCTTATTCATCTTTTCTAAGAAGTTTATGTATGAATGTGCGCACATACATATGTAGGTACGTAGCCACAAGTCCACTCAGCGTAAATGTACAATATACAAACTTATATTCAAATTTGCCGTTCGCAATGAAATTCAGATTATAAAGCTTCACACATTTCAGCTGAATAATCACTGTGCAAATGCATATGCGGACCATCTACCACAGTTTTGTTGCTAATTAAATTTCAGACGTTTACACTTTCACAGAACAATGCGGTTTTAAACTTTTTTGTTGTTGCACAATACTTAAAATATATTATTGTGCATAAATTCAGAATGAACACAATAACAAGAAAACTCGAAAGTCTTGGAAATAAATACAAATTAACAAGTAAGAGGACTCTCGCAATTTATTTATTTAATTTTATTAATATTATATAATACACAATTTGACCCACTTATTCGTCATATATATGACATAAAGTCTATTGAAAGTTGAAACCCTAATATTAGGTTAGAAGCACCGAGGTCCTCATGTACGATATTTAGGGGCCTTGAAAACCTATGGTTCGATTTTGGCGATTTTTAGAATGGGGCTGCCACACTATTAACATAGTATTTGTGCAAAGCTCTGCACCGATATCTTCACTAGTGCTTACTTTATATATTGTAAAGTTAACGATTCAGATCGTCTTCAAAGTTCTGGAATATAGGAAGTAGGTGTGGTTGTGAAGCGATTTGACCTATTTTCACAACATATTATTGGGATGTGAGGAAAATATTACAAACCAAATTTCATTGAAATCGGTCGATAGTTCCTGAGATATGGTTTTTGACCCATAAGTGGGCGACGCCACGCCCATTTTACATTTTGTAAAAAAATCTGAGTGCAGCTTCCATCTGCCATTTCTTATATGAAATTTAGTGTTTCTGACGTTTTTCGTTAGTGAGTTAACCCACTTTTAGTAATTTTAAACCTAACTTTTGTATGGGAGGTGGGCGTGGTTATGATCCGATTTCTTTCATTTTTGGACTGTATAAGGTAGAAACGATTCTAGAAAGTTTGGTGAATATAGCTTAAGTAGTTTACGAGATATGTACAAAAAACTTAGTAGGGGGCGGGACCACGCCCACTTCTCCAAAAAATTTCATCCTAATATGGCTTCATAGTGTGATCCTTTGTATAAAATTTTATTTCCATAGCTTTATTTATGGCTTAGTTATGGCACTTTATGTCTTTTCGGTTTTCGCCATTTTGTGGGCGTGGCAGTGGTCCGATTACGTCCACCTTCGAACTTAACCTTCTCATGGTGCCAAGAAACAAGTGTGCCAAGTTTTATTAAGATATCTTAATTTTTACTCAAGTTGCAGCTTGTACAGACGGACGGACGGACGGACAGACAGACATTCGGATTTGAACTCCACTCTCCACTCTTCACCCTGATCACTTTTTCACTAGTTTTGGGTGCAACCGTTATGTGAACAAAACTATAATACTCTATTAGCAACTTTGTTGCGAGTGTATAAAAAGAAAAAAATAAATGAATAAAGACGAATTCAAGGAAGATTTTTAATGTAGTGCAAAATTTAAAATTAATTTTGAACATACATATCGTTGGCTTAATATAGAAAAGGCGTATCTACATTTTTTTCGAAATCGCGTTTTTAATGTATTCTGGTAGACCACTGTCAAATACTCCTCCCCTTAAAAAATTTGTGGGCTATGATCGTAAATAACGGATTTATAGTCATATAAAAAAAAGCCCTAACTCATTCGAAGTTACAATAACAACATAAAGCCCTATCTCAAATAACTTCAAAGAAATTAAAAATAATAACAAAATTATACCACAATTGAATTTGTTACCTGTTTTGAATAAAAATTGCAATATAAATGTTTTTTGCATCTTAAGTTTTTAAGGTTTTATTCAGTTTTTTCCTTCTCCTGAAAAGTAACGAAAAGTGTAGATACGCCTTTTCTATATTAAGCCATCGATATGTATGTTGTATATCAATATATACCATATCATAGCCAATATAGTTTCAATGCATTTGTTCACAACTTTTACTATGTAACTACCAATTATATTGAGAATACAGTTATGTTTCGAGAGATCGTGGAATCGTTGCCAAAGTCGAAATTTTAAACTTACACAAAATTATTCCAAGTTGTTTCCGAACCTTAAAAAACGTCTGATACAAGCCATTAGCTGGGCTTTAAACTTCTACGTTCTAACGTTAAAACACAGACCGCAAATACGAGGAGAGGATCGTTAAAACAACTACAACTGGATAAGATGGTCCAAGCTGATAAGCTGTTCAATTGACCTTTTGCGTTCTATTTTTAGCTCCTTACTCACGCACGCTGTTTGTTGCTCAGTCGTCTAGTATTAGACCTCAAAGCCTCATCATCCTTTGAAGTCGACTACACACGTTATTTTATATTTGGCGCAGGAACCGCTTTAAGTGATTATAGCCGAATCCACCAGAGCACGCCACTCATTCCTACTTTTTGCATTTTGGCGCCAACTGGAAACACCAAGTGACGCCAGGTCACTTTCCACTCTTTCATCGGAGTGGAGGTCGTCCTCTTCCACGGCTTCTTCCATCGAACATTTTCAGAGCTGGAGTGTTTTCATTCATTCGTACAACATGACCTAGCCAGCGTAGCCGCTGTCTTTTTATTCGCTGAACTAAGTCAATGACGTCGAATAACACATACAGCTCATCGTTCCATCGTCTGCGGTATTCGTCGTTGCCAATGTTAAGAGGACCATAAATCTTGCGCAGAACCTTTCTCTCGAAAACCCCAAGAGTCGTCTCATCAGATGTTGTCATCGTCCACGCTTCAGCGCCATACATCAGGACGGGAATAATAAGCGACTTGTAGAGTTTGATTTTGGTTCGTCGAGAGAGGACTTTACTTTTCAATTGTCTACTCAGTCCAAAGTAGCACCTGTTGGCAAGAGTGATTCTGCGTTGGATTTCGAGGCTGACATTGTTGGTATTGTTAATGCTGGTTCCGAAGTAGACGAAACTATCTACAACTTCAAAGTTATGACTCTCAACAGTGATGTGTCAACAGTTTGTCAAAATGTTCAAAAGGTCTTCAGATTTGTAGACCTTCAGAAAACATGCGGCTAATATACGCATCAATGTTTCGTTTTTCAACTGTTGGTTAACTACTTATTGGATCGCCCGCGTATTTTATCTCCATTGAGTATTGGCAAAGTTATTGGTTTTCTTTTTTAAAAAGCTAACACTAAAAAACATTAGCTCACCTTCAAGACCAAAATTAAATGAAAGAATATTTATTATTTCCAATTAGTTATTATTTTATTTTATATTAATTCATTTTAATACATACAGATTTACATACACTCATTTCGTCAACAAGATTCGTATAAAATATTTATATATTATTATTATTATTTATATAATTATATTATGTATTGTATATATGTATAAGGCATGCAAATTTTTGTAAATTTTGTTGCTTTTAATTTTTTTTTGTGATTTTCCAGTCTAAATTTCCAATGCCAATCGTTTTGTGAGCATTCATAATTCGTAACTTATTGAACTAATGACTTAATTTTATTTTTCGTTATGATTTTTTTATTTAAGGAAAAAATAATACACTGGGTTAACATAGATATATTTCGAGCTTAACATAACCTAATTAAGTTTATATATTTAATAGAAGAAATAAAGCATAAAAGACGCAAGTATAATACAGTAGCGCATATTGAGACGGATTTGAGTTTTTTCTGTGGATTTTGTGAGGGCTATTAAGGTTATAGTGCAGTGAAAAATTTTTAATTTTTGTTTCTTTCTGATTTAATATTGCGAAAAGTAACGGTTTTTAGTTTGATTTTTAATTGTTATTAAGCGAAAATTAATTTACACTCAAAACTGTGAGCGCATTGCTGCTCAGCTAGCTTGAGTGCACTCGTTAATATTGTAAAACGTTCAAAGTCAAGGTCAAAGTGTGTGCTTACGTAAAGTTTGAGGTTAGAGCGCTGAAACTAGTTTATTTACAAATTTCTTTGATTTTTTTTATAAGTAATTATATTTTTTTTTACTTTTTAACGAAAAATCTTAGAATTGTACTTAATTGTAAGTGTTATTAGCATTATAATATTCAATATATATATATGCAATATTTGTGTTACATATTACTGGGTGGTCCGCGGGAGCGGTGTCCTTGCGCATGTCCGGTTTGTCTAGAGCCGGGACGTGAATGTACAATTGCGTAATTGTCGTTATCAATGGGAATCGACCTTCAAGAATACACAATTTTTAAAGAAACTATTTTTTGTTATTGTAAATTGTTTGCACAAAAAGTTTTCAAAAATTAAAAAAATAGATATTAAACATTAAAGTTTAGTAATGAACAAGTGAAACAATAATAGTTGAGTGACATTACAGTAGGTGTGCAAAGTGTGGGTACCACATAAGTGTTTTTGAAAATTTTAAAAATAAATTTATAAATTAATTATATAATTTAGTAACAAATATGGAAAAGAAGTTACAATCTTTTTCGATTTGTGTATATTATATACTAATAGTTACATTTTGAGTGTAAAATAATTTGAGCGAAAAACAATTTGAGTGGAAAATAGTAAACTATGTGCCCGTTGGTTAGTTACAGCACAGCGTCTAAGAGTTGCCTGTCTTTTTTTGATTTTGTTTTTAATTTTACATTAGTATTTGTACTCTAAAATTATGGTAGTTGTTAAACCGTTAAATATTACATAATATTATTAACACATACACATACAACTAAACATACATTGTGGCGTATTGGATTTTGTAGTTTTTCACTGTACTCTGTGGTATTTCGTATGTGAGTGTTGCTTTTCGGTGGCCCAAATGGCAGTAAAAAATTTAAAAAAAAAATTTAAAAAAAATTATAAAAAAGTAAAAAAAAATTATTAAAAAAAAATTATTAAAACAAAAATTATTAAAACAAAAATTATAAGAATTAATTAAAAATTAAAAAATAAATAAAATAATTTTTTAAATTTCCAAAATTTCTGAAACTTGTGTTCTGGCATGCATTTGTCAACTCCATCTTGTTTTTTGTTGCTTGCAATTTTGTTGTTGCCTTTGTCTGCTTGTGTAGTTTAACACATACTAGCACATAAACATATACATACATAATTTAATGCATTCAATATTTTGTTTTTGTTGTATTGGTTTAAAAATTTTGTAAATAAATTTTTTTGTTTTTGTTGTTTTTTTTTTTTGTGAGCCAACTTAGTATCTATCAGACCTATTCGAGTGTATCGTCGAGCCACCGCTTGTGTAGCCTTTATGCGCATCACGCCCATGCAGTGAGTAACGCGATCCATACTGGCTACCGTGCCAACTTCTGTACGGATCGTATTCTTCAATGATAGATGGTTCTTTTTCGATGATCTAGATTAGTGACAACAATAACGGCGCGCGGAGGAAAAAATAAATAAATAATAATGATATACACATTGGTTAAATTTCGAAATTGTTTGGTATGAATGAATTGTTGTTGTTGTTAGTTTGAATAATTACCTCGGTATTCGCACAACTACAACTCATTGCGGTGCAAAGGAAAATGTTCATCAACAACATGATGAGGAAGAGTACGCCCAGTGTAATGGCCAACCAGAGTAGCCATGGCGGGTTGATGGTGTCCTCACAAGTGCCAGTGACCACTGAAAAGGAGAATTGATTTTGATTAAAATATAAAAGATAAAAAAATTATGAACATAAAATGCATGGAATTAATCATTCAACCTATAACGTTTTACTAGAGCTTGTATGGTGGTAGACGCTAAGAAAGGTTATAAGCAGTATCCTTGAATGCCTCTACATTTGGACATTCTTTGTAAGCTTCGATTTTATTCCCGATTATTCAAAATACTTCGTTACAAGTTAGCTCCTCTGACATGATATAATAAAGGGATGAGTTGCATGTGATCAGTATTTCTTTATAGATGGTTCAGAGTATATGAGAAAGGAAGTTTTTGTCATGTACACTCTAGGGACTGCTTAACATCACTTTTGCATTCAACGATCTGTTTCTTGATAAAACTTATATGAATCCCAAGTCATGAAATAATTGCCGTAAACTATAAGGTTAACAAGGAAAGCTACTGTCTTCTTATTACTAGAGGACTTGGTGCGGATGGAAAATAATGTATCCAATAAAGCTCAACCAGGAAAAGTGCCAGTACTTGCCAGGTCTCCAGATTACTCTGGCCTGATGTCTGGCTTAAAAAGTTTAGTGAGCTTCTTCCACTCCGCATTTACTGCATATTCATAGGTTCCATGCAGTAAACCCAAATATTTAAATCCCTAATATTGAATTATCTCATCCCTTCTCTGTTGACAGATCCACTTATGGGAGACTATGATTTCTTAATCTTTAAGTTGATTTTAGTGGAGTTTTTAGTAGCGTTTTTAGTGGCTAAGGCCGATATATATAACACACAAAGAACATTATGGAAACTGTTTAAGTGAGAATTCTGGATAGAGCATCCACGAAAAGAAACATAATCTTGCAGCTAGTATTTTGAATTTAAAATATCGCTTTTGACATTTTACTTTATACGTTGTATTACTTACATGAAGCCTTTGCGGGATCCAACACAAACACAGTGGTGCCCGCTAAGGAACCCTCTTCATTTGGACCCAATTTCGCGTTGCCACCCTTGGTAGAACCACCACCAACACCAGCCAAAGCAAGATCCTTGCAATCTTCATTATCCACACAACGTCCATAACATTGAATCACATCGCACTGCAGATGCACCTCGGAATCTGTTTAAAGAAGAATAAATTAAATATGTGAAATATTCTATTTCAGTTTTTATAAAAGTTTGTATAAATTTTTGCAATACTGTTAGCAAAATTGCCACTGTAAGTGTTGCCAATAAAATGAAAATTTTAAAACGAATAAAATGGGTCCTTGATAACATCTACTTCTCATATAATATTTTGTTTAATTCCTCAAATCAATTGACAATGAATATATCTAAATGAACTTTGTAAAAATAGTAGACTTAAGGTTTGGTATCGCTCATCTAAAAACAATATAAATCGGATCATATTTTGTTTAGATCCCGGATATCGAATATGGGGACGTCAGTGTCTATGGATGACTTTTTAAGGAAAGTTATCAGTAAATCATCGAGATATTATAATGAAAATCGATTTCTTTTTTATCATATTATATATGGGCTCGTGCCAATAATGGATAAATCGGATTATTACTTTACATAGTTCCTATAAATGTACCTAATAAAAGGAGTATATATCGACCGATATGCAATGTATATCATTGAAATTAAGTGACTTTATAATCTTGGATATATAGTTATATAATGGGTTCACGAATTAACCCTCCATATACTATATATGTGACCTGGTCTACGGAAAGGGGGCTTAGGTGTCAAAAAATCAATTTTCACTTTTTAGTTGATTCGGATGAAAGATGAGAGTTTATTTTTAACAGCTGTTTCCCAGAAAACTAGTTTTCGCACGTTAACTCCCTTTTCGTAGACCAGGTCACATATAATGATTTTCGTTATTCCCTGTCAGTTATCATAAAAAAATTGCTGAAAACCAACCTTCTGAGAACCGGAACATGGATCTGAGCGTCGCTTCAGCACTGTGTCCATCGGGGCTTGTTACGAAACGAGAGATAATGTTTTCATCCTTCGAACAACTGTGGGCGAAACACAAGGAAAAAGGAAAAGCCATTGAGAAATTAGGAAAAAATAAACAACAAAACAATAAAATGCCACTCACCCTCTCTCGTCGATCAACTGTATGGTGTTGTTCTTCTTGTCAAACGCAAAGCAATTGGCAACGCGTACGCCTTGGGTGCCTATATACAAAAAGAAAAAGAAGAGAGCAAATTACAGATTTACGCATTGAAAGCGCTTTAATAGCAATAACCGTTATGCGCCGAGTAGTATAAAGTGAAATTACGAATTTAATTACCATTTGGCTTCGCTAATTCTGCGCGTATCTTATACTCATGCCCATAGACCGTTTCGCGTACGCGGCGATCATTCTCCAAGAACTTCAAAATCACATGAGAATTGTCGTCGCTGGAAATAGGGAAATAAATGAAAGCAAGAACGGTTAGAGATTTTATAAAACAATTGTTAAATATTTAAAAATTAATACTACGAGCGAGATAAACATAAAACCTAAAAGCCACTGCGGTGATATAAGCATAAGGAGAGATATACTTTTTTATTATTTTTGTTTTATTTTTTTTCTTCTCTTAAAGCAAAGCCGAGTGAAGTACTTTTGCATTTTTTTGTGCAACAACAACAACAATAATGTCAGCATATGCAACTGCTAATTAAATGCATGTAATTAAGTACTGTTTTATGTGCTCATTTTGCCATTCTGTCAGCTGCAGCGACCATTAGCATTATGTAACATTAGTTCTAGCTAGAAAACGAGAATGCAGCGAGTTTAACGCACTGCAATGTTACTCGAGTGTGTATATGTGACTGATGAATAGATGAAAGCTGAGCAAAAGTTGCGGAAGCGCCATCACAACAACAATAAAAATTCATAGAAATATTTAAATAAACAGCTTAAAATTGCAAATACATAAAATAAAAAATAAAAAAAATATAACTAAGGATGGGTAAAAAATATGAAATAAATATGCAAAATATAATGAAAAATTAAAAAAAAATAATAGTTTAAAAAATACAAAAAATTATTTAAACAAAAATTACAACAAAATTATAACAAAAAACAAAAATTAATATATAAATAAAAAAACAAAAATAATGGCAAAATCATGCAACGCCTGCGGAAATGCTCTAATACACCAAACGCAGTGCAACGGCAGCGCCATCGCCATTGCCGCTCAGCGCATTTTAGCGATTTAACAGAGCATGAAATTTGAATGAAATTGCGTAATAATATTTTTGTATATCTTTTTATTTACTTTAAACTACGTTAGAGCACGCAAAAGTGTGCGGCAATTAAGTGGAGTTTGAACGGGCAGCAAAACAAAAGACTTGAGCAACGAACTCCATTGGAGCTCCATATGTTACATATACACATTTTCAAAGCTTTCAGCCGCAAAACATGGATCAATAAATACAATTCTTTAGTTATTTTGCTTTATAAAAGCAAATGTGCGCTATTTACCGTTCAATAACTTTTTTTATTTCAATTTTCGAAAGAAAGCAGCATGACCTTGCTTTGAACATTTTTCGCCAGTTTATTGGCCTAAGCAAAGAAAGCAGACGCACAATGACACCAGTATGTATGTATGCATGGCTATCGTCAAAATTGAACATTAGCCAATTTCAAACAGTTCAACACATTTGTCGTGACTTGAGTGTGTACACTTGTGTGCGTTAACTTCAAAGTTATACTTCGAAGCGTTCGAACGCACTTAATTAACTTCGAAAAATTCTTTAGCCTAATTGAGTGGCCTTGATAGTTTTGTTTTTGTTGTATACTTCGCTGAAAATTCGTTCATATACATAATATTTTAATTATTATGTATCAGAACAACTCTACTTGACGCCCGCGCACAGTATACATATGTTTCTATATAAAGAAATATCTATACCTATATCTACACATGTGTAGGAGCAGATTTATAGTATCTTATGTGCACGATTTTTTGTTTGTTTCATCATGTATAAAAAAGTCAACAATAAAAATTCGCATTAATGTCAGTCATTCTGAATGAAGGTGTTTGATTGTGTTTGCTTTGAACTTTACTTTGTTTGTTGCACAGTACGACAACAACAACAACTATTTGCATGAGTGCCTATAATGAAGTTGATTTGTAAGCATGTACGCAGTTATACGCAAGTACTTAAGAGCACGGGTATTAATAAGTCACTTTTGTGTCAGTGTAAAACCCACACGCAGGCGATAAACCAGAAAATCTGTGTATTTTTGCTGCAAATCACTTTAAGTGAATTGTTGCTGATTTATATAACAGCTGAAATGTACAGCAGACAATGAATTGAGATTTACTTAGAAACAATAAACTAAAATAAATAAAAATTATTTTAATATTTTTTTTTTAATAAATACAATAATTTATATTAATATTACAATAAACAAAATTTATTAAAAAAAAAAAATTTAATAAAAATATAAAAAATTAAAAAAATGGAAAATTATACAACTATTTTCAAATATGTCCATTAGCCTTAGAATCACATTAAATTCATATTTTAGAATAAGAAACATTATATTTTCAATATAAAGATTTGCTTGATTCCTTTAACTGAATACTAAATCGTCTAAATCTGACCATATTTCTTCCACTTTCCATAGATGTATTCGATCATAATTGAAACATCTTTCTGCTTTTCCACATTCCATTTTTTCAATGACAACTTTTCGAAAACAATCCGACTTGCAGTGAAAACTATATTTACTTCGTAGACAGCGCCATCTAACGAGCATGCATTTAAGTTTCAATACAAAATTTTAAATAAGATTTTGAAAAATATTTCAGCGCCAGGTACAGGTATTGGAATTATTAAAGAGTTAACTAATAGCCTTTTTGTATAGCCAAATGAATTGATTACATTAAGATTATAATTGAGAAACCAGTTTTTGTCTTTCGCACAGCCGTCTACTCGATTAACGATCAGCTGTTAGACATGTTTGATTTTACTGTTTTTAAGCAGTTAGTGAGTTTCATCAGCTGATTGTTATTGCTATCAAAAACCACAACCAAATTTACAGCATGGACAACAGCCCGAGGAGTTGCATTTCAGTTCTAACTCGACTTGTATTCGAATAAGAATTAACAAGATTTTACTTTTATATGGTATATCAGCGTTTTAATCGAGCAAAGGCCGGTTAAAACTCCTGTGCGAAAAGGCAATTTATACACAATTTACACAAAATTTACAATTCTTTTGATATTCATATCACTTGAAGAGTAAATGTTATAAAATGATTATCTTTGCAGGGTTGTATTTTGAAAGATGCATCCTCATGCACATACGTATGTGTTATCTACCAAGTGGTGGGTAAGCAGCAGAGTGGCGCAGTGGAAGCGTGCTGGGCCCATAACCCAGAGGTCCGAGGATCGAAACCTTGCTCTGCTAAAGCTGAGTTGGAAATCAGTGATTTCTTTTTGTGGAAAAATCTAAAGAAAATAAGGAAGGATAAATTCGGATGCAGCCAAACGTTGTATACTCCTTCAATTATTAATCAAAAATGGAGAAATATATTTAGATGTTGGCAAAACTGTATATTATATCATTTAAGGTTAAGAAAATATTTCAACTTAATTTTTTCCAACTTAAAATAAATTGGATAAATTGGACTAAGCAAATATAGTTTTATATTTGACATAAGCTCAACTTGAATAAGAATAATCATTACATTAGTCATAGGACAGAAAGAGAAAGTACCGAACCGATTACATTATTATCAAGAAAGGATTCATTCAGATAAAATCAGTCATAGAAAGGGAAACTAATTTTTAGAAACTTGCCACAAATGTGTTTTGTGCTAAGTTTTACTCCGATGTTAATCCTTTATATTTTTAGGAGATAGTTTGATTTATTCTAATTACACACTGTATCAAGCGGTCATTTTGTGGGCGTGGTTTTATCAAGATATATTAATTTGGTTTGGTTGCACGGACAGGCGAATATGTGACATAAAATCTAATGAAATATTTCTAGTTCCAGGGATGATTTTTGAAATACACATGTATGTATGATCTTTCACATCATTGAATTTGGTTGTCATTTGCTAAGGAGTTTATAGGCAGCAGAGTGGCGCAGTGGAAGCGTGCTGGGCCCATAACCCAGAGGTCCGAGGATCGAAACCTTGCTCTGCTAACAGTGGACTGAAATCCAAGTGATTCTTTTTATTAATACGTATCAAAAATTAAAGAATGAATAGGTGCAGATGCACCCAAATTCAAATGGAACAAAAGCAGAAAGAGATTTTCAAATGTTGAAAAAATCGTCTAAGGTTAGGAAAACCTTTCCACATTTCATTATCTCACGTCAATACGGTGGTCTGCAATTAATAAATTGGATATATTGGGGCTAAGGATAGGCCTGGTCACTACAAAACTAAAACTCACGCGATAATAAGTTTTCTTGTTTTATTAAGATACGAAATTAACGTAAATCATTATATTACAGAGATAATAAATGTATTCATTTCATTAAAAAGATGCCTACCGATTATCGATATATGTAAAGTCAGCCATAGTCAGAGTACATACTCATAATGGATGTCTTAGAGCTTGAAAAGCTATAGTCCGATTTCGTTTAGTTTCAGATGAAAGTTGTTTCGCCATACCATAATGGCAAGGAACACATGTACCAAGTTTCATCAATATTTCACATATATTTTTAAGTTATCGGGCGGACAGACTAATATTGACTTAAAGTATAACCAAATATTATATTTCTACTTCCAGGGATGATTTTGGAAACATAAACAGACTGTGCACAAGTGTGAATAAGAAGCAGAGTGGCGCAGTGGAAGCGTGCTGGGCCCATAACCCAGAGGTCCGAGGATCGAAACCTTGCTCTGCTAATAGCTGAGTTGGAAATCAGTGATTTCTTTTTAATAAAAAGATCTGAAAAAGTCAGGAACAAATAGATAAGGATATAGTCATGCAGGCCAACAGCAGAATGATTCAAAGACGGGGAAATATTTCGAAATGAATACAAAACTTATCCACTTAACTTCAATAACCTTAATTTCTCCCATACTGATCGATATCTGGGATATAACGTCAAACGGAAGTCTAAAATTAATATATTAGATATGCTGGGGATAAGAGAAGTCTGGATTAGCTTAACCCTTTCACGCCCAATGTTGCTCTAGTTATTTATTTTTTTGACCAGCGTTTTTTTCAATTATGTAGACTTATGTGTTGCAAGCTTACAGATACTTTCTCTGATATGAGTTGTACACGTCATTCAGTAAGAGTTCTCCGCAGAGAGAAATTGGCAAAATCGTTTCGCGAAAAACGTTATACAAAAGTGGTTATACAAAAAGTGTTCAAAACATAAAAATAATTGTTTTATTTTAAAACAAATTGAACTATATAAATAAGTAAAGATAAGAGAGTTATTTAAAAAAAAAAATTCATGAGAAAAGGGTTTAGTTTATTTATAATAATTTAATTTGTGCAATAAGCAACATCCAGTAACTAATGAACCCGGATACATAGGAGTTTGAAATTTGTATCACTTCATATTTGAGTTAAGACTAATATAAATCTGTCCTAAAACAATGATAGCTCCGCCCATTTTAATTCGGGCATGAGAGGATTAACTAAACTAAAGCTCGCTGGTTAAATAGTTTCAATATAATTTTATTAAGATAACTCACACATTCATCGGTATATTTCTGCATACCGTCAACTAAAATAACGAAATCATTATATAATGTATATGGTGGAAAGGGGAAATGCTAAATTGACTAGATTATTATCTTTAAAGGATACATTCATTTCGTTAAGGTGTCTCTATAATTTACAGATATTTTCGATAGAAAGTTGTCGTCAGGATATCAGATTTTTTTCAGTTATGACTTATTATCTAACCAACTATCTCTACTTTCAGGGATAATTTTTGAAACACACATGTTTCTTCCACAGCTTTGAATTTTATTGTCATTTGCTCAGGACTGGATAACCAGCAGAGTGGCGCAGTGGAAGCGTGCTGGGCCCATAACCCAGAGGTCCGAGGATCGAAACCTTGCTCTGCTAACAGTTGATTTAAATCCAAGTGATTCTTTTTAATAAATCGTATACAAAAGTAACGAGGGAATTAATTTGGATGCAGCCAAATTTTACATACTCCTGCAATTTGAATGAATGAAAGCGCAGAATCCGTCAGATATTATATCCTGGAGCTAAGGAAAGATCTAGTTTTATTAAGATAACTCCTACATTTACCGATATATTTGGTATAAACTCAATTAGATTAGCAAAAATTATTATATTGGATAGAAGGGGGAAGCGGAAGCACTGAAACCACTACTTTATTATTAGAAATAATTCCTTTTTATACTCTCGCAACAAAGAGAGAGAGTATTATGGTTATGTTCACATAACGGTTGTTTGTAACACTCAAAACAAAACGAGTTAGATATAGAGAGTGGAGTACAAATCCGGATGTCTGTCTGTCCGTCAGTCCGTCCGTCTGTGCAAGCTGTAACTTGAGTAAATATTAAGATATGATGAAAATTGGCACTAATATTCCTTGGGACCGTGAAAGGGTTGCTTTCGGAAATGGGCGAAATCGGTCCACTACTACGCCCACAAAATATAGAAAACCGAAAACACATAAAGTGCCATAACTAAGCCATAAATAAAGCTATGGAAATAAAATTTGGTACGAAGGATCGCACTATGAAGGGGCATATTTGGATGCAATTTTTTTTGGAGAAATCGGCGTTGCCACGCCCCCTACTAAGTTTTTTGTACATATCTCGTAAACTACTTAAGCTTTCTAGAATCTTTTCATTTAGATACTACTTTATACAGTCCAAAAATGGAGGAAATCGGATTATAACCACGCCCACCTCCCATACAAAGGTTATGTTGAAAACTACTAAAAATGCTTTAATTCATTAAGGTAAAACACCAGAAACCTTAAATTTAATTATAAAGAAGGTACAGAAGGGCTCCACCCAAATTGGTCTACAAAATTTTAAGTGGGTGTGGCTCCGCCCACTTATGGGTCAAACACCATTTTTAATTTTTAGAAACTTGCCACATTTTAAATTGTCTTTGTACAATGTTTTTTCCGATGTTTACATTGATTTAAACATTGTTAGGTGATAGCGTGGCCATTATTCGTTTATTTACACACTGTATCAAGACATACTAGAAATAAATGTTTTCACAAGGCAATTTTGTGGGCGTGGCAATTATCGGATTTTGCCCATCTATAATACCAATATTTATGGTGACAGCGAGCACTTGTACCAATTTTCATCAAGATATATTAATTTTTTGAAGTTATTGCTGACACTGACAGTCCATGAAATATAATGAAATATTTCCTGTTTCAGGGATGATTTTTGAGACACACATAGGTACCCATGTATGTGTGAATGCATTTCTTTGTCAAGAGAACATGTTTGTCATTTGCTAAGGAGTTTATAAGCAGCAGAGTGGCGCAGTGGAAGCGTGCTGGGCCCATAACCCAGAGGTCCGAGGATCGAAACCTTGCTCTGCTAATAGCTGAGTTGGTAATCAGTGATTCCTTTTTAATAAAAAAAATTGAAAAAATATGTTTCAAGGATATTATGTAATTTAGAAACAATCACTTAAACTTACTCTACATGCCAATAGTACAACGAATTAATTTCGCGCTAATGGTGTTGCAAATTTAATTTAAATACCCTAATAGCCTTTTTACACAGGGGCTAATTGATCAATTAACCGACTTCTGCTCGATTAAAACGCTTATTAAGATCGAATTACCATACACAATATTAAATTCAAAATTAATTTTAATTGAATTTTAATCGACTTGAAAATGAAATGCAACACTGCGACCAAGACGTACGGTATACGTTCTGTGGGTTTCTCAATAAAAATTTGAATTGTACAATTAATGTGGCTGCTTAATAACGCTATAACCCACTTAATGATTCTAATATTTATTATTATACAACAGCATATTTATAAAAAATGCAATTGTCTGGTCAAGTGCCATTAATCAAAAAAGCCTGATATGAACAATAAAAAGAATATTGAACAAGATGAATAATTGCTTGCTTTAGTTTTGAAATTAAAAACAAAAAAAAACGATCTTTTTGTTTGTTATGTAAGTGCACAAATGTTCTGTGAAGAATACCAGAATTATCAAGTGCTCTTATAAGTAGCGTGAACAAATTATATAAATATAACTATTTCATTCAAATAATAATAACTTAATTAGTTAACTGATTTCCGGTTCATTAATAACCAGTTTAACAACCCATGTATTATAAAGAAATAAAATTTAATAAAACTACTTAACAGAAACTGTGGATGTAATGAGCAAATAGTTTCCGTTGCTCATATGAGTGTCAGTATTTTGTATATATATTTTTCTAATATATAATTCCGTATACATATGTACTGTTTATGAACTTCGAAACTATTTTAACTATAGGAATAATGTTAAGCTAGCCAAGTTATTACAAAAGTAAGAATGTTTAAATTAGACAAATTTGCTTCAATTTTAACGAGCATTTTCTCTGATATTGATTTTTTCAAATGATACAACTTTCTAGTGATAATGTATAGACAATATTGAGAAAATTATAATGCCAAGAAAGTTGTTTTGAAAAAGTATTGTTGATAATACCTATTTTAGGATTTCTATAAAAGAGAGTAGATTCTATATAATGATATTTCTTTTCTGTTCTTTCTTAACATAAGTCCCTTGTAAATTCAATTTAAAGAAAAAGTGGATGATTATAATAGTTGTTGCTTACTTTTCACTTTAACACATTGCCTGCCAAGGGGTTTTGACGAAAACCTTCCTCGGGTGCCAAGCACGTTTTTTGTTATTAAGTTATAAATGGTACGAAAATGTGACTCCCGGTTCTTCATAGTTATCTGTTTCATTTTATGTTTGTGCGACATGGCAGCCAACGTGTTAATTTTTATTATTTATTCTTTCGTTAGTTATTTGCACACATACCTATATTTAACCAGAACTATATATGTATATAATTCCAATTAGTATTTAAGTAAGCTGTAATGTATTTGCGGTAATTTAATTAATTTAGTCGTAAAACTATTTTTACTTTCTGAGAATAAACTGATTATACATCTCATTCGAGTGCCTCAGGCTATGAGTTGTTAATATAAATAGTAGGTTTTCCTAAAATGATGAGTAGTATATGTAAAAGGGTTAATTCAGCAGCAATTAGATGTATGTCGGTTTTGGATTAGTTTAAGAGAATGAATGATCTCCTAGTTACAACTCCTAGTTGCTTCAAAATTGACACACTTTACATTTTTATTCATGAAATTTAACTAGTACCAATTAATGTAATTAATTGTCTATTAATGTCTACTTACCGTCCAAAACCAGATTTGCCGCATGTAATCACATAGAATTTGTCATCTGCCAATTCCAAAGTTTTATGTACACGCACCGCTAACTGTATTGAACGCTCTTCGGTACGCTAAAAAATTAAAAAACAAAATTATTTTTTTTTTTACATATAAACAAGAAAATAGTTAATGTAAGTAAGGAAATTCATGGGCAATATACTGCTACTATTATTAAGGGTAAACTAACTAGTAATGTCAGGGCAATTATTCGTATCTGCACAGTGAACGTCAAACTAGGAGTGTTGGATGATATTATTGAATATTATTTTGGTTTTTTATTTGTAAGGCGTTAATGGTGTGGTGATTATAAATTAAAATGCATTTGTTGGGTTGAAAATAATATTAATGGTTGGTTTTAAGGGATCATCCAAACCTGAGTATCTTTGACAACTAAGCCAGAAACAAGTGAGGATCTGTTCTATACGCTTGCTTCCTTCAGATTGTCTTCCTTTTTGTAGGTTTATACTTGGATACAACATATACATATATATACTAATGATACTTGTGTCTGGTTTCAACTAGATATCTCAATTTTTTCAGTTATGACACCAAATCTCACTACCTACTGAAATCTAATTATCTATATTTACTACCAGGGATGATTTTTGAAACACACATGTATGTGTGAATGCATTTCTTTCTAGGAGAATATGATTATCATTTGCTAAGGAGTGGATAGGCAGCAGAGTGGCGCAGTGGAAGCGTGCTGGGCCCATAACCCAGAGGTCCGAGGATCGAAACCTTGCTCTGCTAACAACTGACGTGGAATTCAGTGATTTCTTTTTAATAAAAAAAATACTGTTCAGGAATTTTATGTAATTTCAAAATAATTTGTTAAAACTAACCCTACAATCCAATAGTTCAACGAATTAATTCTGGATCTAATAGAAACTTTGAGTATCTTCAAATACCGACTTTTCTTCTCGGAATCTAACTTCTCGTTGCGGTTATGTTTTATAAAATAGCTTTCTAAATAAAATAATAATTCTAAATAAAATAATAATTCTAAATAAAATAATAAATCACCTATAATTAAATTAAAAATAGTGCACGAAAATTCCGAGAAAATCAATAGAACAATCAATTTTGTCAGCTTCTAAATGGAGTCAATAATTTATTTTCGATATTTGCAATTGAATTATGACTCAGTGCAGTTATTAAAATTCCAAGTAGCGATACTTTACACAAGTGCAGCAGCAGCAACAACAACTGCAACAATGACCACCTACAATTAATAACTGCCACACATACCTAGACCGCTTGCAATTCGTAATCATCAAGTATTTTCAGCGCACATCCGAACAAACAGAGAGTTACAAATAACCACAACGGCCAGCCGAGCTGCAGCCAACCAATCATCATTTCTACGCCTGCCATTCGAAACATTTGTTTACTTGGCATTCGCTGTTTGTTGCACTTGTGGCACTTTAATTGCCGCATGATGCAATGTAATGATAGTAATTCCTCAAAGCAGTACCTTTATCATTATCACCATTAAAACAGTCGTTTGTTGGCGCAGTCAGTTGTTTCATTGTGGAGATTTTTCATCATTTACTTTTTGTGTCTGTTTTTATTTTCTTGTTTTTTGTTGCTTTGTTGCATTTATGTTACAAAGTAAATATGGTGAAAATGGTGAAATGTAAATGTTGGAAATATTGTATTGAAAAAGCATTTGAGGAAATGTTGCAAGCTCTCAAGTGTGACGCTATGGAAGTGCAGTTATAAAAGCTCATGTAAACAATTATTATAAGGAAATATTCAGGATTTACAATCGTAGATTTTTTCTCATTTAATATATGTTTTTTTTAAATATTTTTATTGGATTTTCGAGAAGCTTTTTTATGAAAGAAATACGATCGGAGTTTAGTGTCGAGGAATTTCTGTTATTAAATATTATACAATTTTAGGTGTCAGTCGAAATATGGATAACCCAGGATCTGTTTAGGGAAGGAGTTGGCTTCCAACACTAAGGTCGCAATAAAATTTTTACCTTGCGTCCGGCCGACGAGCTGATTTCAGGAAAACGAATGCTGGACATAAGATTGGCATCCAATTATCTCAGATTATTAAAAGTTATTAATATAAAATAGCATTCAGTATAAAAGATGAATTAGATTGTTGTCGATGATGGAGATATAAAATTACGACGTAATGACAGTATTGTTAAGTAGTTGAGGTTCTATAAATGATCCCCAAGAAAGGTACCAGACTTGAATTGCCAAGAATAACGCCTTTTGGAAACCAGAAAACTACTATAGTTCGAGCTCCTGTATCGACAAAGCAACGTGTACCCATCTTGCCTGTTATTTTACCAAAATTGCTCCAGTTTTGAGATCAAAAGTGTTGCAGGCTTGATTTCGTAAAACTGAAGAGGTAATGTGTAGAGATTACTGATGTCGAAGATCTTACTAGTAATATTTTGATTCCCCTCAGGATAGAAGGACCTTATGATGGCGCAAGTGCCAATAATTGGTGCTGTCGTAGATCAAGTGAGAGCCAGTCGTCTCACCGCATGAAGAAAGCCCAGCTTCAACCTGTTCACATTTATTTTAATCGGTCTTATAATTCAGCGATTCAGCTGTGGAGCTTCACACATACAAGTCTTATTCTGAATTAGCTTTTGATTACTAATAAGGGACCTATTCATGTCTTAATTACTCTTGGACTCATGATTAAGCTTTGACCATTCCCATAAGTTTCGAACCAACCGAAAAAAGTTCATTGCCATCTTCTTCAGTCGCCTTCTATAAGCCGTTGAAACTTTAAACGCGTTTTTCTCGAAACGGCATTACTCAAAATTGCTGACATTATAACTCAACGAGATATTGACCGATCGACTTCAAATTTAAACTGAATGTTCTTGAATATATTTACTATACAATGACCTACCTTATCTTTTTGATTCGTTGAAAATTGTCAATTTGGCATTAAAAAATCGACCATATTTTTACCTAAAAAACGAACTTTTTTTCAGAACTACGCCATTTTGTTAATTGTTGATATATTTCAAAAATCGTAAGTCATGGCTTCAGCTTCAGCTTTAATAACCTTTTTGAATTTTTGAGTTTCAGCTACTCATTCGGCCGGAATCATGTCAGCGTTGGGGAAACATTCGATCGAGTACTTTCTTTAAAAAATTACTAAAATCGCCTAATTTTTCATGGGTTACACTGGTAATTCTCGATAATTGGCTTTCGCGGAAGAATTGTTTAGATAAAAGGGATAATTTACAAAAAAACAAAGTATTAAGAATCCTACAAAGAAATATAACAACTTGTAAAATTCATTTGGGATAAATTATGTTGTTGCTGAAATGATTGAATATTCTAATATTCTAACTAATATTAGGCTTGTTATAACCGTTATTGCTTTAGTAATACTCATATTATTGCAGATTAATAAATTATTGATATCAGTAGCCTACTAATAAAAGCTATATATTAGTTCCGACGATGTTTACTTACATTTTGCTAATTGACCTGCCGCCGTTAACAACAATAAAAAATTGTAAAAATATAACTTTTTGTAGTTTCTTTTTTTGCAACTTTGCCGCAATATTGATTATATTTTAAATGCATCAAAAGACATTTGTGTCAAGCGAAGAAGCGAAAAAATCGAAATAAAAAGAAGCTCCGCCATTGTACTGCATCATTGCAGGTAGCAATTCGCGCAAAGGCAATCATTGTTGCTTGCAATATGATGATAATGATGACAACTGCTGATGAGCTCATAGCAAACAATAATTATAGACACAGTCGATTACAATAAAGTTATTTAGGCAACAATAAATTGCAATAACTCACGGCAGCGTGAGTAGGTTGTGGATATTGCCAATAAATATGAAGAAGAAGTAGCAAAAAAACGAAAGACACGCTAAAACAAATAAGCGAATAAAAAGCAAAAAATGCTAAATGTGCTAAATAGAATGAAGCAATGATTGAGGAACACTTGTGGTTGAGTGGTTGCGAGGTTGTGATTATTGGCAAATGTTTTTCCCGTCAGTTGGTTTTAAGTTTTTTTTCTTGCCGCAACGCAGTGACATATGAAATTTTCAAAATTTGTTTTTTGTTTTTATACAGCATGTTTTGTGTTTATTTGACACATAAGAGCCAGTACTTGAAAGTTTTATTGTTTAAAAAAAAATTTACTAAGTAGATTTAATTAATTTTTTTCTTTAAAATTATTTTTTTTATATTTTTTTTCAATATTTTTAATTATTATAAAGCCTTCTTGAAATAATTTTCTCATAAAATAAATAATATGAAATAATAAAGTGTAGAAACAACCCACGTTAACCTTCCGAAAAAATGTGTGCCCGAATAAATTGCTGAATAATTTAGCAAAATTAAACCCACTCGCTTAACGGTAAGCACAATCAATGTCACGTAATTACAGAACATGTCTACACCTTCAGTCTATGCTCGTTGAATTCTTGACGCTTTGTCGACAAGCCTTAAGTGCCTGTACGGTTGTAGGCGCGCATATGCGCAAATTATCGAAAGACTTAAGCGACGAACTTCAGCAGACAGCGAATTAAAAGTGCAAATTGTCTACGTCAACGACTATTAAACACAAATTAACGAAAAATAATAATAAAATCAGAATGTGTACATGGTGCGTTAAGGTCAAAAACCATTCAAGTGACAAAATTTACTGCTTTGTAAACAACAACAACAACAATATACAAAATAGCGCGCAGTAATTAAAGTGACAAGAGACAACAGTTGGTAGTAAAGCCACAGTTGTAATTAGAAAATTTGGCTTTAAAAACGCAGCTGCAGCTGCAAATTCGATGCAGCGGAATTTCTAAGCTATTTTTCCATGAACTAAAACCGTTTGGGAAATACTGACACGAATACTTTACTGTGAGGAATTTCAAATACTCGATGCGTGTTTCGAAATAATGCTGATATTTAAAATTAAAAAAATATGTGTTACTTGGAATATTATTGTTGTAATTATAAAATCTACAATTTTTAAAAATTATGTGAAAATGCAGTTTGGCTTTTTAATGGTCTTTAAGCTATTAAATTTGAGACCAAACGCAATCATTCTTATTTTTATCATTCTTACCACTTATATCTTACTTAAATATTTTTATTCCGATTTTGGAACGCATTACATGACTACGGAGTATCTAATTACATATACAACTGTAGTTTGTAAAATCGTACTCAGCAAAACTTTATGAGCTTATCTTGTTGCTTTACAAGGTTATTTACATTATTTTGGGTGTGTCACTATTAAGAATTTGGTTAACGAAATATAATTTCTTGTGTAAAATTTACTATAAAAGTAAAGAATCTGGTCTATAATGTTTTAGGACAAATATATACCGTTCAACTTCAATAACTCGAATCACCATAAACTACTAAAAAACTGCGAATTAGAGAGTTTTAGAATTTTCTTTAAAACATACAATTTTTCAAAAACCTGGAAAATATAGATTTATACACAGTTTTATTTATTATACTTCGCATAAAATTTTATGGACATACGATAAAACTAGTATTCTGCAATTTTGTTTGTTGAAGTTTGGCTCTTGAGGTCAGTATCCCATGCCTTTTTTTGCAATCCTTAAGTGTAAAATCATATTTTTTGTTCGCCTCCATACCATACTCTTTTGAAATTCTGCCTCGATAGTAAAATTTAAAATTTTGTAAATTTTTGTAAACGAAATGTTCGATTTATGGAAGGAAATTTCTATGAAATTTGACTTATATTGCCAATTCAAAATCTCATTCTTTGTCTAACTAGTAACAGTATTTTCTTCAACTTAACTAGTATTTAAGGTAGACCAATATCTACATATATAAAGAGTGTAATTTTTATACTCTCGCAACAAAGTTGCTACGAGAGTATTATAGTTTTGTCCACATAACGGTTGGTTGTAAGTCCTAAAACTAAACGAGTTAGATATTGGGTTATATATATCAAAATGATCAGGGTGAAAAGTTCAAATCCGGATGTCTGTCTGTCCGTCCGTCCGTGCAAGCTGTAACTTGAGTAAAATTGAGATATCTTAATGAAACTTGGAAGACGTATTTCTTGGCACCATAAGAAGGTTAAGTTCGAAAATGGGCGTAATCGGACCACTACCACGCCCACAAAATGGCGAAAACCGAAAACACATAAAGTGTCATAACTAAGCCATAAATAAAACTATGGAAATAAAATTAGGTACAAAGAATCGCACTATGAAGGGGCATATTTGGATGTAATTTTTTTGGGGAAGTGGGCGTGGTCTGGCCCCCAAATCGGTTATTTGTATATATTCACAAACCAATTAAGTTATATAAACCAAACTCTCTGAAGTCGGTTCTCTTACGTACCCCATCATAAACCATGAAAATAGTTGAAATTGGATAATAACCACGCCCACCTCCCATACAAAGGTTAGGTTAAAAATTACTAAAAGTGGGTTAACTCACTAACGAAAAACGTCAGAAACACCAAATTTTACATAAGAAATGACAAATGAGATTTTTTTACAAAATGGAAAATGGGCGTGGCGTCGCCCACTTATAGGTCAAAAACCATATCTCAGGAACTACTCGACCGATTTCAATGAAACTTGGTTTATAATAGTTTCCTTACATCCCAATGATATGTTGTGAAAATAGGCCAAATCGTTTCACAACCACGCCTACTTCCTATATACCAGAACTTTGAAGACAATCTGAATCGTTTACTTTACATGATATAAAGTAAGCACTAGTGAAGATATCGATGCAGAACTTTGCACAAGTATTACGTTTATAGGGTGGCAGCCCCATTATAAAAATCGCCGAAATCGGACCATAGGTTTTTAAGGTCCCATATATCGAACACGAGGACCTCGGTGCTTCTAACCTAATAGTAGGGTTTCCAACTTTCAATGGACTTTATACAATATATATGATGAATATGTGGGTCAAATTGTGTATTATATAATATAAATAGAGTTGAATAAATAAATTGCGAGAGTATAAAATGTTCGGTTACACCCGAACTTAGCCCTTCCTTGCTTGTTTACATTTGGTTTTCAAAGGGAAATAAAACGCTATAATTTAATGCTATGGCCCGGAATTTAGCTTTATTATTAAGATAAGATTTTTCCATAATGTTTTATAAACAATTGCGGGCAAGTGATTAACAGCTGAGAGGCAAACCAAACTGTAAATCAAGTAATAGCTGTCATTAAGACCAACTACGACAAGTCTAAAAAAACACCCGTCAAAAATACATATGTATATACATCGTTGCATCGGTAGGGAGATAGACGTTTTGAATGAAATTGTTTCGGATTGGATTAGAGCTTTTTAGTTATCTAGCCGAATATCATGGTTTTCATGGAGTCAGGTTATATGTGGTTTCTATTGGATATTGTAATTGTTGTATAGAGAATGATCAAGTCGGTAAATTTGACTATATACTTTTTAGCATTAGCTATTCCTAGACTCAAGCATTTTATTAGACTATTACAAGTTTTAGACCATCAATAATAAAATAGAAGCATGAATGATATATTTAAGCTATTAGGTCTACAACTTTGCTTCCGCCGTTTTTTTTTTTTTGTAAATTTAAGTCTTTTTTTTTTATAAAAACGGTTACAAAAGTGATATTCAAAATATTGGCCGTCGCTAGCTACTACTTTTGACCATCTTTCTGGCAGCATGCGTATTCCGTGCAAATGTCGAGAATTCGGCTAAAAAAATGGGAATGCAAAGAGATCTCTACAAATATTTTGTTGGGTTAATTTTGACACAAATGTCCAAGATCGATATAAAACGATTTAATTGATTTAATCGACCAGTGCTTGACCCTAGAGACATCTATATTAATTGTGATCCTCTTCTAACTACTTTAATGTTTTCTCACCCCTCTAATAATACTTTTTATAAATAGATATTTTTTATAAATTATTTAGTCTTCCCCCAACAATTAGCTGGAATCTACAACCCTCACCTTTCTACTAATTTCTCAATTCAAAGTCGTTACAATCCATTTCAGCCACCCAATCGCTCACATTGCAACAACAAAAATTTTCGAAAGTCACCATTCAATAATTGCCACATCTTTCCCTTAACGGTTTCTTAATGACAAGCTGTATTTCTTTTTTTTTCATTTTGATTTAACTACCTTTTACCATCACATACTCGCTTATGGCTTGTCAACAAGCGCAAAAGATAGAAAAGCGGCAAGCGAACTTAAAAAATCACCATTCTATTCTCAAGACCAAAGCTTGCGACAAGCCGCAACTGGCGGCGTTGCAGAGTGGCTTATCTATCTCTGGTGGACACACCCAGAAAGTTTGCAATTAATAAGAGAAGCGCGATTTATTTTCATGGGTCAACCGCGGTCGCTTCGAGCAGCTGCCCGAGTGCTTGTTGGGCCAAGCAATAGTCGCCAACCGACAAAGGTCCCTTCCACTACACACATAGTTGTATATAGATAATTGTATTTAAAATGTACGCGAATGAGATGCTTTTAATTCCCTTTTATTGTTGCAGCAACATTTTTACGCTGCGCTTCTAAGAAATTAAGGCGCGCGCGCACCAGTTGTCCTGCAGTTAAAACAATTTATTACCGGGAACATGTGCTCGGGCAGCGCATTAATAGTCCAGCTCTCGCTGCTAAGGTTAAATATTGCAAAAAAATAGAAGGGAAGATTATCGCTATTTTGTTGCTGCTTTTTGTTTTACTCACTTGTGTCAGCAGCGGTGCGGCAAAAAGCATTAATGCTTAAGTGCAGCAGGCATTCATTTATTATCTTTGCTTTGCCACAAATGCGGCCACTTACTCCGGCGGCCAGCCAACTATTTGTCCAAAAATTGATGAATAGGCGACAAAGCGCACTTTGTGTATAAATAAATAGTTACATGTGTTCTTGTGTATGCGTTTGGCGGATGTAATTAGTTTATTCGCTCGGTAAGGAAAAATAAGTAAGGTGGTGCGAAGTGAGAGTGGAATCGAATGTTGGGTATATATTTTAGAAGTTTGTGGTAATATAATATCTCATATATGAATCGAAATGTCTGATTTTTATGTAAAAAGCTCAGTTTATGTAGCTTAAAGCTTAAAAGTTTGTCTTAATAAGGAGCTTTTGGTACATCATATATGCAATTTAGAACGTGCATGCAATATAGTATAATTATATAACAATGAATATCTGATTTGTATGATAAAAGCTAAGTTTCTGAAGCTTTGAGCTTAAAGCTTGAAAGTTTAGTCCCATTAGCTTTTACCCATATTTCTTATAAATTAATTTTAAATATGGATTGAAGTATTTTTACTGATTTCTAATGAACTCCAACCGACTTTGTTGCTAAATTTTGTCACGTTTGACATTTCAAATGAAAGCTAAAATATATTACTTAATATAGTATCTTCTGCTACTTTATGATATATTCTTCAACCGGGACTACATTTTCGTCAAGAATCCTTGTGTATATCTCTCATGGCGGAGGGAGAAAAGTTTTGAATAGCCTCCACGACTATAATTATTGTTTTTAGATCCACTTTGTTGAGTTCTTTTATGTGTTCTTCAGAGTAACCAATCAAAGGAGTGAAACACATTTTGGTGTAATCAGATATTGTGTATGCCTCATCCTCAAGACTGATACTCTGTTGATTCCTATATTGATCAAGGCCCGTATATATCTAATGGCCTCATTGGTATATTCTAAAGACTTAATTTCCAACATGAATCTGAAGGTTTTGACTAGAATTGGTCGTGATTTAAAGCTTATAATCTATAATTACATATATATAACTATAATTGTGAACATTTTAAAATTTTCCGGAAGGGTATAAAAAGATATACACCATGGCGGATCTTTAATTCTTATACAATCCATCGTACACCTACAAAAGTTGCAAATAAAAATCTACATATATCCACACGACAGTCAAACTAACGAGCCGATTGCCAGAAATTAGCATAAGTGCACGCATGCGCCGCGTCCACATGAGCTGTGCATATCAAACAGCATCCCGCATTGCCAGTCAAGTGGGGTCTGACAAGGAAACACTAATGTGATGCAGATTTTGCGCATGCGTGCGCGTTGAGTGGTGGAGCCTGTCTTTCAAGCATACGCATTGACTGGGCATTAAATCCAGGAACTCAAGAATGTGTGTGTGTGTGATGCATTTGATGTGGTCGACATGAGTGACTGAGTGCGAGCGCCAGCCAGCCCACAGTGGAAATATGTGCCGCAGGACCCATATTTCATGCTGCGCCACATTAGTCAGACGCATTGCCATTTATCTGCTCGAATTGCTCGTGTCCGCCTGTCTATCTGTCTGTCCGATCGTCTATGTGTGCGCGCGCGGACAACGATTGACAAGCAGACAAGGCGGTGAGGTGGAGTTGCACTAAAAATATGCAGACATACATATTTATGTGTCTGGAGCGCTATTCATATATATATATATATATATGTATTTATATATAAAATAGCAGCATAGCGCTCAAAGCGCACAGATATAAGTGAATATAAATAGTTATTTGTTTGTTTGTACAAAAATAGTTGGCAACCAGCTGCGCGCATTAAAAAGCTCCACAAGCATCGGTCGGCGGCTAACCGCCGGCCAGCCAGCCTTTTCTCAATCGCATTTTTTCGTAGTTGCTGCGTTGTTTTTTTTATTTTGTGTTGTTGTCTCAGGCATTTGGACGCGCCTTATTTTATGTCGTTCGCTTGTCGCTGATTGACTCGGCCGGGTTAAGTACGCGGCAAACACTACATGTGTACCTAAAATATCCGACAGACGTGTGTGCGCATGCGCAAATGTCTGTCTGTCGCAAATATTTGGCGCTCGTACGTGGTTTGGCTGTGCGCTTGAGCGGCCTTATTGCGGCGCAGTGTCGGCTGGTCTGTTGGCGTGGTGTGTCCACTTCGTGTTGAAATCGCTGTGTTGCACACAAAACACAATTCTCAATTCAACACCCAATTGTAAATTGTATACATGAATGTTGTTGTACTTGTTGTTGTCTTTTGTCTTTTGTGTCACAAGCAAATCGGCTTTGTTATTGAAATTTTGTTGTAAATTTTTTGGATGCTGGCTTTTTTATTATTTTTGTTGTTGTTATTGTGTCTGCTATTTTTAGCCGCGCGTTTATAATACAATTTTTACGGCAGCAATTTCGCGTTATAGTTTCCCAATTGTTTTACTCGGTGCATTCAGCGTTCAATTGTCGCTTTTGTCGGCGAAAATTCTACTTGCGCAATTGAACAATTTAATTTTTGATCTCACAATTACTTACGGCAGCTCAAAGCTTACGATTAATTGCGATTATGCAAGCAAAACAATAAAAAAATTGAATGAAAATGCTATTCACAAGATTAAGCAATCAAAAGACTTAAGCTGCGAACCCGATGGACAATAAAATGCAGCGCTTACGCTTTGAGGTGCATAAAAGTTTTATGGGTTTTATGTAATAAAAGCATGTGAGAAATTAGGTTGGGAGGAAAAAATATTCAGGGGCTTAATTTGGAATTAAAATATTTGATTTGAATTTGTATTATTGTAGTCTTTAATTAAATGTATGACAAAAGGAATTCAAAGGAAAGATTAAAGAACATGGCTTCATACGAATTTCAAAATAATTGCTTTAATATAATAAAAAAATATAAATTTTAATCAATTTTATTTTTATTTTAACATTTAATAAATATAATCAAATGCAAATAAAATGTAATTAAAATCATATTATTTAATCAAAAGACTTAACTTACGAACCAAAAAAAAATTAAGACGAACTTTATGCAACGAAATTCCTTTCTAATCTCTCTGGGGAAAACTAATAAATTTTTTATGCATTTTACGCAACGAAAGTAAGGGTATAAAGCTGTGAACCGCTTTGTTTTAAAAAAGACAAAACAGTGCAGCTTGAGTTACTGTTGACATCAGTCTTCCTCAATGGCAAGCGGAAAGTAAAAATAAAAACAAAAACATTTCTATAATAATGCGTTTGCCGAGTTTAAAAATAGTAAAAAGGGAAATATTCACCTGACAATCAAAAGACTTAAGCAACAATCTTGGTGGGAGTAAATACATTAACTTTTATTTATTAATGTAGATATATATATATACATACATATGCAACACCTATTATTCCTGTAATTTATAGTGTTTATTTAAATCTGGGAGAGTTTGAATTGTTCAACTTCCTTTGAGGTTTGTCATTTAAAGGTGAGAGAAATGTGTCTCATCAACTCGTTATTTAAATGCATTGCATAATATCAACTACTTTATGCAAATGGTGTGTATTTAGGGTGATATTAAAAATCCGTGAGTTAATAATAAATATTGCTTAAAGCTAAATATTTAAAGAAAACTGTAAAAATTGTTTTTATTTCTTAATTTATCAAGCCAATTATTATTCGGAAATTGCCATGTTGGAGGAAATATTAATATAAATATGCTTACTTTTATCATAATAATTTGTATAAATTTTCAAATATACTACTGTTACGATGTACTGCCTTTTCGCCCTTTTGTTAATAAACTAATTTTCAAAGTTTAAATAATTTCTATTAAAGAGTGGACGGAATATCACTAAAAGTGGTATATTCTTTACCATAAACCAACAGCATGATAATATAGAAACAGTGTAACTAACATATGGAAAAGAATAGAGATCAATAGACATGACTAAAACATAGATATTTTCATTATTTCCGATCTTACTATGAAATATGGGTTTAAGACCCAGAGATCTAGCATATATTTTTTACCAAAAACGTCCTAGAAGTAATTCATTGGTGAATAATTATATAGTTATGTGTCAAGTTAGAACTTCTCAACCTCTATTAGTTGTATTCGAAAATCAGTGGACTCTTCGCGGGGAGTGAAAATTCTATAGAAAGTAATTTGTCAAAATTTTATAAGAACGTTTGAAATTCAGGTCAATTATTACACAGGTAACTTAATAGGTGCTTTGCAGTCTCGTCCTCCACAACCAGAGGCATGTTATATAAACAAAAAGGTCAAATTACCACAGAAGAAACTTAAAACTTTTGCCCGTATTTCAAAAGTTGCCATTTGGAATGAATATAAAAATATGCTTTGGCTAGTCAAGGTTTGAATAAATGCCAATTCATGAGGCGTTCATTGAACTTTCCATTTGGTTTACTTTCTTTCTTTAAGGACTATATTAATCGTATGTGAAACTCAAAGGGATGTACGATTAAGTAAATGTATATATAAGGATGACTAGTGAAGGAGTAGATCTGAGTGTAATTATACAGATGAATGTTTAAAATACTGCTAGTATGCTAATATGTGTATATAGAAGTAAGGCATAATAAAAGGGGATAAAATGCCTTATTGTTTAATTATATATAAATTATTGTCCGAGTATTCGAAACAGTAGTTTTTAGAGTATGTTGTGAGAGCATTTCTATCCACTAACTTAAACTAGTTAACTATTTTTTTAACATGCACATATAAATATTTTCTATGAACCATATTAATACTTCTTATTTTTTCGCATATACTAAAGGAATTTCAATGTATTTTTGCAATGTGATCTAACTATGAAAACAAATAATTAAACAAAAAACAAAACTTCGCTAGGGCCTTTTATTTTAATTTTTTAATGGTTTGAAGTCGTGCACATATAATTTCTTTACTTAGGTATTTATATAGATTTATTACCACTGAACCTGAAAACCTCCTCTATATAACAAATTTAATTAAAATAAAATTACTTTCTATATCGAAATTAACAATTTTGAATGGCCGAAATTTAACCTGGAAATCATTCTTTAAAAATATTTAGCAACTCATAGTATAAAATCATTTGAAATTGTCGTATTCACTTTTTACTCTGATTTTAGCATTCAAATCACGGGGCCGATGGACCGAATATATCTAGCATTTTATTGCATTCTAAAGTGAAACTTTTTCTAATTCAAATTAGTATTTAAAACACACACTTGCTTTCCTTTTCAAAGTCTATCAATACCTTATCAAGTAACTAAAAACAAAACTAGAAGAATATAATAAAATCCACGAATTTTGATTGCAAGCAACACAAGCGAAACAACAACCAACCAAAATCATCGCCAACATCATCTTCATCATTATCATCAAGGATCATCGATTGAATTACAAGTATTGCTAATCACAAAAACAAAAACAGCAAAACACAAACACTCACGCCGTTGGACGACGTAAGAACGTGTCGTGAATTTCGCGAAAACAACAAACACACATTGTTGCATACAAATCGTTGTACAACAACAAATGTCATGCAAACATGGGAGAAACGCAAAAAACACAGTTCAGAAGAAGAAAAAAATTGCAAAAAATAACATGAAATTAGCTTTCAAAGTCAAGTGAGTACAATTAGTGTTAATTAGTATTGGAACAATTGGTTAGCTTACATTGGCACCACTCACGTTGCTGACCAGCACGCCACAGTAATCGGGCGCACCCTGTTTCGCCAACAGATTTATGCTGAAGCCCACCGCATCGGAGCCGTCGCCCATGGCCATGCAGGCCGCATTGCGGTGATCGCGCGCATGCACGGCACCCGCGTAGGGACCGTTGAATTTCACTTTGATATTCATTGTGCCCGATTTGCATGTGGCCGTTACGCGTGGCGCGAACTCATTTTGTGTTGAGACCTCTTGTGTTGCCACCTGTAAGGAAATAGAAAAATATATTTAATATGAGAAAAATGAAATTATGATTCAGGAAAGTTTTAGCTTAAGGTATAACATTTTAATTTGTATAGAAAATTAAATTTAATATTTTAATTTTATATTAGTCATAATTTTCGGAGAAAAACTCTATTTAATTCCATAAGACCTGTCTGATAAATTATAATGTATTATGATCGAAAGATTTTAAACCGTAACGACCATAGGAGCTCAGTTTAAAAGAGAGTTATAAGGTTGCCACATCTTTGAAAATTGGAAGTAAGAAAAGCTCATGAGAAAATATTACATACAGAATGGACTTAAGGTGTCTTACAGTTCAAAATATTTTTGAGAAGGGTTGCCACCTAATTAAATACATTTTAAAATAATCATATCTTCTTTAGTAACATTTAAGATAACAAAGCATATATATTGCGAATTTTATGTTGAATATTTTTGATAAGAGTTGCCACCATAAACAATATTAAGACGGGTTGCCACATGTTAGGAATTTATTTATAAAATTATTTCTGTGAAGAGAATATATGACTCCTATCGCACGGATAATTGAGCTCAGATTGGTTTATGAAATAAAGCTTATATATAAATGCTTTGAAAGGTTGCCATCTGTTTACAAGTTTTACTTAAGAAAATTGTGAAGATAAAAATTATAAAATATTGCTAAGAATACAATAATATTTCAGAAATCTTCCTCCATATTTTCTTTCCTTTCATAAAAGAAAGAAAACAATATTTTTGAGAGTAGTTGCCATCTGTTTCACAATTTCTTTCAATTAAATTGAATAATAAATTATATGTTATATAAAGAGTTTCAAACTACTTATGTATTTTTAATACTAATTTCTATGGGTAAAATGTCGAAGCAGAGGTGCCAGCTATTTAAAATTTAATTTTAATATATTGTAAACAATTGATCTATACTTAAGAATCTAATAAAAACCTATATGATTATACCAAAGAATCAAAAATATAAACACCACCACACAAATATTTGTCTATTTTGATGGAAAGTCTATGGTATGTATGTATCTTCCCTCGCCTACCAGAATATAAATTCCATCAAACATTAACCTCTAAAGCTCATTGCTATTTTTTACTCGCACCTAATGAGGCGCCTATTGTCCCACTTTACACCTTTTAGCCACACTTCAAGGCCCAAAGCAATTTTGCTAAATAACAATAACAACAACCGCCTAGAACGAAAGCAATTTGTGTTCATCAACGTAACTTGGAAAAAATTAATCAAACAAATTATGAACAAGCTAATGGGCTGACATTAATCACGGCCTTTACGGCGCGCGCGCAATCACCTCCACACACACACTTTACCGCGCTTACATACATACATACATACATACACTCCCAGCCACCTACTTGTGACCTCTTGCTTGATTTAATGAGCACCAAGGCGCGCATCAAGCGCAAATAATGGCAGACGTCTACAGCAAAGAGCACAAAGCAAATGTTTGTTTTTAATCATTACCGATTGGGAAGTTCGCTGCATTAACACAATTTCATTGGAAGTTCTAATAATCAAACAACAATAACAACAAAAACAAAATATGATCAAAAATCAACAGCGAGATAAGTACTAATTGAGGTTAGATAAAAAGTTGTAGGTAAAAATTAAGTGGAAAGTACAAAAAGCGCATGTGTTATTAAAAAACTACCGTATCGAAAATTATTTAGTTGTGTTAAAAGAAAGAAATGAAGTGAAACGAAATTCTTCTATTTGAATAGCCAATACGCCGCATGTGTTGGCGCAAATCGCTGTGTGTGTATATGTGTGCGTTTGTGCTGCCCACACGCTAATTGTAAATAACTGTACTATGGAGGTTGTGTGCTTGCCGCACAAAAGCTCAGAAGGTTGCCCGTAACGGTAGAACAAAATCAATTAATTTTAGAAATAAGTTTATCGACACCAACAGATGACGTGTACCTACGTACATATACATGTACATATAGACTTGTAAATGTAGCACAAAGAATATTGAAAATTGCTTACTTTATTGGTTTAGCCAAGTGAACCAAATTAAAAATTTTCTGTAATTTTTTTTGTGAAAATATTTTTTTTTGCTATTTCTTCAGGAATTTATTTATTAGGTCAAACTTGTGACGTTAAAGAAATTAGCGATATCCACTATGTCAAATTTAATGACAGTATTAATCAAAAATAGTCATTTATTATTTATAAAATTTGGGAATATCCCTTTCGAGCTAAATTATTAAATTATTATTTATTGAAATTGTTTGAATTTCTTTACGAAGATTTTTTTTTTTTTTTTTTTCTTTCAATATACATTTATTTACTGAATCTGCTCTTTAAAGCCTAACAATAAGTTATAAAATCTTAAAACTAACTAAAAACTAGACAAGCTCAACCAGGTGATTGAGTTGTTTTGGTGAAACGTTGCTCTTTAGTGTGCTGGCATATCTCTTCTTTTTAGACGTGATTGATTACAGGATTGTATTAAAGCATTAGCCAATGGGTTTGGGTGATCACGGAGTTTAGATATATATTTCAATCTGCTGTCCTCTACTTCTTTCTTCACCATTGGGATACCAAGATCTTTATGGATATTTTCATTGCGCATGTACCATGGTGAGCATGTGATTGTTCTAAGCATTTTCGATTGGAACCTTTGTATTATATCGATATTTGTTGCACAGGTCGTACCCCACAGTTGAATGCCGTACATCCAAATCGGCTTTATGACCGCATTGTATAAAAGTACTTTGTTGTCTAGGCTAAGTTTAGAGTTTTTATTTATAAGCCAATTTAAATTTGCAGCTCTTATCTTCATGCAAGTTATTTTACTAGATATATGTTTTCTCCACGTAAGCCTTCTATCTAGGTGAATACCAAGATAGGTAACTTCATTCGCTTGGGGCACCAAAATATTGTTCATTTTTACTGCTGGACACATTTTTGGTCTTAGAGAAAATGTAACATGCTTACACTTTTGTTCATTCACATTTATACGCCAGTTGGCTAGCCATTCTTCGACAGATTTTAAGTGCTCCGCTAATATTCTTGATGCTGTAATGTGGCATTTGTTACGGCTCACTAAAGCTGTGTCATCCGCGAAAGTTGATGTCAAAACATTATTAGCTGTTGGGAGATCAGCAGTATATATGATGTACAGAGTTGGCCCTAAAACACTGCCTTGTGGTACACCAGCCATTATTTGTCGTTCATCAGATAAGAAGTCTCCTACTTTAACCATAAATTGTCTATTATTTAAATAAGACTCCAATATTTTATACAATTCTAAAGGTAGAATGTTTTTAATCTTATATAAAAGCCCTTCATGCCACACCTTATCAAATGCCTGAGCAACGTCTAGAAATATAGCTGAACAGTACTCTCTGTGCTCAAATGCTTTTCTTATTTCGTTAGTTATTCTATTTACTTGCTCTATCGTGCTATGTTTTGCACGAAACCCGAATTGATGCGCTGGTATTACATTATTTTCGTGGAGGAAAGGAGACATCTTTGATAGTAACACCTTTTCAAATATTTTAGAAAGGCAGGGTAGAAGACTGATTGGTCTGTATGAAGACGGCTGTGTCAGGTCTTTCCCAGGTTTATCTATCAGGATAATCTGCGACTTTTTCCATGAAATCGGATAGTATCCAAAACTAAAAATCGCATTAAAGAGCAAAGAGAGCACTTCTACAGCAATATTTGGTAACTCTATTAGCATTTTCGGGGTGATATTATCATGTCCTGGCGACTTTTTTTGATTTAGTTCTTTTATGATGCAATTAATTTCAAAAGGTGAAGTCTTAAAAGACTCGAGTGACTCATTTGCTGTGTTAGGTAAGATTGACAACATAAAGTTGTTCTTTGGGCAATTTGGTTGAAATACCTTTTCCAGGTGATTTGCAAAACAATTAGCCTTTTCCTCGTCACTTCGAGCCCAATTTCCACCCAAGTCTCGTATAGGCATGTTGGAGTCGACTGGAGGCTTCATGGACTTTTGGGCTTTCCACAGGGAATTTTGCTTTCTTGAGTTTGGACATAGCTTCTTTATATACATTTCGTTGTTGAATTCTTCCTCGCGTTTAAGCGCTTTCTTTAATTTTCGTACAGCAGATTTCAATTGAAGCTGAGTGGAAGGGGAGCGATTTATCTGCCATTCTCGTCTAGCACGCCTGTTATCATTTACAAGCTTTTCTATTTCTCTGTTAGTGGTTTTTCGGAGACCAAGTGGCTTATAGTTTCTGTTTGGTGTTGCTAAGACAGCTGCGTTAGTTATTATATCATTAAGTTCTCTTATGCTTTCGTCAATATCTCTTCCTGTATTTATTTTGTACTCACTATTAATGTGGCTACTCACATATTTCTTATATTTTAACCAGTTCGTTTTATAAGATGTTAGACCCACTTTTGGATCAACGAATATGGGTTGTTCACACAACTTTATTAGTACAGGTGAATGATCAGAAGATAAGTCTGTACATGTATCAGCTGTCACAAGCGATCTATCTATATTTTTGATTACTGCGAAATCAATTAGATCTGGTATTTTGTTACGATCACTGGGCCAATATGTCGGCTTGCCAGGAGATATTATATCAAGATTATTGTGCTTATTCATAATTGTGTTGTACAGCTGTCTTCCTTTAGGGTTAATTAGACGTGAGCCCCAGTACGTGTGTTTTGCATTGTAATCTCCACCTGCTAGGAATCTATGACCTAGCTTTCCAAAAAAGTCTTTAAATTCACCATCTGTAATTTTAAAACGAGGTGGACAGTATATAGCAGTTAGATTTAAATCACAACCCCGATTTTTTAATGATATTGTTGTAGCTTGTAACTGGGCTGTAGCATGATATTCTAGAGCATAGTGGTTAAGCCGATTTCTAACCAATACTGCCGTTCCACCGTGCGCTTTTCCATCCGGGTGATTTGTAACATAGCGTCTAAATCCGGGTATATTGAAGTTATTTTTGTTTGTCAGATGAGTTTCTGATATTAGCATTACATCTATATTTTTTTCAGACAGAAATCTAATAATCTCTAGTTTATGTTGGTTAACACCGTTAGCATTCCATATACAGATATTTAGTACGCTCATTTTTTACTTAATAAAGTTTGCAGCATTTGGTTTTGCGATTTTATTAAATCTTGTATCATATTTTGCATAGTAGACATAAATTGTGTCATACATTGCGTAAGATTTATAATCATGGTTTCAATACCACCATTCGAGGGATTTTGCGGTGGTTGCATTTGTACATTGTTGCCTTTTACAACATTGGCATAGCTCCCTTGTACAGTATTATTTTTAATATTACTAGGTTTTGGAATATGGTCTGTGATATCTATAATGTCATTACGGGGAGTATGTAACATTTGGTTACGACGTGCTTGAATTCCCTGTGACAGCTTCAATTTTAAATCTTTATAAATAGGACAACCCCTGTAGTTGGCAGTGTGATTTCCTCCACAGTTGCTGCATTTTTTATTTAAATTCTCTTTCTTAGTGGTGCATTTGGAGGTGGAATGTAAATCTCCACATATCACACAAACACTGCGTAGAGTGCAATAGGATTTGGTATGGCCATATTCTTGACAATTGGTGCATTGTACCGGACCATTTCTTTTGTGTGGTTCTTCAACGGTTACTCTACGGTGCAGCAAATATTTTAAATTGTATATTGGATGCACTTCGTTCTTTCTAAGCTGGTTAGAATTCGGCATCAGTTCAATTCTAAACATGGGTTGTGGTACTTTATTTCTGTTAAAGATGTTTACAACAGTTTTAACTTCAAAGCCACATTCTTCAAGGGCTTCTTTGACTTCGTTAGAATCTACGGAAGACTCTATACCTTTAATTACAATAACTAGGCCTTTAGAACTCTTCAGCTGATAAGAATAATAGTTCTTATTTTTGTTTGACAAATATTTAACTATGTCCATGAAACTTTTCTCAGTGTACGACTGTATTTTAGTCTCATCTATATTGCCCTTTTTCAAAGGCACTATATGAAAATTATTAGTACCTACAATTTCACTCAATTTAGCAACAAGTGCATTTGAGCTACGCTCCCGCAAATATATTGGCGGCGGTTTAGCATTCGCGACTGTGGTGGCACCCTTCGCATCGTCGTCCGAACCTTTGCTTAATAAGGCAAATCTGTTGCCATTTAATACCTCAGGTTTGTTTTTGATTGGCTTGTCGCCTTGAAATTTTTTAGGATTGACCGCTAACTTTGAAGGACTTAACTTTCTTTTTACATTGATGTAGCGGTCAATGCCAATCTGCACAGATAAACCTTTTTTTATTGGTACATTCTCACCTTGCGCTATGTTTTTCTTCGCTGTCTGATCATTTGCTGGTACCTGCGAATTTGTTGGTGTATTTTTGTTTGTTGCTGGCCCTTGTTGACTGCCGTTCTCTGCTGACTTTGCTGTTTGTAAGCTCTGCTTTGGCTCGGTTGGTCGCTGTGATGGGTCAAAGATTTACGAAGATATTGTCATTTTATTTAACACTTTCGTCATTGAATTTGACATAATGAGAACAGCGCATAAAAGTAAGCGGTTTCATCCTGGTCTTTGGAAAAGGAATTGTCAAGCGCGAAAAATGAGTTAAAATTGGTCATAAGATTTCAATAACATAATAATAATTCTCCAACAGATTCTAAAGAAGTGATTTTTTTTAGAAATGGCTATGATAATATGAGAATAGTGGCTAAGCTATTAATGCGTTCTATAGTCATAAGTATATTGGTCTACAACTTTGCTTCCGCCGTTTGTTTTTGTAAATTTAAGTTTTTTTTTATAAAAACGGTTACAAATGTCGATGAGCCTCAGCCGCACTTTTCTTGGAATTAAAAAAGAAAAGCAAAATTTACCGCAAATGTCGAGAATTTGGCTCAAAAAGTGACATTTTCAGTTGAGAATAAGTTTGGGACGCAAACAGATCTCTACAAATATTTTGTTGGATTAATGTTGACACAAATGTACAAGATCGATATAAAACGATTTAATCGATTTAATCGACCAGTGCTTGACCCTAGAGACATCTATTGGAAAACGGCGGAAGCAAAGTTGTAGACCTATACTTAGAATTTCTACAATTATGTTCATCGTGAAATGAAAAGTCAAACTGAGTATCAAATAACAAATTCAAAAATACCAACTTCGAAAAAGGTATTACCTCTTTTTAAAATCACACGTCTAAGAAAACACCTGTATATTTGAATTTATGTACGGCCTGAAAAATCTTCTATGATACTCGGATATATATTTTCAAAGTTACATATATCGCTCATTTACTTGAATAGTATCACAACTCAAAAAATACGATTTTTGAGTTGAGTATGCAGAAATGTGCGCAATTTCAGCGTCCATATGGTATAAAAATTTCATTCCGATGCGTAGAAAAATAAACCGTGACATAAGAATGTGCCGTTATTAAACTTGTTATGTTGGATTATTTTTTAACTACAATAACGACACTTCTCAGTTGTGCCAGAATTAGGCATGGATTTTTATCTGAAAGAGAGACATATTTTGTGTTACAACGATATTGGTGAAAAGTAATTAAATTTTTCGTATTGATTTTTTTCAACAAAAACGACACATTTGACTTATGACGGCGAAATTGAATTATTTTTTTCACAAATAACGACACAATTCAAAATGGGTCACGTTTATGCCCAAGAAAAAGCATTAGTACACTCTATTTGGTCCATTTATGCTCAACATTGTATTTAATATATTACAGGCCACTAGATTTGTCAATAAACTGATGGAATTTTTCTATATTTGCTAAATAAGAGACAATTGAAAACTTTAAATAGCTCTCCTGAAAAATTGACTTTTTTGAGTTGTGACACTATTCAAGTAAATGAGCGATATGTATTTACATAGTTAAATATATTTACAATACTTTAGTTAATCTTTCATATAAAAACGGAAGCTAATTTTAAATTCAATTTGAGTTTATTCGTGTTACACGATGCTTTGGAACTAGTAAAATAGATAACAGGTATTATTGTTAGATATTTCCAAATAGTTCGACTTTAAGTTAGATATGATCATGTGATATATTGGCAAATCTATGTATATATTGAAAATAAAACAGAGTCAAGTTAGTTAGCAGCATATATAACTCAAGATCAAGAACAGATATGATTTTGATGATTTACAATTTGTTTGAATTCGTTTATATTCCGAAATGTACAAAAACTAATAAAACATCGGAACGGTTCACTAACAAAAAATTTAATTTTCAAAGATCTTTATACATTTAAGCACATAGAAAAACAAGCTTAAACGTCAATAAAAAGTGAAAAAAGACACCATTTGTCAAATCGATTGATCTCAATCATTACTATGTTAGGCATATGCATTATATTTAAATATTTGTTATAAGAACTTCCAGTTTTTAAGGAAAGCCACCTTATATGGATATATGGCCCTGAACACAATTTTCCCTTTTCGGAACAAATTTATTTGCGATTTACATAATAATCTACGTCCATGAAAGAATGAAATCGTACTAAGTATGGATTCAGAAGGTCGTAGAACCAAATTTTATAGAAGGCTATATTTTATTAAAAGAACTGAGGAGATAAGGAAGAAATGAAGTATATATTGCTAACTACAAAATTCATGACATACTAATCTGATGGTTTACTGAATTGGTATTCATAGACACTTCAGAGTTAAAAAAGGAGGATAGCTACACGATATACTTTATTGTACAATAAAATTATAAATTATAAAAATACTTGATATTTTATATTTGAATATGGATTTATGTTTTTCCTTGATTCTCTTATTGCCTTATATTCTTAGGACTTCACGTAAGTCATCAGGGATTTCTTTGTGTAAACAGAGTGTCATCAGTATGACAACATACGGATTATGGGTTATATTACACACTGGGTAAAATCGTCTTCGACCAATATAAGAATTTTACGAGCACTGCAGTGCATACCACATACAATACATTACAATGCCTGACCAGTAAGACACGTATGTATGTATGTATATATCGTACGCAAAGTCCCTATGCAGATGAAGCAAAAAGTGCTCAGCAGCCCATGCACGATTCAGGTCAAAAGGCTGCAAAAGTTGAAGTTAATACCTCAGCGCGGCAAGCGTTCTTTAAGAAACTAAAAAGCTTTCCAACGTTTAGAATTACAAAAGTCAACTTAGCAGGAACGGTATGGCGTAGGGAGTAAAGAGCGTGTTGGATAATTTATGGCCAACACTAATTTTGGCCAACTGCCTGTTGTCGCGACTGCCAAAGCGATAACGCCACCGGCGATGGCGAGCTTGACATTGCGGCTGTAGCGGTACGCCAAGCCAAGCCAATGCATATCACTGCCAAAACGGTGGACAGACTGTGCCCCAGACGATCGGCAGGTAATTGAATTTGTACTTTTGCGCCGACAAACAAATCGACTAAAGAAAGCTACACCACACTCAACTCGTACCCAGTATCAGGGTTTAAATGCTCCCATTTACATAGCGGTGCTCTTTTGTCTGACCTAAAGCCGCGCGGCGCAAGCGAAGCAACTCCTTGGCACTTTGCTGTTAAGCGAAAGGTGAACGGCGATTGTCGATCGCTTTTTGGCGCATGCGCAAAACGCTGACCATTTTGGCCATGTGGCAGCGCTTCAATTGATCGGTTTTTTGCATGCCGACGCGCGTTCTGGCAGCAACTCGCTCGTTGGCAGCCGCTGCAATTGCTTGATTTATTTACCCAAAAGGTTGAGGTTTCTATAGCTTCTAGCGCGAACACAGCGTGTGCTTGTACCTACGTAAATTATTGCAAATGTTTGGCAATATTTTATTGTGCGCGGTTGAGTTGTTCAGAAACTGGAGCAAATTGTAGAAATTTGATGAATGTGCAGTTTGTCGCTTTTGTTGGTTTTGTGTTGTTATAATTAAAGCGGGAGCAACATTATTTTTGTTGAAAGAAGTAGGTCGCTCAGAATTGCGACTAATAGGTTTGTATTAATCACAGAATATTTTTGTTATTGGAAAAAAATTGTTGCTAAGCTCAAATTTCTACTCGATATGATTGATTGTTTGAAAGATTTATAGTTTTAATGTATAATTGATTTCGTTTAATAGAGATTTACTATTAAACATGAATAATTATAATGATATTTGAAATCCCGCTTTTTTAAATTTCTACCGTCTGAAATCGTGTGTATTTTTTTATGACTCATAAGTCAAAATGGAGACAAGACGACTTTATTAAAATTTTTTGAAATTATGAATTTTTTTTAAATATAAAATTTCACTCTTGGTTCGAGCAGTGTTGAATCTTTTTATGGATTTTCTTTCAAAATTTGTATTTCTATAGTTTTTAAAACAGAGTAATCTGATTTGCTTCGTGAAATCGGCTGTAATTTAGTTGTCTGCACTCGCGGAACAAATCCAAATAAATATTCATTCGTACAATGGGGAATATAGAATTGAAAATCTTCCATAGGAATACGAGGGCTGCTATATATATTTCTGGCTTAGGCAACACTAAGTGTTGCCAGGTGCAATCTGACATTTCCATTGGAAAGTTTGACATTTTTTAGCATAACATCACTCAGAACGTTTTGTCATTTAATCGTGAATTCTTTTATTTATAGGGAATTAAAAAATTCATCTCGGCCAAAAAATGGAATTAACTCGTGAACATTTTCGTGCGATCATTTTTCACAACTTTCGACGTGGATTATCGCGACAAGAGTGCATCGATGAACTAAAATCTTTGTATGGCTATGAAGCTCCATCCTATAGCACTGTGAAAAACTGGTACAACGAATTCAATCGTGGCCGACGCTCGCTCAAAGACGAATTCCGTGAAGGTCGTCCAAAAACAGCCGTTGTGCCAGAAAACATCGATGCCGTACGTGGACTGATAATGCAAGACCGTCATGTAACATACCTTCAGATAGAGGCATGCCTATGCATTTCTCCCACCAGCATACATTCGATATTGCATTAACACCTGGCCGTAAAAAAGGTTTGTTCTCGTTGGATCCCGCACAATTTGACAATCGCTCAAAAAAAGGCTCAAAAAAGGTGCTTCGAAAATTGGTTTGAGCGCATGCAAAAGTGTATAAATCTTGATGGAGAATATTTTGAAAAACAATAAAACCATTTTCCTTGATAAATATTCCTATTTTCATTATTAGGCCAGACCTCGTATATGTCAAATTTTATGACTAGCTAATCTAATTGTTCTGAAAAGTATCCACAATGGAAATTTACAGTTTGCTACCATTTGAATTATTTTACTCACTGTAATGGTAACACTCGTCTATCGAAATTATCAAATTGAATCGTCAATGAAGTGTCATTAAATTTGACATAATATCACTTTGACAGAAAGGATAACCTAATAAGTCTAACAAGGCTTTTTTGAATAAAATAACTAAAGGACTTTTAGGTAAGTCTTCGGAGATGTATTCGTGAAGTATTATAGAATATAACAGGATTGGAACAGCATATAAAGTGTTGCACCCAAAATTTAGGCGTTTAATTTTATTATTTTATTCAATTAAAAGTGCAGTGAAAAATTATATTGTGGTAACACAGATCCGGCTTTCGTTGCGAATTATTTTCGTTGAGTTGTTCCACATGTAATAGATACCAGGAAAATAATGTTTAGTGTTTCTAATGGTTGTCAATTTGATTTAGCAGCATTTCATGGCTTAACTAAAAAAAGATTTATTTCTATTGATAATTACAATTGATATTGGTCTATAGATCCGTATTGGGGTAAATTTATTCTGCAATACTTAGGTCAGAAATGTATTTGGTAAAAAATTCGACTTGCATCATGCTTTGCTAATAGCATATTAATAAGAAATTGACAAATTTCACAAATTTAAAAATTAAAATTTGTTATGTGAACATGACTAAAGGCTATTAAGACATCTAAGCTTCAAAAGCACTAAGCACACTGCTGTTTAACCTTGCGTCTTAAATGTCTGACTGACCAAAATTCCCATTATACATGAAGAGTACAAGTTGCTTGCATTTTAATGTCTTTCATTGGCAGAATATACCAAAAATCGTTGTGAGAAACTACTGCTGAATTCTTCGATTGAAACTGGTTGATTCTTTTTCCCACGGCAAAAGCTGCAATGGTATCATACATACAATGCATATATTCATATAAAGGCAAAAGCAAATAAAGTCAATCAGCTTACAGTTGAAAGAATATTTTTCGAGTAGGGTTGCCATTTGTTTATATTTTTAGTTTAATAAAATGCATAAAATAAAGGATCCGATAAACACGAATATTAAATTCAATCAAAGCCAAAATATATTTGTTAAGTTAAAATTTTTGGTTTTCAATAAAATTTATAAGAGAAAAGATACGGTAAGAGGGTTACCACCACTTTAGAAATTCTAATTAAATAAAATTTTTAAGCCAAAGCCAAAAGCAAATAACGTCAATCAGAAAAGAACTTTATTAACAACAACAAGGAGAGCAAATGACCGAGTTTTTCCCATTGATTTTATGTTGGTCGTGAGAAAAAATGCTATTAAACTTTGAACTCTCTAAGAATCGCAATAAAACTCTATTAAAACATCAATAATGCTTTGAACTACCTCGCCACCGTCTGCACCGCCAAGTCAGTCGTATACACGAGCGATCTATTGCCAATCAAATGGAGCGTGTAGTGGCGAACTTTTATTGTCAACAATGCAAAGCAAATAGCTGCTTGTAGACCAAATGTTGTTGTTGTTGTTGTTGTTGCTGCTGCAATACTATTGCTCCAATTGTTGTTGCCCAAATGTAAGAGTTGCAAATAAAAAGCAAGCGAGCTCAAGACAGAAAGGAAATTAATGCAAAACTGACAAGCAGCAATTGGAAAGACAACAGTTACAACAACAACAACACAAAAATAACAACAACAGAACTGCATACAAATCTGAATTGTGGACCGGAAAAAACTATAAAGCAATATGCAGTCAAATTCAGCTTTCAGCTGTGCCGCACAGCAATGAAAGTAGCACAATCCGCACAGTGCCTCTTGCTGGATCGCAGCTGCGACTGCGCAGTGGCGCTAACCCAAAATACGAGTACCTGCTGCCAACTGGTTCGACGTAAAGAACGTGCAGCGCATTTGCTCGATACTTTCCACACTGACGCTTCGATATGCTCGTAAATTGTTGCTGTAATAGCGACGATTGCACGGCGATTTGTTGTTGTTGTTGGTGGAACTGGAACGTGGCATGAGTGCCAAGTGCTCCAGTAAAGGAGAGAAGCAAAAAAAGAAAAAAATCTGGCGAAAAAACAACAAAAACGAAATAAACTATTAGCTGCATGTGCCTCGCATTTGGGAGTGTTCCGTGGACAAGATTTCTGCGCAAAAAAGTCCAAGCGGTAAAAAAAATATGAAAGAGTGGTAGCACTGTCGCAGCGGCAAGCGAAGCGAGAATGCATATAACAATAATACGGACGGACAGCAATGAAAGCAGCATGACGCATCCCGCACACACACAGCCAAACACACAAATTGGTTCAGCCCCTTTTTCAACTGGTATCGAGTATCGGAAGACATTTTTAGAAAGTTATTTCTAATATTATGCATTTTAGATCGTACAGCTTCACAATGACAAAGAAGTTTGTGGAAAGAATAAATTTGTTAAATATGCAATTTTTAAGGAGCACCAAAGAGAAGCTGTGCAAAGGAACTAAAAATAAATTGTAAACTTCGTGAGAATAAATCAAACTGGGTTACCAACTGTTTGGAAATTTTTATATACATAAAATTAATTAGATAAAGTTTACGAAATGCATAAGCTTAGCATTGAAAATAAAATTTTAAATAGAGTTGCCACCTCTTCAGTTTTTGTAAGCAATATCATTTTAAATATAAACGTTGCGATTAGCATGAATACAAAACTTATTAGCCTTAACGATGTTAATATTTTTGTTGAGAAGGGTTGCCACCTGTTAATATTTTTTAATTCAATAAAAAATGTAATTTAAAGGATACAGGAACATGCATTTAAGAATAAATTAGTAAAGTGGTCAGATTGAAAAAAGTTTGTAGAAGGTTGCCAGCTGGTTAAATTTTGGATACTGTATAATTTTTAAAATTTTCGATTCAATAATATGAATGTGTTGGAAAATGCAGATGATTAAAGCGGATATTAAATTAAATTAGCTTCAGAAAGCTAACCGTCGAAAATAAATTTTTTCGTTGAGGGTTTCCATCTGCTTAGACTTTTTGATTTAATATAATTATTAAGGTAAATGATGCTATAAACACGGGTACAAAATTTAGTATATTTATCGTAGGTTGTAGTTGAGACAATTTTTTTTCCAGAGTGTTGCCAGGTTTTAAAATTTGGCATTCAACAAAATATATAAAAATTTGAATTCAATCAAATTGACAAGTAATACGATGTTATAAACATGGATATCAAATAGAACAGACATTTAAATACAGTATTTTAGAAGGGCTGCCACTTATTAGGAAATGCTATAAATATAGCGATACAACGAAATTTCTTGGCCAATTGGAGTTTAAGCTTAAGACTGTTCACATACGAGTGACTAAGATAAACAAGTCAATGACTATTACTTCAACAATAATAACAACAGATATCAACAGCAGAAATCGTACAACAATAAAAGCTGCTTAAAATTACTGCAGAAAAATTCAATAAATGAACGTGCAAACAATTATTTGAATCACAGCTGCAATGAACAAATTTTACACATACATATTTATGTACATATATGCGCACTTCAGCTGCGTTGAGTGGCGATAAAAGCTTCGAGAAATACACCAGCTCTCGAATTGCAAACATTACATGCCCAACAGTTAAGGCGTTGGCGTTGAAATGTCGTCATGGCAGTAAAAATTGAAAAGGAAAAACCTCAACACTCACATAACACTAAACTGATAAGCCAATATTTGCGAAATAATTGTCCTGATACCCTGCCGGAATTTGTGTGATTCTCAACCATTATCATAAAATTTCATTAAGAAATATTTATTATATTTTTTTAGATAATCAAGTAAACGGTTCGGTTGTGGTTGTTATTTTTGTAATTATAAATTGTATTTTCCTAAACAACCTTCGGCTATTCCTTATCCATATTTCCAGCTGGGCATATCAAACTAACCAACGGCTGAGAGTGACAGAGTTCAATGCGCCGCCCAATGCCGTTGAGGGTCGTAATTGGCCAGCGCATTGTTGTGTTAAACCGCCCGCACGCTGCCCTTACTTCGCTCAGCCAGCAAATGCAGCAATAAAATGCGAAGTTTTTAAAACTCCGCTGCAACTCACCGCTTGTGCGAATATGAAAATAAAGGCTGGTGGCATGCTTTAACAATATGTTTGTTGTTTCAAATAATTTGTTGTTGTAATATTATAGAACAAACGAGCATACATATATTCTAACTTTATTTAGTTAGTTAACTTGTTTAATTTATTTGTAGCGGTATTGAGCATTTGTGTAAAAAATTACAAAAATAAAAACAAACAAGCTTATATCCGTGAAATATTGCAAAGCCAAGCAATTATTATGTAACACGCTCTAATAACTTTTATGTTACAAATAAATTTTTAATTTTTTTTATATTTTTTAGCGCCAGATACCGAGCATACAAATGCGCAGTTTTAGTAATATACTAACGGCCATATATGTATATGTAAATTTGTATATGTTGTTGTGTGCAAATATGCATGAAAATAAATTTCGTGTAAACAACCGCTGTTAGTTTTGACGTACTTTTTGCCAGCATTTTGCCATGAACTAACAATATGTTACTTTACCAGCTTGTAGTGGTTTGTTCTATATTGACACATACCTATAAGTTATATAGACATACATAAAATATATATCATTCACATATGTATATGTCTCTGATTTTATCGCAATATTTGCAATGAAAGTGGCATGCATTCGCACGATTTATTCTAATTTAACTTGTTGATATTTATATTTAATTTTCAAACAACTGCAAAATTTACAATCACTTTTAGTGTCCAGCAGCGCTGTTGAACCTTGAATTAAATATAAAGTAATATAGTTTTAGTTATTATCTAATTGTCCGCTTTAATTAATTAAAAAAATCGCATAGACATGCAAGTTTATGCAAGAAAATACAGTTCATTAGGGTGTGCAATTAACGTAACTTTGTGTGGCAATAAATTATACTATTTTGCATATGATACGAGTATCCGCTTAATGAAAGTGAAAGAATTGTCGTAAAGTACACAACTCATGTGTTTAATACATGCCAGACAGCCTACTTTGCATGTAGCAGGTCGGTGGTTGGTTAGATCAATGTTGAATCCGGCTCAAAAGTGAAAAGAGTTAGTAGCTAAAATAACTTCTGAGGTATACGCAGCTTAGTCACAACTTTAGAAGTTTTTTGAGTTGACTAAATTACATTTCTCCGAAGTTCGTTGCTTAAGTCTTTTGTTACTGATTTCGATTATTTAAAAAGTTACGCCACCTTGATATTAAACACATTTTTTAGCTTAATTTCAAAGTCTCGTTAGAATAGTATTTTGAGATGTCTCCGAAAACAATGGCTCAATAATTACGAAAGTTGTGATCATTAGAAGCCAGCGCGTTGGGAGCGCGCCAATAGTACATTTCAACCGATTGACTTGAAAATTAAAATACATCTTCTTAAATAGATTTTCCACAGAGTGACGTGGGTTTTTTCGATTGAATAATTTGAAAATTTTTTATCCAATTTTTATACGGTGTTTTTAGCCAGACTTTTTTTTAAACTGGATAAGGAAGCGAAGCGTATGGGTCTGGTGGTGAACGAGGACAAGACGAAATATCTCCTGTCGTCAAACAAACAGTCAGCGCATTCGCGTCTTGGCTCCCACGTCACTGTTGACAGTCATAACTTTGAAGTTGTAGATAATTTCGTCTACCTGTGAACCAGCATTAACAGCAATAACAATGTCAGCCTGGAAATCCAACGCAGAATCACTCTTGCCAACAGGTGCTACTATGGACTAAGTAGGCAATTGAAAAGTAAAGTCCTCTCCCGACGAACAAAAACCAAACTCTACAAGTCTCTCATCATTTCCGTCATACTTTACGGTGCAGAAGCGAGGACGATGTCAACATCCGATGAGACGGCACTAGGAGTTTTCGAGAAAAAGGTTTTGCGGAAGTTTTATGGTCCCTTAAACATTGGCAACGGCGAATACCGCAGACGATGGAACGATGAGCTGTATGTGTTATTCGACGTCATAGACATAGTCCAGCGAATAAAAAAACAGCGGCTACGCTGGCTAGGTCATGTTGTACGGATGGAAGAAAACACTCCAGCTCTGGAAGAATTCGATGCAGTACCCGCTGGAAGAAGCCGCGGAAGAGGGAGACCTCCACTCCGATGAAAGGACCAGGTGGAGAAGCACCTGGCTTCGCTTGGTATAACCAATTGGCGCCAAACTGCCAGAAGGAGGGATGCGTGGCGCGCTGTTTTGGACTCGGCTATAACCGCATAAGCGGTGTCTACGCCAGTCAAGAAGAAGAAGAAGTTTTTAGCCAAAAATATATAACCAATTTTTAAAGTGCTTCCAACTGCGCAAAAATTTGTTTTTTAAGAAACGTCACTCTGTTCAAAATATATCACTTTTTCAGAAAAACATTATGACATGCCTATCAATGCTTATATCTCTGCCATTTTCAAGTAAAAACAATTTTTTTTAATATCTTGAAAGCATAATGCATATCTTAGCATTAAATTAACAATAGAAGCAAAGGAGTCCTACCTCAAATAGTTTTGTCAAAAAAACTTCCTAAAAACAACATCTGGTTTCTGTCTTATTAAAGAAAAATTAATATATTATAAACAACAGTAAAGACTTGTTAATATTAAATAAAAGGAAAAAATGAAAATTGTCTAAAATAAAAGCTTTCTAGAGTATAATTTTATAGAAGTTTTTATCGTTTAACACAATATCGTTCACCTAATCGACTTCACAACCTCTCACAAGGTTGTTCAAGATGAAAATCAATGAATTGAGAGCCCAATAATACTATTACAAAATGTGTTTCCATTACTCTAGTATTTTTGTTTTTCGAAATGTAAAGTTTTTATTTTCTTCGAAGATTCAACTTTGACCTTTAATAGAATCTTGACCGAAAAGATTTATACAACACTGAAATAAGAAGAAACTTGTGATTACATCCATATGTTTGTTGTTTTAGTAGTAAATGTATCTTATAAATAATAATAATGATTCTTTATAAGTCCTTTTTCGATATTCGAAGACAAATAATTTGAAAATTGAAAAATTACTTTTTTATGTCTGACTTAGTCTCTCGAAAAAAATGGTTTAGTCAATGTTGTGCAGTGATTTAATTCGAAATCCAATTATTTACATTTGTTTTAAACTTGATTGTGGCTATCATGAGATTCTTTCGATTCAATTTTCTGATGAGTAAGATGAGTGAATGGTTCTAATACTCAGCAAATTCCTTTACCCCAGCTCTAGTCTCCAGAAAATAATACAAAAAACAAAAAAAAGTTTCGACATGAAATCGGTATAGTCGGTTTTGAGTTAGACTCGAAATGGTAGAACTATTCTCGCTTTGTTGCATTTATATGGATGTGAGAACCCGTTAGGAAAAATCTATTCGAAGTATGAATGAAAGCATTTATGTAACAAACAATTTTTTAATATAATTCTAGTTGATTAGTTTCTTATTTTTAATTATACAAAATGTTTATCATAACGCGTGAAAACATTTCCTCAACAAAACCTACATTTTGTTAACGAAACAGCTTTTCCGAAATTTTTCCTGATAAAAATAACTAAAATTTCAGTCATGCAACAGCTACGCACACATAAATATCTGTATATGTGTAAATAACTAAAATTGTTTCTTATACAATTCGGTCAACATCCATACAGCCACACATGAATGTAGGCAGATCTGCATAAGTGCGGATATTATGCGACAAATCACATAACTGTTCCAAATAGAGTGTAACCAAAATGTCGAATATCTTACATTGGCGGCAACAGCTAACACTACCATATAAAGAAACAGCAACAACAAGAACACCAACAGCATGCTAACGACCAACAAGATTTAACTTAGCTTGGTTTACACAAACACACACACACTCTAAGGTGGCAGAGCTCGTAAATTCCACACAAAAATTATGTGACACTAACGCTGGCTGACACAGTCAGCTCTGAAGCTACATACATACATACATACATTCATACATACATATATATTATATCCACAGTATGCAACAAGGTGATCAAGCCTGAGATTCGCGGCGCTGCGCCAATTGCTACCAATTTGCAATCAGTGCTGCACAGTTGAACAGATTTGCCACACGGCGGTCAATAAGCTGCTTAGGCGAGCGTTACAATCTGCTTGCCGGCTTTAGCTTGCAACGCCAACGGCAACAAGCCGCCAGCAATTGGCCAGCGCTGTCGTCGCTATTCCGGGTGTCGAGTCAAAGGCGAACTGGCTTATGATATAATTCAGTTGTGGGCCAGTTTCGGCGATAAAGCGCAGTACAAAAATAAAAAAAAAAAATCAACAACAACAATAACAAGTTAACAACAAAAATTAACAACAACAAGTTAGCAATAAAACAGTTACAAGCTGGAAAATAAAGCAAAACTCGAAGCGGCAAAAGCGAAAACGCGAAATAAAGCGTAAAAATCGCGCATAACGGGCAATCGAGTGCATGCAAAATACAAACACACTCACACATACATACATATCTATCCACAGCTTCCATGCATGTTGACCGCATGCAGTTGGCCACCACCAACAGCTCGTGATTGGCAGCATTGTTTGGTGCGCAGCTGCAGCTGTGCGCAATTTTGTCTCAACGAAAAAACAACAACAACATTTATCTTAACTTCATTGCTGTAGATTTGCCGATTGTGTAAATCACAGCGAACACACCTTAAAAAGTTATGCGGCGCGCTGCTTTTGCACCAAAGTACAGTTTAACTGAAAATTAAACAAACGACACAAAAGCTATTAGTTGGTACTTAAAACGAGTCTCTTAACTGTCAGCTGTAGCATTTGAAAAAAAGAATAACAACAAAAATGCTGCCGAAAAGTCACACGAAATATTGAAGCGGAAATCGTTTATGTTTCGAGCTAATACAACAACGCCCTAAAGCAATTCGAACTCACTTAGAGAAATCATTAAAGAAGTGCATGCACATAACGGATATCCATAACGAATTCAAATTGAAGTGTTACAGAACGTGAAACGATAAAAGCGTTTAATACAATATTTGCTGCAGGCGTAGTTCCTTGCTTCTGTACTTAATTGCTACCGAATGTTGCACCGGAGTTGCTTAATCAATTTATTTGCAAATTATTATTTTTTTGTTGTTTGTACAAAAGGATATATATTCAAGTCTTTAAGTCATATTTTTGCTCTTAATTAGTTTTTATTAAATTTATTAAACAGTATATAATAGTAAGGCAACACTGAAACTTAATTAAAAGAAAATGTATTCTTAGATATGGATATACAAGTTATCAGGTGATTCGACATATCGGAGTTCGCCTATAAGTATAGAGTATAGAATATTTTACTAAGTACCTCTTTCAATCTATTTACACGTTTTTCAGCTTTTAAATGGTACTCGGTGGTTCTGTATAATTATATGATGAATGTTATGAAGAACTTATTAAGGCTCAGATTTAAGCGAGTCTAGTACTTACATATTTAGATATTGATTGATTTAATAGTTGTAAATGCTTCGGTATCGTACAAGATACTGTCACTCAACTAACTTTAGACTCGTTATTATTTATGTCATGTCATATTCTGTCAGTCCATTGCTCTTTAAACCACGCATATCAAACTGTGCCTATGACTCTACTGACAACCTTTTTCACTTTATTGAAATTATGTATTACGATTTAAATATATGGTTAGGTTTTAGGGCATCTAAATAGAGTTATATTATGCATATTTATCAGGGATGCAAACGCAAAAATCTATACGGGTAGGTTCAGTGGTTTAAATCACTAAAAAACGTGTTCAATAAGCAGTTTATAAGCATCTCTGAACCGCAGTTCCGTTCGGATCAGAACAAATAATTCAAATTTTTAAACCAAATGATATGAGAAAGCCTAGATCTTATAAGAAGGCTTTGTAATTTATCAAATTCATGTATAATATTTAGTAAATTATTATTTAAGAAGCGGTTCGGATCAAATAGCGGTAAATTATTATTTAAGAAGCAGTTTGGATCAAATATCGGTTATTTATTTCAATAGTTTGACCAAAGAAGGGAAAGCTCTTATACTTAGTACCGTAGAATTTATTTTATCTTCTTCAATAGTATTTTAGTTAATAAAACATGTATTCACAATCACATGACTAGTGCCTAATGCTTGTTCATTTTATTCACAATTATGAACATTTTCGCAGCTTCAACAATTAGTCGAATATAAGTAGAGGTTTTACCCAAACATAACCCTTAATACATCTACTGTGAGATATTGATTCTTATGTATTTTTTCTCTATTTCGTCTCTAAATATTGACCGAAATTCGTTTGCGGGCAGATATCCCGTTGACTACCCTTTTTAAATAACCAACCCATTCAGCATTGTTAACCAATTGTACTTAATCTGATAGACATTTTCGCGGCGTGTCTTCAAAACAAATATTACACATGTAAATTTAAATTGTTTGCTTTTATTTATCAATGCTTTAACAAAAGTACTAGGGACTCTCAGCACAGTTCTTAATATAATTTAGTCTGCTCAAAAGTGATTCTCTGATTGAAAGTAAGAAAAAAGCATTTTAAAGGAAAATAGTTTTTGATAGAGTCTACAAAAATTATTTTTTTTACCCTAAAATTTCAAAATTAATATTAATATACATATTTTAACATTATTATGTCGAATATGGGGCATTCTCTGGAAAAAAAGCCACTTGAAAAAAAAAGTTCTTCATTTTCTTTGGCAATTATATATCTTATAGTACATGTAAAACCTAAAATAAAACATATGTTTTTAGGTCTGTGTAACGCGGGGTTGCCATATTATAAGGGGCCAAAGTTTTTTGTAAAAAAATGTTCGACCCGCCATAACTTTAAAACTAATGAACAGATTTTAAAACACCATGTGACTTTTTTGTACAGAATTTCTCAAACTTTGAAACTGTGTATCGTAAAAATTTTTAAAATTAATATTTCATAGCAAAAAATGAAAAAAAATTTTTTTTTGGAATTTTTAACAACTTATGCCCCCTTCGATTTTTTTCGAAAATATCTTAAAATGTTCCTTATTTCATCACCTTTTTACCCCCCAAAGGGAATTTTGGGACAGCAATATTTGTATGAGCTACAAATAAAAAACCAACTCAGACCATGATGAAAAATCATTGATTTATGCACTATTATTATCAGAATTTAGCGTAACCCAGGATTAACGACGTGGACATAGCAGAAATTTAATCCCTTTTTGTTTTTTTTTTATTTTTTAATTTTTTTTTAATTTTTTTGTATTTTTTAAATTTTTAATTTTTTTTTGTTTGTTTTTTTTTGGTTTTTGCTTTTTTTTAATTATTACGTAGATTAGATTCAAGTACGTGATAATTTTAAATAAAAAACAAAAACAAAAAAAATTAAAATTTGAAAAATACAAAAAAATTAAAAAAATATTAAAAAATAAAAAAAAAAACAAAAAGGGATTAAATGTCTGCTACGTCCACGTCGTTAATCCTGGGTTACGCTAAATTCTGATAATAATAGTGCATAAATCAATGATTTTTCATCATGTTCTGAGTTGGTTTTTTATTTGTAGCTCATACAAATATTGCTGTCCCAAAATTCCCTTTGGGGGGTAAAAAGGTGATGAAATAAGGAACATTTTAAGATATTTTCGAAAAAAATCGAAGGGGCATAAGTTGTTAAAAATTCCAAAAAAAAAAATATTTTTAATTTTTTGCTATGAAATATTAATTTTAAAAATTTTTACGATATACAGTTTCAAAGTTTGAGAAATTCTGTACAAAAAAGTCACATGGTGTTTTAAAATCTGTTCATTAGTTTTAAAGTTATGGCGGTTCGAACATTTTTTTACAAAAAACTTTGGCTCCTTATAATATGGCAACCCCGCGTTACACAGACCTAAAACCATATGTTTTATTTTAGGTTTTACATGTACTATAAGATATATAATTGCCAAAGAAAATAAATAACTTTTTTTTTCAAGTGGCTTTTTTTCCAAAGAATGCCCCATATATCAAATCCTCATTTAATTATTCATATTTTACAATTCTTACGTCCGCTCTCACGGCACTTCCGCAACTCCTTAAATAATCGAGATGCATACTTTTTTCCAGCTTCTTTCCGATAATGTGCTCATTGCACACATAATCTTGACCTAATCATGATTAATACTCCCATGTACTCAAATGCATAATATGGCCATTTTATTTTTTAATAAGCATTTATTTATACCCTTTGTGATGCAGCGACTTCAGTAGCAACAAAAAACGCATTTTCCCACAACTTTTGAGCGCAAAACGGCCGCCTTTTACTTATGTTCTTTTTCTAGTCCTGAAATTAGCCGCCTCACAATGAAAACATTCAAATCATCACATTCATCAGCAGCTAAAGCAGCCAAAGCGGTAGCTGTGGGAGCGACGCAGGCGGCGCGTACAAAGTCAACAGAAACGTGCTTAAATATTTATGTTAACCTTAATACTTGAAGTGCTGCGTAAGCATTGTTCATAACAGCCACGCCAGGCCGGCAGCACATACAAACACACATACATATATGTATGCGTGTGATCACATGTTTGGGTGCTGAATAAGTGGAGAAAAAGTGGCGCACCCATTGATGTAGAACACTGCGACAGCGACAGGGCGTATTCTCAGACGCAATGACGTGCTAATTTTACGCTATTTGCTAGTTTACAAACACAGACACTTCTAGATTCATTTAACTCATTGCTTTTCTCGCTCACCCCACTCACCGCTTTGCTATCTGTTTTACTTAGCAATTGTTAGCAGCTGTTTACTTGGTGCTTGTTACCACCATGCCCATTGCTTGTTCTTCAACTTTAACTGTTTGTTGTTGCATCATTGCTACTGCTGTTTGTTGATGTTGTTGTTGTTGGTAATTTTACAATGGCAATTATTCTCAATTTTTCTCTAATAACACTTTCAACATTTCCTTCACTTAATCACACACACATCACTCATGTCACTCACACACATACAAACATTCATACATATACATTTGTAGACACCAGACTAAGTACATCAAATGCTGTGGGTACTCAACTGCCTTCACTCAACCCATTGCTTGGTGATTGAGCAAATGCGGTAATTTTTATTTTCTTATTATATGCCGCTGGAAAGTGTCTAAGATTGCATTGAAATGCTTGTGATTGCGATTGCAGCACGGATACTGTGTGCTGCTCCAGAATGCATTTGCGCATGCGCATTCATCTGCCTGCAATATGTACGTATCATTTGCGAGTTCGAGTTGAGCTTAGATTGCATGAAAGTGTGTGGAATTTAAGTCAAATTGCTCCAGTTGTTGTGTAATGGATCTGCACTATTGCACCTAGATATTTGCAACTGATGTCTTCAATGAGCCGGCACCAAAGGTTCGTGCATAAGTGTGTTATACGATGTAAGATATGGCATGAAATATCGGTTACGAGTTATCGGAATGAATATCGAATTACATGGTTAAGAATTCTTCCATTTAAATTAAAGGAAAAATTTGTGAAGATGACTGACAGTGTAGAAATTAGCTAGCAGGTAATGTTATTCGCGGTTCTTTCGACCTTGTGGGCAATCATAAATAGTTTGATAAGAAGTAATAAGAAACGAACATTTCAACCCCATTTTCTAAGGTATGTTGCCTCTTTATCTTAATCTCAGACATTCTTACTAAAATGAGTGTTTGAACTATTAAATTGTCAGCCCTTTCGAGCGCATATAATTATAAAATATGAATAATCAATCAAAATTTAGATATAACTAATATCTAGCTTTACATCTTAAAAAGTGAAAAAAATCCTGATTATATCTTCATAAATCTGAATGTCCATACTTAATCAGCATCTACAATGGTAATTAGCAATATTTCTGTACCATAGTGATGTGCTATTTTATTAAAAGAATAAACTTAGTTTTTAAATTTTTATTCGTATTTAGTTATATAGTTTCTTTAGGAAAATGTGAATAATGTCATGTGACAGACAATAATAATAGGCGTTATTCAATTAAGAACAAATTTTAATTTAGGGAACATAATATTAAGTATTCAAAGTGATTACTTTCGCTGCTTTGAAATGGTATTCATATTATTATTAGTAATTTTCTTCAAAGTGACACTCATCATTTCCTCACTATTATTTCAACTATTGAATCAATATATACTTTTATAATCAGTTAATTGATAAGTGCATTCCATTAAGAGAGCTTTTTCAATTTAATCATTTAAGTGGAAATAATATTTTAACTTTTTTAAAAGGAATTAATTATTATTTACTTCTCCATGTATAGAACCTGCATGAATAATTGATATAAATTGTATTCAATTAACTTAGAATTCATTAGAAAATTGTTCACTAATTTGCATCTTGCTAATTTTAAAGGGAATGTCATTAATTAGGCAGAAAATTCTAATGTGGGGAACTTTGAATTTGAAGCTCATATAATTTAAAGCTAGGCTATCAATTAACGGGATGTCAATGACATAGATAGTGGTGTATTAGTCTCTATAGTTAAGATAATTTTAAATCACAGATTACTTCCATATTCTTAGAAATTGGTATGAACTACAAACGTCTTTAAATTATATGTCCACACATAGTTATATGTGGAACTTCCATAACTCGAACTTCTATAACTCGAAGTTCTCCATAACTCGAACACTTGAAGTGGCAATAGAAGGCAACTTTCATACAAATTTCCTTCCATAAATCGAACTTTTTGGTCAGGGCATAATACAAAATTTAAAATTTTTCTATCGAGGTAGAATTTTAAAAGAGTCCCTTTATATCTTATGGAGGCGATTAAAAAATATGATATTACACTTATGAATTGCATTAATCATCTAACAAAGGCATGAGACATAGACGTCAACAGCCAATAATAGCAAACTGCAGCAAACAAAATTCAGAATACATGTTTTAACGTATGAACATAAAACTTTTTGCGAATTAAATAAATAAAAATGGGTATAAATCTATATTTTACTGGGTATAAATCTATATCTACAATGAACAATGTAAAAAAGTAAATCCGGGCCTTCTATAGAAAAGCATGCATTTTTTGAGACAATTTCTCAATCCTTTGTTCAACAAAATTGTGGAAAAATATAATTTTAGTAAGGAAGACCGAAATGATGAATGACCGCAATTGGCTATACTTAGTTAGTGCCACTTATGTCCATATTACTATAGAAAATAGAGACTCAATATATTTTGACAAAAAATCTGGCTTTTGTTTTGTTTTTGAAATGTCCAGTAAATTTCTCAGTACACTTATGCACATGTGCATTCTTGTTGTTGCTATAAAGACTTCTAAACTCTTCCGTTCTAGAGAATTGAATACAGTTGGTATTAAAGATATACAAAAGTATGCAATTGTGCATTAAACGTGAGTCTACTTGTATATACATACATTAAATAGTAAAAATATACACTGGAATATTCGTATTGTTAAATTTCTAAATCAAAACAAAAACCACACAGAATGGCAAAAGAGAAAGTGTTTGAATTAAAATGTAGAATACCATGACAGCAATGAAAAACAGACCAACGACTGTTGCTGCATAGCTAATGCTTGCGGTGCAATCTGGCAAAATAAATTTTGCTATTTTATGAACACACTTACAGTTATAAACATATGTATGTAAGTGTAGGGTGGTGGTTATCAAATTTTTTTCTATTTTTAGCGATTTTTTCTGGATTTAGTAAAAATTTTATAAAATCCCTTCTTCCGAAAATTTGTAATTGCACTAAATTTAGTACACATAACTACAGTTTTAATTATATTTTGATGACAACAGCATATTTTTTTCTAAGCGACCCACTACTCCTCCCCACTGTGGCGAATTTGTATTTGTATTCACACGACAACGCCGAAACGAAACAATGCAACCAATCGGATAATGAATGTGCTAAGTGTAACGTAAACGTTACGCCAAATTGAATAGCATAGAATGTAAATGAGAAGCGTAAATAGAAAACAATAACAAAATGTATGAAAACAATAGAAGAAAGCAAAAAAAGAGAGCACCACAAAAGCATAACAAACTGCAGCGAACGCAATGAAACCAAACGATTTACATCCGCATGCAAACAAACGTACTATATATATTATAGTATAGGCATACATATATTAGTACAAAAATATATGCATAACAGTACATACAAAAAACTGTGTGAGAATCACTTGTGGCATCAACTGGGCAAGCGAAAAATCAAGCCGCACGGCCGGCGCACAGTGGGGTATATGACCCCCAAAACGGAGATTAATTGAAAAATTAATGTTGAGATATTCGATTAATGTTTTATAATCGATTATTGGAGACAAAATTCTCCATCATTAGGCAAAGGAATCGATAACATATGTTGCTTTATTCAATTTTTGTGTTGTCTCAAAGTTCGTAATTTTTTTCGATTTTTTCGCGTTTTTGCAAAAAGTGAATTTTTTGTACTTTCAAGTGCAAGTTTTTGTATTTTTGCCATTCAAAAGCAAAATATTATTATGGATCCTTCAACTTCAGGTAATTTAGAACAAAAAAAGCAGTTGCAAGTCGACATTTACCCTGTATAACTATTTTTAATCATTTATGGAAAAAGGTCTAAATTTTAGCCATTATTGAGAAGTATGTAGAGTTTTAAAATGGTACCGGACAACTTCGTGTTCTGAAATTTATATATTTTTAAAGCTTAGGCATTATACTAATATAATAAACAAAAATATCTTGCGCGTTTTTGCGCCAATTCGATTTTTAACAAATTTTGTAAAAAAAACGCATGTCGTCCAAAGTGCGAGAAGAACCGTTACTGTAGTTTTTGTTTTGTTTTCGCTTTCGTTATCATCATCATATATTGTTGTTATTGTTATTTATGTTTGTATATTGCAATATTAGTATGCATTCTACACCAAAACTAACATGTGTGTTCTGTTAATTGTGTTGTTTGGTGTATTTAAAGTGTAGGGTAAGTTTATTTTGTCTTCGCGCTCGTGTTTTTAGACAATTTTGTATAATTTAATTTAAATAACAGATAATACAGATAATAACAGATGATAAGTGTGTAGTGTTACTTTACATTAACTACTATATCTATTTAATACGAATACAATTCGATGTGAATGGTCGTGGTGGTATATTTCGGGTTACAGCAATGACGTGCTGTTATATTTTTGTTAAGTGTTAATATATAGAATGTGTTGTTCCTCCTCGTTATTTTGTTAATTGATACAAGAAATATCCCTCGAAGTTTCTGAATACAGTCTTTATATTTTAGGAATATTCTTTGAAAACGCTGAAGTTTCTGCAGATATTACTAAAATCGATTTAGAACTGATCAACAAAATGCACGTGATACTAATAACTGTTTCTTCGGGTCATGAAATACATTCTGAAAAATTCAGACATTTTTGTCACAACACTGCCAGACATTATGTTAAAATGTATCCATGGTATAAAATGCCTACCACTTTCCACAAATATTTTATTCATGGCCCTGAAATTGTATTGCATGCACTTCTACCAATCGGACAACTTTCAGAGGAAGCCCAAGAAGCTAGAAACAAGGACTTTAAATGCTATAGGGAGAAATCAAATGAAGACATTTTAAACAGGTTTCTACTGAGCTCCGATCCGATCATTAGCAGCAAAATTAAATTACCAAAAAAAAAATTTCAAGCCCTACCAAAATCTGGTAATAGAATTGCTTATTCCGCCAACTATTTCAGTAAGTGCTGTTCGATCTGATGATAGTGATGATGAAACTGGAGATGCACATATTGAGGAACTAGAGGCTTCCAACTCCGACGACAGTCAGTAAAATAAATGAAATGCTATTTTTTTATGTATTTGTGCTTTTGGGGGTCATATACCCCACTGTGCGGCGCTGGGAGTACGACGCTACGGTGGTCTGCTGTGTCTGTTTTCAGCCAAAAGAACTTTCACCCGAAACGAGCATAAATTTATTTGTTACACTAATTATGAAAAAAAAACTGTTGTTTCATTTCATCAAATTGTTAATAAATTTTCCGCAACGCTGAAACACAATCGCTTTATTCAACTTGATACCTGCACCAAGGGGCATATGCTGGAAATGGGTTAATGTGTGACCAGTTTGCAAAAAAATTTTTATTTTTCGTATAAAATATTATTGGGAAGATAATAAAAGCATTTGCTTTCACCGACTGTTTTGTTGACTGGTCGTGGGTGATTTTTATTATAAATCGTAAAATAATACAACTATGGAAACAACTTGCAACTAAACATGTAAATTTATTGACAGATAGGAAATATTGATATATGTATATATTAAGATATAAAATATATTATATAAACAGGTTATTTTTGGCAATAATAATAAAACGAAATTATGAACAGCGATGCGGTGATTCTAATAATTTAATTAATAATAACTCTTTTGTTGTAGCCGATAAGGGTAATTTTAAAAATATTAAACTGGAGATAAAGAAGTTTCACGTCCATTTTAAAATTATTAAATTCACCACACATATATTCACCACATTTATATTCACCACGTTTAAACTCACCACATATAAATTCACCACATCAAAATTCATGATAACTAACTCATTAAATGTGAAATCATCACATTGCTAATTTTGTTTTTAAAAGTTTGACGTAATACATTTCCAAATGTTCAATTCTTTGAGTTGTAGATATTTGTACATTTGAACTAAAGTCTAGCTTTCAAAACAATACTAGCACAATTTAACTGAAACTATAATTTAGTATGACAAATTTCAATTTGTTTACCAAATTACACAAAGCAACCACGTAATCATGAAAACGGGCACGGATCGCTATGAAGCTAGGGAAAAAATATATAATGAAATATTAATGGAGTAATTGAGCGCTTTGTTTGACCAATTCATTTGGTGAGTTTGTATTGTTAGGACTCCAATCTAATAGATCTAAAGAAACAAAAACAAAGTAAAATATCAAAACATAAGTTAGATTATAGATGGTAGTACTTCCCTTCAGGTCAAAGAAATATTTTTTTTATAGTGGAGCATTAACAATTTCCGCCGTAATACTGACTTTAGTTATACTTTGAGAGCTGGGGCCAATTAAGTATTTAATTTATTAGTTTCATTATTGTTGTAAGAATGATTTCTTACATTATTATTTGAGTCTTTCATCACACACACAAACAAAAACTAATAAAAGAGAGCGTTGCTGAGCATGCAGCTGTGCCACCACAAGAAATACTCCTTTCGTGCCGCGCCACTGCTTAGTCAATGCGCTGACACTACTGACCCAGTCAATAAGCGTGATTATGATGTCAGCAAACCGCTTGACAATCATCATAAACTCAGCCAACGGCTATTTTCCAATTCAACGGAACTAATGAGCAGCGCGGAGTTCAAACGCCAGCCAGCCAGCCAGCTTGCCCAACTCGTTCGGCGGCCTAACACACCGTTGACGGCCGCGCGTGTGCAATTGTGCATGAATGCAATTGATTTGATGATGCCGCAAAAGCAAGTAACATTAATGCACTCTAATTGCCACTAAGCAGCCAAGTTGGTGCAACAAGTTGCCAACAGCGCAAAGGAGGCGCTACAGCAAAAGTGGGAAAAATGCAAAGTTGGGAATATGACATTGCAGGCATAGCGTTGAAGCGCGCGTTTGTGGTCGGGAGTCTGTATATTTCTAACACTATTTATTATAGAGTAGATATGTATGAGTTTCAAAATGTGCATAACTCTTAGTTTTTGTTGTCTGCTGAGTTAATTGGTTTCTTTAGAGTCCTCTCTTGCTCTACAAAATAAATTTTCATTGCTCAAAGTCTCACTCAAATTGAAAATTATTGTTAGCCTCCGAGCTTTTTAGTTAACTATTTAACCAATTAAAGTATTCTTAAGCATTATTATAACGCTAGTACCATTTATAGCCATAATTAATGACTCAAAGCTTAAGGCCTGCAGTTAATCGCTGCATAATGTTGTGACAAACGATTACCGGAAATGCTCGGGTTGCATCACAAACTTGATTTTTTTTTCTCTGAATTAAATGTAACATTTACATTTTTTCATTGACTGAGTTGTATTGCATTCATAATCTTCATATATACGAGTATAAGCACACACATTTTTAACCTTTATTCTATCTTTCTCCCTTTCTTTAATTACCCTATACGTGCTATTACATAATTTATTAAGTTTTTGTTTTATTATAGCCTCCATTAGTGTTATTTGCCTTTCTTATTATTCTTGACTTTATTAGAACTTCCGAAATGGTAACTAGTTTCCAGTATTATGCATTTATGCCATCATATATTTCATCACTGCGTTCTTGTGCCCATCAAGGCAGTTAACTTTTCCTCTAGCTTTTCCCCAAAAATTACCTCAAGTCACATTTTATTGTTATTATTATGCACTATTATATATTTTATGACTTGCACGTGCGTTGCGTTTTAGGCACAAGTACGAGTAAACAATTTGAACCGAAACAGTGAACTTTATAGTAAACAAAAGACTTAAGCAACAAACTTGTTCGGTTGAAGGAATTTTATTACTTGTTTATAAACAAAATGTTTTCACATTTCTTTATAAAAGCAACTGTAAGTAAATTTCTACTACTGATAAACCAGTTTATTGTTTTAACATTATGTTAATACTGAAGAAATCTGGTTTCAAATGAAAGTGCAAGGTTTTTCACAATAACAAAAAATATAATTACTATAAACATATTAGCGAATTTCATTACAGATTTGTTCAAAGCTAAAAATAAATATGAAGTGTAAAAACTTACAAACGTAGAGTTGCATTTACGGGTGGTCCGTAACTAAAGGTAGAATCGTTCCTTATGAAAATCGATATTGTTGTCGTTGTAGCGACAACATAAAAAACAATTCTATAATAATTTTGAAGAACTCTTCCAATCGATTGTCCCTGGCTACATAAAATTCCAGGTCTGTATCAGTTACGGGGACCTAAGAGTTGTGGGAACGATACAGCAGAATGAAAATCGATCAAGATCATCGCCGAATGAACAAAAGACAGCTCCTGAAAAAATCTTTCGAATATTTCGCATCACAGCGAATAACAGTAAATGAAACTCGTGGGGTTAGAATGGATCTCTGTTAAAGACAATCAAATATGCTCTTCATTTTTATTTCTATACTATGGAAATGTGTTTATTAAGAAGCATTAGCCAGTTTATTGAGAAGCAGATTTAATTAAAAAACAAGTAAGGAAGGGCTAAGTTCGGGTGTAACCGAACATTTTATACTCTCGCAATTTATTGATGTAATTTTATAAAGATAACACAATTCGACCCATATATTGCGTATAAAGTTCAATAGAATAACGAAAATCATCATAAATAGTATATGGGGACTGAGGTAATTCCTAAACCGATTTCACTCGTTTTCACCACCAAGATACAATATATCGAAGACTATACGCTCACATTCAGCCTCGAAATCCAGCGCAGAATAACTCTTGCCAACAGGTGCTACTTTGGACTGAGTAGGCAATTGAACAGTAAAGTCCTCTCTCGACGAACCAAAATCAAGCTCTACAAGTCGCTTATCATCCCCATCCTGATCTACGGTGCAGAAGCTTGGACGATGTCAACATCAGATGAGACGACACTAGGAGTTTTCGAGAGGAAAATTTTGCGCAAGATTTATGGTCCTAAGAACATTGGCAACGGCGAATACCGCAGACGATGGAACAATGAGCTGTACGAGTTATACGACGACATTGACATAGTTCAGCGAATAAAAAGACAGCGGCTACGCTGGCTAGGTCATGTTGTCCGAATGGACGAAAACACTCCAGCCCTGAAAGTGTTCGATGCAGTACCCGCCGGAGGAAGCCGAGGAAGGGGAAGGCCTCCACTCCGTTGGAGGGACCAGGTGGAGAGCGACCTGGTTACACTTGGGATCTCCAACTGGCGCCGAACTGCGAAGGAGAGAGAGAGATGGCGCACTATCGTCGATTCGGCTATAACCGGCTAAACGGTAGCAACGCCAATCACATACATACATACGCTCACTTAATTTAATATTACTTATAATTAGGTATATGGGATCTGGGGGAAGTTATGACCCGATTTTTACCATTTCAGGTACAGAGAGAAACTGTTATAAAAAAGAAATTCAGAGGGAATGAATTACATTAAAATATCTGAGGGATTTACCTAAGTATATTTTCGGGGAAAAATTACCCTTAGGCACTGAGTTCTTCATGTTCGATATCAGGGGCCTTGAAAAGTCATGGTTCGATTTTTACAATTTTTTTACAAGTGATGCAACAGATCATATACAGTGTTTCTGTAAAGTTTTATTTCGCTATCTTCATTGGTTCCTAATGTATATATATTTTATAAAGTGAAGGAATAAGATGGAATTCAAAAATGAGTTATATGGGAAGTTGTCGTGGTTGTGAACCAATTTCGTCCATTTTTCACACGTGTCATCAGGGTGTCAAGAAAATATTATATACCGAATTTCATTGAAATCTGTCGAGTAGTTCCTGAGATATGGTTTTTGACCCATAAGTGGGCGACGCCACGCCCATTTTCCATTTTGTAAAAAAATCTCAGTGCAGCTTCCTTCTGCCGTTTCTTATGTAAAATTTGGTGTTTCTGACGTTTTTAGTTAGTGAGTTAACGCACTTTTAGTAATTTACAACCTAACCTTTGTATGGGAGGTGGGCGTGGTTATTATCCGATTTCTTTCATTTTTGGACTGTATAAGAAAATAGCTAAAATAAACGACTGCAGAAAGTTTGGTTTATATAGCTTTTTTGGTTTGCGAGTTATATACAAAAAACCTATTTGGGGGTGGGGTCACGCCCACTTTTCCAAAAAAATTACATCCAAATGTGCCCCTCCCTAATGGGATCCTATGTTCCAAATTTCATTTTCATAACTTTATTTATGGCTTAGTTATGACACTGTATAGGTTTTCGGTTTCCGCCATTTTGTGGGCGTGGCAGTGGACCGATTTTGCCCATTTTCGAAAGCAACCTCCTCAGGGTGCCAAGGAACATATGTTCCAAGTTTCATTAAGACATCTTAATTTTTACTCAAGTTATCGCTTGCACGGACAGACGGACGGACAGACATCCGGATTTCAAATCCACTCGTCATCCTGATCATTTATGTATATATAACCCAATATCTAACTCTTATATTTCTTGGTGACACAAACAACCGTTAGGTGAACAAAACTATTATACTCTGTGCAACAGGTTGCGAGAGTATAAAAAACTGATAAAACATGAGCACGTACTCACAACAACTACATATAAGTATTTGCGTTCAAAAACACAACAGTGACAAAATCGACGAACTTAAAAGGCAGTCAAAAGGTTAATTGAAAATGTTTTTATTTTAATTTTTATTTTTCTGCGACCATAGCAATTAGCAAAAAAATAAATTTTAATAAAACGTAAAACTAAATTAATAAAAATTTCAGTCACATAACAATTATCTAACTTATCTGCTTGCCAACTAAAAATGGCGCATATGCATATGCAAAACATATAATAATAACTAAGTACTTGCAGACGCACACGCCCACTTAAGTATGCATAACATGACATAGAAATGTCAAACAAAATGGGTTTGGCAGTGGGGCGGTGTGAAAATATTGCCGGTCAACACCCAACGAATGACAAATAACTAATATTTTAAAGCACGCTTATGTTTTATGCTATACTCAAATGTCATACATAATAATAGTTTATGTTTGCACGAATATTAACTAATACTTCGTATTGTTAAAGTGTGTTAATTTTTATTAGTATTTAATTTTTTTTATTCAATTAATATAAGAAAATTATAGGCTTCTGAAGTATGTTAATGAATTTTAATTTGTAAGTAGTCAGAATAAGGATGCTCACTCATAAATAAATACAACTGAGTCACATAACTTTGTATGTGATATGTCATTTTGCTCCATGTACATCTTTTTCCACTTCCAAATTTGGTTCCGCCTATAAGCGGCCGATTACGTCGGCGCGAGTGACTTCAGTCAATTCAGCGCTCCATAAGCGCAGTCTTACTTAGCCATATGCCTTAATGTTTTCACTTTCAATTTTATTTATTTTTTATTTACCTCAAATATGACGTATTCTTTTTTTTGCATTGTGAATTATCAATCCGAAAAAAAATGCCAACCATTTTTACACATCAAATATTTGACATTGAAATTTCGGTTTGTTTATTTGTTTGTGCCTTAAAAGCACAACACCATAACGCCCCGATAAAATATATGCTAATGGCTAACTAAACAATAAAGTTATGAAAATATATAATATTTTTATGTGTGCGTTTGTAGTCTTTATTTATTATTTAATTGCTGTGTTCGTCTGTACTTTTGGATACAGGTATATGCATTTATTGAGGCGCAATAAAGCACGCCATTAGAATAGTAACGACTAAGTACCCAAAAAATTAATGTAGCATAGATAGATAGGTGATTAAATAAATAGTGCGCTTTAATGGAATATACATATGTACATAGATAAGTTTATAATAAAAATTTCAAGAATTTATGATCAACTTAGATAATTAGTAATACAATTAAAAATGCTTCACTATAGTGCCGCTAGATTATAGGGTTATTTGATGTAAGTAATTTTGAAAAACAGCTCTTCCAAATGAAATTAGATGAATAAGATGGACCAAAGGCAGGAGTTTCCATTTACAGCTGCTTTGACATGTGTTTCATGTAATTATATGAATTTCTTCATTTAATTCCTCCAGATAAACTATTTGAAGCCATTTCAATTACATAATGCTATATCATTGAACCTTAAAAGGAAAGTTGAAGTGTTCCACAAGTTCAATATATTATTTTTCAGAAGAAGTTATCAACATAATGTCCACAAATACTTTCAGTTCACTAAGTTTGGTCATATATATTTGGCTTAGGAACGGCTTAGGCGATTATAGTCGATTGCCAATTTTTATTTGAAATTCGACGAACTAACGTAATGAACAAGTTCCAGTTCTAGAATTTTAAAATTTCTAAAACATTCTTAACAACATATTTTATGAAATCATTGCATTCTTGATGAAGCATTCATCAGCACAAAGCATTACATTCTAAACAAGATCTTGAAGAACTATTGTCCGATAATCTTAAATAAATTAATCAAAATGTTAATAAATATTCTAAGATATTGTAAAACCGTCATTGTCTACACTAAAATTAGTTTTAAGATATCATCTGAAATCCCTACTTTGGAGCAATAAAACAGAAATGGAAGCATTCCACAAAAATAGAAACAAAGTGAAGTTCATTTTCTCAAAAAAATCAGTTAATCAATAGTTAAAACTTGATTACGATTGGTGTCCGATGTCTTTCTCTCTGATTATGAAAGCGTTGGGAACGCTCAGAATTCGACTCCCTAGTGGGAACTTGTATATTTCTCTCTCCAGCGCGTACATGGGAGGTTTTGAAATTTTGTTCAGCCAGCAGCTGCGAGCGCTCTTTACTCGACTCTCTGGCACGCGATTGCGATGCGAAGAGAATGACTTGCAAGACGATTTTCAGTTTCAGCATAAGACTCTACATCACGGAGTTTTTTTGATAACCTCACCTGGGAACTATTTCCAGAAAGTTGAGATTCTTGCAAAAAAAATATAGCCTATGTTACTCGGGGTGAATGTAGCTTTCCAATAGTGAAAGAATTTTTGAAATCGGCACAGTAGTTTTTGAGTTTATTCATTACAAACATAAATACAAATCTTTTCTCTTTATAATAGTAGTATAGATATAGACATGCATATGAAAATAAATATTTAAAATATTTAAAAATCCCCATCGTCAGAAATTTCAATTTTATTTCATTATTATTTTATTTATTTTTCATAAACACTTAAAGAAAACGATTCCCCTCTCAACCCTAGCTATTTTCTCAAAAACGTGCTTCAAAGCATTTCACCCATTTCAAAAAATGCAAAACTCAAGTTCATGTATGGGATAACGTGTGTGAACATTTCATTTCACTATAAACTATATGGCAACTTGCTGAGTAGCAGGCCCAGTTGCCGTAACGGAGCGCTGTAAATGCCGCTAAAGGAATTTTTACCTCATATGAGGCGCACATGAGAGTAAAAGTAAAGCATTAAGCAAACAGTTACTAACTGTAAGGTTGTAAAATTTATTAGCGTAGCTCTGACATAAATCAACCGATGACGGCCCAAACACAATATTAATGATGCTTTAAACTGTTATTTTACTTAAAAAAGCTAATAAAATCAAGCATTTGAATTCTTACGTGGAACCCTAAAATTCATATGTATTTCTTGTGGAATTAAAACTAATATCTCGAACGAAAATATTAAAATATTTTCCAGGAAAGTAAAAATAAGAAATATTACTATTTACATACTAACTCTCACTCATTAAAAGCGTTCTCTCTAATCTAATTTAATTTTTCTCACTAATTACATTTTTATTGAATAGTATTGAGTAGAAACCTTTATCATACTCCTTTATTAAAATATCTTGCCTTATGAAATATGGAAAATGAGGGTTCGTTCCCTAAATTAATTCCCTGCACCTTTTTGTTTGTTCGATTCACCACTCTCTTAGTATTGACATATTGAAAATAGGGATGGGACAATAACTACCAAGAAGTGATTGGATTACTTGGAAGACTTTTGTGTATGTTAAGTGAGTAGATATTTTAAATACACCACAAATCAAAAATGCGACATAGTACCAATTCCACTGAGTGAGTGAGATGCAATCTCTGCAATCTCCCATTTCGACAATATTTCATTGTGGGATTTAATTTGCATACCAATTACGAATGCATGAATACACATTTTAACGGTAATGATTACAAAATAGTTTGCTCATTTCTTTTTGGCGAAAAGTTCAAGTTATGCGAGCGATGACGTCTCTGCCATTTCGCTGCGAAAATCTGTCGAACACTCGCTACGGTCATTATGTAAAAATTAATTTGGTTCGCAACGAAATCGCATGCGCGAAAAAATCGAAACAAAAACTGCAAGAGCTACAACAACAACGAGAGCTAATTAAATACAAATGTACGTGCATTTGTTAGTTTTACGCTTCATGGCAGCAATGGAGCGTGGCGTATACTCAGCTTAGACGCTTATGTATGCAGTAGAGGCTTTAAGAGCATAAAGCGAGCTTTTAAGCAAAAACCAAATAGGTGCACTTGCACTGTAACGCTTATGTAGGCGTATATACATATATATGGATGCTTGTGTGTGGTAAACGAGTCTGTTGCATGATATAACGGGGTAGTGTTGTATAATCGACAAACTGGTACGGTAAGCGCACGCGTGGCACGTGATCGTTGAAAATTTGCAGATAAATGTAAAAAACAAAATAAAAATGAGTAAAGTGCATACTCGATTACATTTTATTTTTTCCAATGAATTGAAATAATGAATATGTAAAATATATATTTTTTCTACTCTCCCAACATACGAATAACACTCATATGTTTATGCAAAAAAAATGCAAATGGGCGTGGCGTCGCCTACTTCTGGATCAAAAACCATATCTCAGAAACTATTCGACCGATTTCAATGAAATTTTGAATTCCATCTGATTCGTTCAATTTACGTTTTATAGTACATCAAGAACCAATGAAGATACCGGAACAATGCATTACATAAACACTGCACTTGGGGTGTGGTAAATTGTAGAAACCGAACAATCAATTTTAAATTCCCAGGTATTGAACATGAATACCTCATTGTTCATGGATATTTTTTACAGAAAATATGGGTAAATCTCTCAGATATTTTCAAAAAATTCAGTGGGAATGTGTTTTCTTCTAATAATGTGTCTCTGTACAAAAAATTGGTAAAATAGCTCCCATATACCTAATATTAGGGTTTAGAAATATTCGATAGGTTTTTTACCGGTTATTATGTGAGATATCTTATCAAAATTAAGGGAGCGTATATATAGTTTGGTGGAGAAAATGAAAGAAATCGGTTCAGAATTTACCACAGCTCATATATATATATATATATATATAGTGGACTTTATGCCGAAAGAGTGGGTAAATTTGGTAGTATCTTAATAGATTTATAAAAATATATTGCGAGAGTATAAAATGTTCGGTTATACCCAAATTCTTTACTTGTTATAGATTAAGTTCTGAACACAGAAGACAATAAACCCAGCTACTACCCAGGAACCCGGAATAGGGGACACGCTAGGCACTAGAGTCTCGAGATATGAATGGATTGTACTTGACATTAGTATTTAGGAGTGCGAAAGCTCTATGCATCCGGATCATCCCAACTAATAATCACATCCCTAATGTAATATAAATAGATTAACGCCTGCAATGTGATTGTTGTCAAGCGTACAATTTCTGATTTGCAATATATAAATACTTTTACGCCTTACTGTATAAATCTCACACAACACCAGCTGCATAGAGCGCATACTTCAAGGTTTTCTCTCAGCTAAGGTTTCCTATTTCACGCGCTGTTGCAACGAATCATAATGCGCGCACGAAATCTTGACTCGGCTTTGTTTAGTTTTTCAACAGTTTTGTTGTGTGAAATTTAGCGGTAAATGTTGCGAATTGCAAAAATCACGAGAAAACACACAAATAGATGAGATAATAATAAATAACTGCTTAATTTCTAAAACAAAACCTTGACAGCTCACACAGAAGTCATTAGAAACACATAGAAATCTGCAACACAAAATTAACAACTCAACCGAACTTTGCGAAAATTTGCGGCAAACAACTATAAAGTGCATAAATTGTGTTACATAATGTGATTCGTAAGTTTCAAGGTTAATTCATGCTTAAGCTTTTCTCTATGTGTGTGTGTATACAAGCATTATACGAGGTGTGTGCCACCCATGTGCTAATCAACCGGCGGTTTTGGCCGTTGGCAAACCTGTCCGCACACACACACACGAACATGCATGTCATTTGTCGCGCATTCAACCGAACGACTTCGTCATCATTATCATTATCGGCGCTCTGGTATTACGTCATTTTTAGCCCCCACTACATATTGGATGCTTATACACTAAAACGGCGAGCACTTAAGCGTACGCGACTTAAAGTGGCAACAACAGTACAACAACAGCAACACCGAACTGTCGTAAAATTGACACTAACATATCATTAGCTTTACGTTGTGTGTTTTAAAGAATGAAATATGTTTGGTGCTAAAGCTGATTGTCATTTCCCTAGAAGGCATTTACACAAAATTCAACACGAACACACACATACATACACTTATATTAGCGTTAAACATGCATATTTAATTATTCAACGCTTAGAAGTGGCCAGCTGTTGCTTTAGAGTAGAAAAATGAGCAAAATAAATAATACGAAAGAAACGCGAAAGATAAATAAAGCTAAAAATAATAAAAAGCAAACACTTGAAAATAACAAAGCTTAAAACAAGTTCAGAGCAGACAATGGTGATTTAGCAAGTGAACTTAGCCAAATTATAGAGAATATCGATTAGCGGAAATAATATATTTTTTGAGCAGTAAAGCAAAGATATATTTTCTAGTATATTATTAAACACTTGTTGGTTTGCTGGACTATATGAAGTTAATTCCAAATAAATTAAATTTAGATTAAAGAGAATATTTTTTACAGCGATAGTGACTCACGATCTGTTATTTTCATCCAACTATTACTTCATAGTAACTATGAGAAATTTATTGAAACCTAGTTACGAGATGAATTAAGAAGCTAAAGAACTATTCTAAGGCATATTTTTTCTGTCTAAGAACACTCGAAGGACAAATAGAACATTTTTGGAAGATCTTTAACAATACTATACGATAGAATCGAGATCGAGAAATTGAGTCACAGGATAAAAAGAAGTGTGTTCCCATTTTTCGAAGTTAGCCTCCAAAATCGAAATATTTCGAAATTTAGCCAACTGGAAACGCTATTATTAATTATAGGATATAAGTTACAAAAAAAAAATTAGTATAATCAACATTTCCTTCTTATTCTAATGGTGTATAACATTTTTCAATCAAGGACAGATGATATAACCGGTCGAAATTTAAATTTTTTTTTAAATTTGGTATGCTCCCTTTTTGATTGTATGCATATTTCTTCTTTTTCAAAGATATATAATTTTTGATCTAAGTGTTTTATTCCTGGAAGATTTATAGGGAAATTAAATAAGTGCGAAACCATACAAAATTTTCCAAAATTGGTCCAGTATTTTTCGAAATATAAAGATTTTATTTTTTTCGAACATCCAACTTTAACCACTTATGTCAAATAACCACATATGTCATATAAGCTTAACCGAAACCTTCTTTGCACCATTTAATTGAGAAGAAAATTTAGATTATATAAATTTTTTGGATTTTTTAGTATCTATACCCTGTAATTAAGAATATTATTTTTAATAAGCCTTTTGTCGAACTTCGAAGGCAAATATTTCGATTTTGTAGGCTAACTTCGAAAATCGAATAGCGCAGTTCTTATCTTATAAAGGAAGTCTTCAGTAGTCCAATGGAATTTAACACTATAAAACCTTTAATCAATTAAGAGATTTGTATTTAGTTATCATACTGACTGAGTTTTTGGTACTTAACCGATAATCGATATTCGATTATACTCTCACCAAAATATAGGAAATCTTATAATTTAGAAGTGATCGCAAATCCGTAAAAAATGCAACGACAGGCCATCGACGTCAATAATACGTACGAAAACACTAAAAAAATTAAAAAAATCTTGGCAATGGAGATCAATATCTCATTTGTTTCCGTTCGATATATTACAATCAACCAAGCAACTGTCCCGAAAGGGGACGTTAGTAACTCATTAATTGTGCATAAATGTACCGACACACAATGTAATCTCTATCTAAAGATTTCGGGTCAAAATAATACAAATACCATAGAAAAACCACCGAAGTCCTCTGAAATAGCTTTGGTTCCTCTTGCGTACTTTTTTTAGAAGAACTCACAAAGAATCTCCGATAAGCTGGTTTCCCTAGCTGAAAGGAAATTATGGAATAATCAAAGATAGTCCTGATCTCTGATCATACATAAACTCACATGTTTAACATAATCGCAGCACCATGCGTCGCTTTTCTACTATTTTTGACAAATATTTATAATGCCACATTAAAACTTAACAAACTCAGGGAAAATTTGTAGATGTTTATAGAATATATTGTAGAAGTGTGTCACAAGTGAATTAAGAATGTCAAAATATTTGGAAATCATTAAAAGAAATGTCAGCAGTATAAAAAATCTGTACTTAAGCCTGGTTTAATAAGTTTACTTGAAAGTTAATATTAATAATATTGATTTAACAACAAAGCCATAACCTCAATTACTTCATTATTTTTTTTCTACAAAACAATAATTCCAACAAATCATGCACAATCCATGTAATAGAACTCTTTAAGCACCACTTAACGTCAAACCACGATTAATGACACCGTTCACACGCCAAAGCGCAGAACTTTCCCAAGAACGCCTGTTGACCGGCGAGCAGCAACAACAAAAAATGCATACCAAGCCCAATACACATTTCATGATTGGCCACAATTTGATGAATCGACAGTTTACTTTTAATGTATAGCAACAAACAAATATGAAATTTCTATAATTTTCGAAAACAGGAGAAACTGCAGTTTCACCATTGGGTTTCACTTCCCGAAACATAAGAAAACACATTTTATTGCACTTAATCCCGGCTTAAACTGAACAGAAAAGAGCAAAGAATCTTATACACGCTGCGCTGATAAGAGCCCACATTAGTGTTTACCTAAGCTACTAAAGGGTAAAAACAGTGTGTGGCGACAGCAATTGACATAGTAAGCCAATAAGAAGCGGAAGTTTTTGGGGTCAAACCCGAAACGAGATGAAAATGAAAAGCGACAGCACAGCTTCAACCTGGACCAAATTACTTGTATTTATAGAAGAAAGAAAAGACGCTTATAATATTGCGCCGCCGACAGACGATTTCACAAGCATAAGTAGCATTAATAAAATAATATTAAATAGACAACAACAACAACAACAACAAAATTGGAACAAAAAGCTACAAATAACAAGCAATTGTAGCTAAAGCGCGACAAGCAGCAGCAGCAGCAGCAGCTGTGACGTGACGACGGCAATGTAATTGTTACAAGACAACAAAAACTCAAAAAACGATTTGAGCAACCAAATATCGGTCAGTGGAACTCTACAACAGCACGCTTGAGTGTGTGTGTGTATTTAGTTCAGAAAAGAAAAGCTGAACTCAGCAGTACAATAGAACAACAACAACAACACAAAAGCAACAATTGAATTGACCGACAACAATGAGCCAAACGAAACGCAACAAAGTGTGCTGCAGCAGCAGTGGCAGCAACAACGACAACAACAAAAGCAACCGGTGGCGGCAAGTGTTGCTGCGCTTGATTCGCCTATTATTGACAATTGACCACAAGACGGTTAGATCGAGTTGCATGGTGTGTGGAAGGTGCATATTGTTGTTGTTGTTGTTATTATTATTGTGGTTTGTGTAATTATTTTTGTTTCTGCTGTTGTTATTATTATTGTGGTGTGTATTATTATTGTTATTGTTTATTTTCGTTGTTGTTGTTACTTTTCTTGTTTTTTGTTGTTGTTGTTGTTGTTATTTTTGTAATTACTCATGTTGTTTTTATTGTTGCCTTTGTTATTGTCGTTGTTGTTCGAGACGTTAGATCGTCTTGGCGGTGCATAGAAGACATACCTTGTGGTTGTTGTTGTTATTCTCTTTTATTTGTTGCATATGACCACCACATCGTAGAACCGATTGCATTCTCATCACGTATCAAATATTGAGAAAGCTTGAAGAGAAAAGCGGCTGCGCTCTCTACGCGTCAAAGCCGGTGCAATGCGATTACTATCGCTATAATTGATAGTTACTGGCATCATCATCATCATCATCGGCTTCATGTCGCACAACAACAACCGCATCATCATTTCGACTTTTATGCTCGCTGTTATTGGTTTGTTACCAGCGCCACTTTTCCACATGCAATTGAGACGCGCCGTCGCCGGAGAAGACACGCCGCAAATAATTGCTCACGAATTGAGTTTCAGTTTCAGTTTTCATGCACCGAGCTTAATGTGGTAGACTTAAATACACTTACGTGCTTAAAACTTTTATTTAATTTTTTATTAATATTTTTTTTTTCATCCTCATTTAGAGATGCGACTTTGACATTTGTGTAGCTTTATTGGTTTCTCTTTTTTTTCGTGCTTAACTCTTTTATTGTGCATCACGCGCGGCCGTTTTGAGCAGCTGTTTGCCACTTTCATGGCTTTTACCACTTCAGAGAGATATTTTTTTTTAAGAATTTCTTGAAGACTATGGCAAACTGACAGCTATGCGTCAAACAATCATAAATATTGTACATTTAATGACTCTATCCAAATTAAAAGCGCACGAATTTCTGTTGAAGGCCAGCGCAAGATAAGCGCGGACAGTGAAAATATCATAATTTCTAGTGAAATTTAATATTTTTGTTTTCGCTGGAAGAAATGGCCATTAGACGCGTAACTGCCGTATGGTACATGGAAGTAATGGGTAGTGTAATGCCCAAAAATTACTTGCAATACAATTGGTATTAAAAAATGAAATGTGTGCATTCACTGGGAAAATGTACATTCGTATGTATTAATTTAAGTAAGTATTTATGTATTTTCAGGTAATTATGTCTTTGCAAATGGCACTAATCAAATTTCTTTTCGTACAGTTAATAGCACATGCACATACTTATGTATTTATTTTATTAAATTAAAGTGATGTCTCACATACATATAGACATGTATTTATACATACAATGCACTCATATACCCACATATATAACAACTATTTAATAAAGTCAAGGCGTTTAATCACATTAAATTTTAATTGCTTGCCCTCAGAGTATTAGTGCAAGCAAATTTGGAGCTGAAGGCAACAAGCGAGTAAAAATATTTATTTTATAGAAATATATGCCTCTAGCTCGTTGTTTGAGCCCATTTGCCCATAAAGTGAAAAGTCAAGTTTTTATTTACGAAACAATAATAAATTTTAAGTTCATGAAAGGTGACCGAGGAAAATTTTAAATATACTATATTCTTACATGTAGATTTTATGTTTAAGTTTGAAATCTCCCTGTTAATGACTATAGTTATTAAATTTTCAATTGAGTGAAAGAGACATGAAATTGGCTGCGCTTAGTTGTCAATCGCTGACTTTGACATTTCACTTTGTTGACAGCAAATTGCTTACGAATTTGCCATAACTAATATAATTTCATAATAAAGAAGGAGTCTTACTTTAATGGTCATAAATGAATATTTTAGATAGTAGAATAAAATGAAAATGTATGACTCTGTTTAACCACACTAAGGGGAAATTTTTAACTAGCTGAAAGGCAGCAATCTTTATACGGCAAAATCGAGTTTTTTTTGGATATTGAACCAAACTAATTTTTTCGGATGATCGAGTAATAAGTATAAAGTGAGTTTTCCGATTTTCGAAGTTAGCCTCCAAAATCGAAATATCTTCCTTCGAAATTCAAAAAAAGGGCTTTTTAAAAAGTATTATTATTAATTTCATCCAGTTACTAAAAAATACAAAATATAGATAAATATACATTTTCTCTTATTTCAATTATGTATAACATTTTTCAATCAAGTTTATATGATTATTTATTTGTTTATAATGGGTCTAATAATTGAATCCGCAGCGAATTCGATTTCGATACGATAAAGATTTTCGATCGAAAATGTTCATGCAATCTTGATTCCGTCGATAAACTGCTTTACCACAAAGTGAGAACGTAAACTGTTTTATCGACCTTTAGCGACAAATTTGATAAAGTGTCTATGATTAAAATAACTATTTTTGCTTTGTTCAAAAAAAATTAAATCTGACCTTTAACTATTGTGAAATTTCTTCCAAAAAATATTTAATTCGCCTGAGGCTCTTTGAGAAAATTCCATCGCTATTTCGAGGGGGCAACTTTATATCGCTTTTAAACATTTTTAATTTATTTTTGTTAGTCTGTTTTTGTCTCTTGGCTCTAAAATATCCATTTAAAACATAATTTAGACCGTCATTAGTAATTATTTGCATAAAAACTTCCAAATTGTTTATTTATTTTACATTTCCGCAACTCATTCACCAACGGATAGATTCCGACCAAAATTTTCGTTTTTGTGGATTCAATGATTTCGTAATTAGCGACATCTATTAGTCGCGGAATGTATTTTCTCGAGTCGGTAACTGCGTTCAATGTGATCGTAAATTTTATTTTCGATTACAATGATTCCGACGTAAATTTTTTCGATCGAATCGAACCATTTTTCGATCGAAACGGATTCAATGATTAGGCCCAATATAATATATAATATAATAAATAATTGTCTAATGTACTCCACATCTAATTGATTCTGTGATAAAAGATGCCAAATTATTTTTTAGGAACCTTATTAAGCACTTTATGTTTATCAAACATATTTTTCAAAATATGTCTTAATATAAATTTCCGGAATACCAACTAAAGTACTTTCTAACCTATGTTTGGTGCATATAAATTTTCATAGTTTACATTTTTCGACAGGTGGCAACTCTATATGAAAATACGTCCGAATATAAGACTAACAGTATATTTTCTAATGTTATTCTTAAACACCTTGTGGGCAGACATTTTTTATTTTTTTTTGTAGTTTTAATTTAAGATAGTTGGCAACCCTATTGTTAGAAACTACAAAATTACATATTATTTTAATACTGTGATATTCGCCATACATTATTTGTTTCTCATATAGAATTGGTATACTCAAGCTGTTTTGTAGTTTTTGGAGAACATATAAACAGAAATATATTAATTCTTATATACAGCTATTGATTATTAGTTTTAATCGATTTTTCATGATTTTCGATTTCCTTTTTCAGTAAGCTTCATTGCATTGTTACTTATTTCAATCATCAAAATTTGAATTTTTCCTCAGATTGTAATCAAATATTTTTCGCCTGAATTCTTTATATGTATTCTTTCATTATACTCTCGCAACAAAGTTGCTACGAGAGTATTATAGTTTTGTCCACATAACGGTTGGTTGTAAGTCCTAAAACTAAACGAGTTAGATATAGGGTTATATATATCAAAATGATCAGGGTGACGAGAAAAGTTCAAATCCGGATGTCTGTCTGTCCGTCCGTCCGTGCAAGCTGTAACTTGAGTAAAAATTGAGATATCTTAATGAAACTTGGAACACGTGTTCCTTGGCACCATAAGAAGGTTCAGTTCGATCGGGTTCAGCAAAATCGGACCACTGACACGCCCACAAAATGGCGAAAACCGAAAACACATAAAGTGCCATAACTAAGCCATAAATAAAGCTATGGAAATAAAATTTGGTATGAAGGATCGCACTATGAAGAGGCATATTTGGATGTAATTTTTTTGGGGAAGTGGGCGTGGCCCCGCCCCCAAATAAGTTTTTTGTATATATCTCGCAAACCAATAGAGCTATATAAACCAAACTTTCTGCAGTTGTTTTTTTTAGCCATTTCCTTATACAGTCCAAAAATAACTGAAATCGGATAATAACCACGCCCCCCTCCCATACAAAGGTTAGGCTGAAAATTACTAAAAGTGGGTTAGCTCACTAACCAAAAACGTCAGAAACACTAAATTTCACATAGGAAATGGCAGATGGAAGCTACACTCAGATTTTTTTACAAAATGGAAAATGGGCGTGGCGTCGCCCACTTATGGGTCAAAAACCATATCTCAGGAACTACTCGACCGATTTCAATGAAACTTGGTTTGTAATAGTTTCCTTACATCCCAATGATATGTTGTGAAAATAGGCCAAATCACTTCACAACCACGCCTACTTCCTATATACCAGAACTTTGAAGACGATCTGAATCGTTTACTTTACAATATATACAGTAAGTACTAGTGAAGATATCGGTGCAGAACTTTGCACAAATGCTACGTTTATAGTGTGGCAGCCCCATTCTAAAAATCACCGAAATCGGACCATAGATTATCAAGGCCCCATATAGCGAACATGAGGACCTCCGTACTTCTAACCTAATATTAGGGTTTCTAGCTTTCAATATATATGACGAATATGTGGGTCAAATAATATAAATAAAGTTAAATAAATATGTAAATTGCGAGAGTATAAAATGTTCGGTTACACCCGAACTTAGCCCTTCCTAACTTGTTTTTTTTTTAATTTTTTTCGATAAGTATTACTAAATAACGATAAAATAATCGAAATATTTCTTTATTAATTTATCTATCAGTAGTGCATTTGTCATTGATAAATCAATCGCAATTGTATTCGATAAAAATAACCGAAACAATTTATTTTTTTTGATTTCTTTGAATAAGAAAATTGTTTCAATCAATAAATCTGCTGAAACGGCAATCGATAAATATCGATAAAAGCCTATATAATATTATATATATATTTTTTAATAGATAATATATATATAAAAAGTATCTTTCGATCAAGAGAAAACAGTTATATCTATGTATAGAATCCATAAATATAATCGATATATTTTCTTTTTAACTGTATGGCACAAAAAACTCAATTTATTACAGAAATTATAAAAATATATAATTATTCAAAAATAAAAATTCAATATTTATATTCTGAAGTAAATTTTTAAATTTCTTCAGTATTACTCCTGGTCACATTGCGACATTAATTGATTATGACTAATAAAAATATTTAATTTACAGCTGTAATTACTGAAATTTTCCTCAAATATTATAATAAAATAATACTAAAATTATTAATATATGCAGTTTATTATTTCCACTTTACTGTTAAAGACATATTATATTTAAATGATAAGCCAGCAGTTTTCATAGCGAAAATCCGCATGCTGAAGCTAAATTTCGCCGAAAAGTACACCGCTTAAATATAATTGCGAAACGCATAAAAATTCCCACAGCGAGACTTACCTGGCTAAACAGCAGAGTGGCGAAAATTAGCAAGGCCGCGAGCAGCTGGCTCCTTGCCGCGCTCATCTTCGGCGTTGTGTGCGCTTGTGTGGTCATCGCGTTCGGCGCTTAAGTCTTTTGTTTGCCACAAGGTTTGCTTTCACTATGCGCTAGTTGGTGGCTGGAAAACTGCTAGAATTCGCGCGTTGTCAATTACACTAAACTCGTGTGTGGCACTACACTTGTGTGAATTTCTTTTACGTTTTTGTTGTTTGCTTTTAGTATTTAAACAAATAATTATTTTTATTTTTTTCACTATTGCAAGAAGCGCTTATTACTTGCTGTCGCTTGCAATTACCGCTACTGTTTGACTGAAAATTAATTTTGTTGAGTTATTAGAATGTGTGTACAAAAATACAAAAATAAAAAATAAATTAAAAATCAAAACAAACAAAAAACACTTTTGCCTGCGTGCCTATGTGTGCCTTGTTGTTGTTGGGTATTATTTGTTGTTGTTTCATATCTTAAATCTAACTGCTTTTTATGCGAGTCACACCGGCGGTTATTAAATATTTTGCTCAGCTGCTTTTGTTTTGTTGTAGACACTTTGCTTTTCTACTAGTATTCTAGTTACAGACGCTACCGATGCAGAGAAGCAGCGTGAGTGAGAGGGAAGGAGAAAAAAATTTAAAATATTTTCTTATTATTATTATGTGGTTTTATAATTGCTTTTGTCGCTTACATTGAATTTCATAAAGCGGCGAATGCGAGTTTTGCATAAATTATTTTGTTATGTCGACATATAAAGATGCTCATGAACGAACTGTCGAACATATTAATATTCGTGTGTATGAGTGTGTGTGTGTGTAAATTGAACTCTATGATAGTATACATGGTTTGTTATTAACTTTGTGGTTTTTGCGATTTGACGCCAGTGATATTCTCGCCACACAAATTTGAGACAACACTTCCTAGAATTCACCGCAAATTTATAAATATATAAATATTTATATATACACCATACAAACATACTTATTGTAGCTGCATATGAAACGTATTGTCAGGCATTGACAAACCCATATTTCATTTGAAGTAATTCAAAGCACATCTGCTGTTTCCTTATGCACATAACCATATGTGTTTGTATGTATGTATTTATATTTGTATATAGTACTTTGAATATGTGTTGAGTCAATAAAACACTGCTAAAAATTAAAATAAAAATATTTGAAATTGTTAAAGCGCATATGTTTGTAAATTATTGCGACTTTTTTGCAAAATGGCGCACATTAGCTGTCGATGCGTCATTTCACTTAGCTGAGCAAACAATCAGCCGCTTTGTGACAGCAACTGATAATTTTAAACACATACATTTGCACATTTCAACTTTTTATTGTTTTATTGTTCATTGTTTTTTCCACTTCCCTTTTTAAGCTTCGAAATAAATTCTTACAGATGACTCAAAACTTCTATCACGATGCACGTTTCCCCGAGTAAATCACACGCTAACATTTGGTGTGAACACAACGGACTATTTTGATCAACCTGATCTACCAGGTGGAGATCTAATTCTATAGGTCAAAATTTATAAGAACGAATTTCGTTAGACTACATACAAATCGGATGTTTTCTCATAAAAAATTATAAAAATCGCCTTTAGGGTTTTATGATAAGTGGAGAAGATCATGGAACTTCAACAATTATATTCTATGTATGTATGAATATTTATTGCTCCAATTCAATTCTTCACCCGACACAAAAAGAGACTGAAAAAAATCGCAAAATTATTTTATGTAATGTTGCCGCGTTCCAAACCATTGGTCGAAATAAAATCGGCATCCATTCCAGATACATGAACCCGTCTTTCGAGGTAACGGACCAGAAGCAGTATCAAGTAATAAAAACTCATTATCAAAATTATGAATATCGATATTCTAATGTATGGGGAACTAATTTCTGGGTCTCGCTTGTTAAAAAGGAGAAAAGAGACTCATCAGAATATACTTTACAAACCCTCAGATTATCATAAAATCAAAGCAAAGCTCTTCATTGAATAGATCTTCACCAAACTCACTCTTTCACATTTTCAAGGATTTGATATTGGCTGAGATGAAAGGACACAAGATGGTCTGATCGGGGGTGACCGTATATAAGTCATCAATAACCCAAAACTTGATATTAAATTACTTGTACTTTAAGGTATATTTATGTAAGAACAAGAATATATAGAAATATTTCGCAAAACAAATAATATTACACACAAACCCACTATATAAAGTTCTTCAGTCAACCCTCATAAATCTAGTCTCAATTTGTATGACTCAAGATAAGTCATCTAACTTTTAATTTACACTTTATCAGCTATAAGATAATTATATTTAAACATAAATTATGCTGCGAATGAGTCGAATTCTTTCTGATCAAACAAATTTATTGTTCATTAAAGCTCTTCGAATTACACATAAATTATTGGCTTAGACGTATACATATGTATCTTCAAAATCATACATTCTACTTTTTACACTTTGATTTTCGAATGCGGCATACTCAAGTGACATTTTTAATGCACCATAAATGATGCTATGCTCATAAAAATACTACAAATACGACAAATAAATGTCGCGTTCGGCTTTGATGTAGTGTCTGCATTGCTGTGCGGAGTTCATATGCAATAAGCTGATTAGTTTTTCAAAGGTGTGCGTGAAATTAAGCTCTAACTTCAAACAAAAAAATGTATATGTAAATTATATATATGATTACTATTTTTGCAACCAAATCTAACAGCTAAGAGATGATTGAATGACTTCCGGCACAAATTATTACTTGACACCCATATTATTTCGGCAAAATACTATAAGAAAATGTATATTATAATGGAATGCGAATTATTACTACTACTAATTTTTTGACTAATATGGGGGATGAGGAAAATTAGTATAAAAATGAATTACTTCATTTTGGCCAATGTCGCCTCCAATTCAGACTGATTTCTTAAATTATACATAGATATAGACATATATTCTGATAAGTTAGGAGTGAGTTAATTTAGAAGTGTCGAACTTAATTTTTTATACGAAATATAACTTAACAAATTAACCAACATCACAATCAATGCGTAAAAACTGCGCAAGTAACATCTCTGCTAATTAAAATAAATTATTATTTTCATGTAAATAGTATATACAAGCTTATATCCATACATACATATATACACAGCAATAATAATATTTGTAATCATTGCGCTCAATGCCATAACAAACCAATAATTCATACGTTTTTCATCAGTCAACCATTCAATGAAAGTCATATGCATATGTAAATGGCAGAGCCAATAGCAAGTGTATGTATGTACAAACATGTAAGCTCTGAACATTGCCTATGTATAGTTAATTGTAGTCAAAATGTGTGTAACATCTAAAATGGCAATAAACAATAATAACAAATAACGATTATGCAAATTTTGCAACAAAACTAAATGAAAAATGACTTAATGACTGAAATATAGGGTGTTTTTATACGATTATGTGTGGATAATAGAAGTTTAATAATCATTTTATTAAAATTTTATTTACACAATTATAAGAAACATATAATATTTTAAATGAAATATAGAAAAAAATAATAATTAACAAAAAAGAGTGGCTCAATATGGGTAGATATTTTAAGTTAATTATAGATGTTATTTGTTATAATTAATGCAATTTAAAAATTTAAATTATATAAATAATTATAAATATAATTGAGATGATTTTTCGTATAATTAATATTATTAGAATTAATTATACAAATGAACCGTTGCCAAAATGGAAAATAATTTAATTATTATTTTTATATTGTGTACATAATTTTGTAAGATTTTAGAATGGATAATTTATGTTTAAAAATTCATTTTATTTTAAAAATTTGCGATCTAAATTAAATACAAGAAAGAAAATACAGTGGAACTTCCATAACTTTAACTTCTATAACTCGAACCCTTAAATTGGCAATGGAAGTCAAATTTCATACAAATTTCTTTCCACAAATCGAAATTTTCGACCAGGGCATAAACAAAATCGATGCAGGATTTGAAAAGAGGCACTCTATATCGTATGGAGGAGAATAAAAAATATGATATTACACATTTGGAAAGCTTAAATCATGTAACAAAGGCATGAGATACAGACGTCAAGAACCAAAGAACAGCAAACTGCAACAAATAAAATTACAGAATAGACGTTTTAATGTATTTAAATACAACTTTTTGCGAAGTAAATAAATAAAGCTGGGTATAAATCTATAATTGACAGCTTTTTGTAAATTTATATGTTTTAATGAAAATACTATAACTCCAAGTCTCTCTAACTCGAAGCTTTTTTGTGGATTATGGTGATTCGAGTTAGAGAAGTTCCACTGTATGTAAACATATTTTATGAATTTATTATTTTTAAAATTAATACCAATTTTTCTAATCATTTATTTTTTAATTTTCATTACTTTCAAGAAAAAGTGTATTTTGAACCTAATTTTCGTATCTTGTTAAAATTTTATTTATTTGTACAAATATTATATACTTTATTTACATTAATAACTTAGTTATAAAAATTTGATTTTTAAATTTTGAAACTTTACAAAATTTTATGATTTTTTTAATTTTCCAATTAAAATTTTTTTCTATTTCAAAAACATATTAATAAATATTCACATAAAAGCAAGCTTGAAATTACCATTGGAATTTCATTTAAAATTTTTTATTAAAATATTGATTTAAAGATTTTATCGAAAATAACATGTTTTATACGCTCGTTTCAATAAATATTATCATGCGCATATTAAATTTATATAAATTTTCAAGACTTTTTCTGTATAAAAAAATAAAAACGGATTAAGAAAAAGTTGTTTACACAAAATTGTGGATCAATTAAAATTTTTTCAATTCTATACCGAAATTTTTATGAATAAACACGCAAAAACCGGCTAAAAAACAGAACGCAAATACGCTCCATACCCCACAATGGGTCGCGTAATTTGGATAATTTGCCTGATTCACCTTGACATCAGGTTTCCACGCGCCAATAACTTTTTCTGGCACTTTCGGCATTGGCGCACAAAACAAAAGCGCCGCAGAAATGAGCCAACCAAATAGTAAAATTGTTTAAATTAAATAATAATATTATACATTGAAGCTTACTCGCGCTAGCTACCAGACGAGTTCACACTTAAAATGCAAAAGCCTTCCAAAGTTAATGACCAAACACCGCCTTTAATTAAGTGTGTGAAAAAATGCAAATAAACTTGCACTGAAATGTGCATTGAAATTAATAACAAAAACAAAAACAAAAATGTGTTTGTTGCAATTCGCACTATAAGCGAGGCTCATTGCTAAGAGCCAGGCGCAAATGCGCTTAAGAGAGACGCGCTTGAAAGCCTACATTCGCAGGCGTGCTCTTAAAGACTTTGGCTGAATAACGCGGCTCGATTTGGGCGAGACAAAGGCTAGTAGAAGCTGAGGCAGCTTAGCAGCTCAAGTTCACTCACACAACAACAACAATAAGAGCTTAGCACACACTCACTGCTGCAGATTACTGCTGGAGACACCCACGAAAATGCCAGAAGTGATTATTTGCCTTAAATTCGCTTATGACCAAAAAGTTATTCAACTAATTTTTATTAGAAAAAAATAAAGTTTTTAATTCATACACAGCTCAGCACTGCTCCTCAATTTGGTCATAAAGCGCTTTTTGTTGTTAACTGCTCGCTCTTTCACTACTCAAGTGGCTTTACAATAACTTTTCTATTTTTAAAAACTTTTCGAAATAACACCACAACAACAACAAAACACATTGGCACAACGCAACCGTAATTAGTAATGAGTATTAACCAACACTTTATTAAAAACCGAAAAAATATTCACTTTTCGCGTTCAGTAAATAAAATCTCAGTCAACACTTGTTGTTCAGTAATATTTTTTTTATTTTTCACGTTTCCAACAACGTTGCGTCGCTGTAGTGTTTGACTTCGTTTGTCCGCGTTGTGTTAACTTTTCCACTCGACTGTCTCGCTTAAACTGATCTCGCCTGAGCGTTAATATTTGGCTTATTGCTAATTGCTTTTTGCCTGTTGCTTCCACTACCCATACATTTACGGCTGTCTTATTGGAGCCATGCTTCCTCCACATTCAGGTTGTTGTTGCTGCTATTTGTGTGTGTTTACGTATTTCAGTTGTTTCCACTTGGCGTAGCTCAGTTGTTATGACCATTGTTACTACTATTGCTGTTGTTTTTGTTAGTGGTGGTGCGCTCTTTTCACTGCGTGTGTTGTTGTTATTGTTATTCTTCTCACTATACTCATTTTACCAATTCGTTATTCGCTTTTATGGCTCGTTCTTGGTTTCTGTGTGGGGGAGCATATCGGTTGCAACTTGGCTGAAAAGCTGAATTGCATTGTCAGTGTTGTGTAAGGGCATAAAATTACATACTAAGTGACTTAAATATTGGTTTAAATATTGGTTGAGTAGCGTGCTCAAAGGTTTTTATTCATCTAAAATAAATAAAATTTCCGCTATATACACATAAAAAATTAAATCTACATGTGGCTCAAGCAGCTCACAACTTCCGGTCTTAGACCAAGTATCCTCTGGGTAGCCAACAGACATCCGTCTGGAAGCGAGCTAAAGTGAGAAGGCGAATCCCGCTTATGCGGTTGTGCGTTGGGCTTGGGACCCACCACATAAAAACGAATAACCAGTGAATAAGAAACACAGGCCTCGGATGAGAAACCCCCCTTTTGATGACGACCACGGCAAACGTATAAAGGACTATGATTTAAGGGCATGCACCTGGAATGTCCGGACCCTTAATTGGGAAGGTGCCTCTGCCCAGCTGGTTGATGTCCTCGTAAGAGTAAAGGCTGACATCACCGCAATCCAAGAAATGCGATGGACGGGACAAGGACGGAAGAAGGTGGGTCCTTGTGACATCTACTACAGCGGCCATATAAAGGAGCGCAAATTCGGTGTGGGATTCGTGGTGGGAGAGAGACTCCGTCGTCGAGTCCTGGCATTCACTCCGGTGGATGAACGTCTAGCCACAATCCGCATCAAAGCGAGGTTCTTCAACATATCGCTGATTTGCGCCCACGCCCCGACGGAAGAGAAGGACGAAGTGATCAAAGATACCTTCTATGAGCGCCTAGAACGTACCTATGAGCGCTGCCCCCGCCACGATGTCAAAATCGTGCTTGGCGATTTCAACGCTAGGGTGGGTAAAGAAGGTGTCTTTGGCACAACAGTCGGAAAATTCAGCCTTCATGACGAAACATCACCAAACGGTCTGAGGCTGATCGACTTCGCCGGGGCCCGAAATATGGTCATCTGTAGTACTAGATTCCAGCATAAGAAAATCCATCAAGCTACATGGCTGTCCCCGGATCGAATCACTCGCAACCAGATCGATCATGTTGTGATAGATGGACGACATGTCTCCAGTGTTTTTGATGTGCGTACGCTTCGTGGTCCCAACATCGACTCGGACCACTATCTTGTAGCAGCTAAGATACGCACCCGCCTCTGTGTAGAAAAAGCGCACACGTCCAACAAACACAAGGAAGGTTCGACATCGAGAAGCTGCAATCACAACCGACAGCCGAACGATTTTCTACTCGACTAGCACTCCTGCTCTCTGAGAGCACTCATCAGCATCTTGGTATAAGGGAGCTGTGGGACGGCATATCAAACTCCTTACGTACAGCTGCAACCGAAACCATTGGCTTTCGGAAAAGCCCAAAAACAGCTGGTATGATGAGGATTGTCGTCTCGCAGTGGAGAAAAACAGACTGCCTACCTCGCAATGTTGCGATCGACCGCAACACGAGCGGGATGGGAAAGATACCGAGAGCTGAAGAGGGAAGCGAGACGCATTTGCAGAAAAAGAAAGAAAGAGGCCGAAATGCGTGAGTATGACGAGCTTGACAAGCTGGCCGACAGGGGTAATGCTCGAAAATTTTACGAAAAGATCCGGCGACTAACTGAAGGTTTCAAGACCGGAGCACACTCCTGTAGGACCCCCAGCGGTGATCTAGTGGTTGATGACCAGAGTATACTGTGTTTGTGGAGGAACACTTCTCCAGCCTGCTGAATGGCAGTGAAAGTACAACACCAGGAGATGGCGAACCCGATTCCCCAATCGACGACGATGGAACAGATGTTCCATTGCCCGACCGTGAAGAAATTAGAATAGCAATTACCCGCTTGAAGAACAACAAGGCGGCGGGGGCCGATGGATTGCCGGCCGAGCTATTCAAATACGGCGGCGAAGAGCTGATAAGGTGCATGCATCAGCTTCTTTGCGAAATATGGTCGGAAGAAAGCATGCCCGACGATTGGAATCTCAGTGTACTCTGCCCAATCCACAAAAAGGGAGACCCCACAATCTGCGCCAACTATCGTGGGATAAGCCTCCTTAACATCGCTTATAAGGTTCTATCGAGCGTACTGTGTGAAAGACTAAAGCCCACCGTCAACAAACTGATTGGACCTTATCAGTGTGGTTTTAGACCTGGAAAATCAACAACTGACCAGATATTCACCATGCGCCAAATCTTGGAGAAGACCCGTGAAAAAAGGATCGACACACACCATCTATTTGTCGACTTTAAAGCTGCTTTCGACAGCACGAAAAGGAGCTGCCTTTATGCCGCGATGTCTGAATTTGGTATCCCCGCAAAACTAATACGGCTGTGTAAGTTGACGTTGAGCAACACCAAAAGCTCTGTCAGGATCGGGAAGGACCTCTCCGAGCCGTTCGATACCAAACGAGGTTTCAGACAAGGTGACTCACTATCGTGCGACTTCTTTAACCTGATGCTGGAAAAAATTATAAGAGCTGCAGAGCTAAACAGAGAGGGTACCATCTTTTACAAGAGTGTACAGCTCCTGGCGTACGCCGATGATATCGATATCATTGGAAACAACACCCGCGCCGTTAGTTCTGCTTTTTCCCGCCTGGATAAGGAAGCGAAGCGAATGGGTCTGGTGGTGAACGAGGACAAGACGAAATATCTCCTGTCATCAAACAAACAGTCAGCGCATTCGCGTCTTGGCTCCCACGTCACTGTTGACAGTCATAACTTTGAAGTTGTAGATAATTTCGTATACCTAGGAACCAACATTAACACCGATAATAATGTCAGCCTTGAAATCCAACGCAGAATCACTCTTGCCAACAGGTGCTACTATGGACTGAGTAGGCAATTGAAAAGTAAAGTCCTCTCTCGACGAACAAAAACTAAACTCTACAAGTCCCTCATCATTCCCGTCCTACTTTATGGTGCAGAAGCGTGGACGATGTCAACATCCGATGAGACGGCACTAGGAGTTTTCGAGAGAAAGGTTTTGCGGAAGATTTACGGTCCCTTAAACATTGGCAACGGCGAATACCGCAGAAGATGGAATGATGAGCTGTATGTGTTGTTCGACGACATAGACATAGTCCAGCGAATAAAAAGACAGCGGCTACGCTGGCTGGGTCATGTTGTTCGAATGGATGAAAGTGCCCCAGCTCTGAAAGTTTTCGATGCAGTACCCGCTGGTGGAAGCCGAGGAAGAGGGAGACCTCCACTCCGGTGGAAGGACCAGGTGGAGAAGGACCTGTCTTCACTTGGTATTACCAATTGGCGCCAAAACGCCAAAAGGAGAGATGCGTGGCGCACTGTTGTGGACTCGGCTATAACCGCGTAAGCGGTTTCTACGCCAGTTAAGAAGAAGAAGAAGCTATTAGAAAAGCTCCACGACCCAACCGGAAAACGTTTTTCCGTTCGTTAGGTTTCAGTAGTCGAATAACGAAATACTACGTCTTTATTTTTTAATTATATACAATCGCATATTTCATTTAAACAATTCAGCATATCAAAGATACATATTTAAATATTAAATCTCAGCAGTTGGAGCTTCATCTCCTTTGACGTCTCAAAAAATGCTCTTGCCGTGAACATCATAATAACTCATTACTGGATCATCTAAAATCTTAAAACTAAGAATATTTCTATTGTACATGGATAAAGCTCGTTTTTGAACGTAAGAAAAAATAAAATAATAGAATTTGGAATTTTGACAGACTTCGAACAAAAAACACACAAAAAATTGAGTTTTGAGATAAACGCGTTTATAGTTTTAAATTGAAACTGTCGTAGCCTAATGGTTGGAACTTATAGGTTCAATTTTTTCAGAATATTTTAAACATATTTAAGTTCTTAATAAGACAAACCCACATAACCCCTTTAAAATAACTCCGTAATACTAATCACAATGTGTGCTACCCGTTCTCAGTCAGTCATTCTTTAAAACGATTTTAGAAGACATTTTAAATCAAAAGCTATTAATATTCTTATGCTCAATATAATTTATATTAAACTTAATGTATTCTTTATTCTTCATTATAAGAGACAGATTAAGAGTAGATGTTTTTGAAGGTTTCGATTCGATGTATTTTTATACTCTCGCAACAAAAGTTGCTAAAGAGAGTATTATAGTTTTGTTCACATAACGGTTGTTTGTAAGTCCCAAAACTAAACGAGTTAGATATAGGGTTATATATACCAAAGTGATCAGGGTGAAGAGTGGAGTTCAAATCCGAATGTCTGTCTGTCCGTCCGTCCGTCCGTGCAAGCTGTAACTTGAGTAAAAATTGAGATATCTTAATGAAACTTGGAACACGTGTTCCTTGGCACCATAAGAAGATCAAGTTCGAAGATGGGCGGAATCGGACCACTGCCACGTCCACAAAATGGCGATAACCAAAAACACATAAAGAGCTATAACTAAACCATAAATAAAGTTATGAAAATAAAATTTGGAACATAGGCTCGCATTAGGGAGGGGCACATTTGAATGTAATTTTTTTGGAAAAGTGGGCGTGACCCCTCCTCCAAATAGGTCTTTTGTATATATCTTGCAAACCAAATATATAAACCAAACTTTCTGCACTCGTTTCTTTTAGCCGTTTCCTTATACAGTCCAAAAATGAAAGAAATCGAATAGTAACCACGCCCACCTCCCATACAAAGGTTAGGTTGAAAATGACTAAAAGTGCGTTAACTCACTAACGAGAAACTTCAGAAACACCAAATTTTACAAAGGAAATGGCAGAAGGAAGCTGCACTGAGATTTTTTTACAAAATGGAAAATGGGCGTGGCGTCGCCCACTTATGGGTCAAAAACCATATCTCAAAAACTACTCGACAGATTTCAATGAAATTCGGTATATAATATTTTCTTGACATCCTGATGACACTGGTGGAATATGGGCGAAATCGGTTCACAACTACGCCCACTTCCCATATAACTCAATTTTGAATCCTTAATGTATACATAAGGAACCGATAAAGATAGCGAAATAAAACTTTACACAAATACTGTACTTGAATTATTGGTTATAATATCAAGAAATGTCGAAAGTAGAGCTTAATATTATTATCGTTTCCAAAATTGGAACCTCAGAACTCAATCTTGTGCACTATTTGAATTTGTTCCTATTTTTCCCGTTTCTTAATAAATATCATTTTGGGTATGAAATTGCTGTGTGCTGTAAAAGAAAATCTACTAGACATCGACATTGGTTTTTCATCTGATGACCACACTTGCCACAAATGAATTTTTTTCTCTACAAAATCACAGCTCCAACTATAATCGCTAATCCAAACCTGTTAGTATGTTAACTAAATTGTTAATGTCTCTGCTTAATATGTCGATAGGGTTATCTATTCATTATTTGCCATATTTGGACTTACAGATCTCCACAAGTACCATTATCCTTTTATATTCCAGAGCAGTTACTGTACAATCTCTATTTTCAAATTCTTTATGTACTACTCGTACCTTGTTTACCAGATTTCATATAACAGTTCATATACAGTCATGTGAAAAATAATAGGGACACTTGCTTGAAAATAGGTAAAAAATAAAATAAAAAAATTATCAAAAATGTAACATGCAATTGTTTGCTGGGATGTCAGTGAAGTAAAGAACCGTTATCAAAGAAAAAGTTTTGATCATTTTGTGAAGTAAGATCGTTTTTGAGTGTGCGAAATAATAGGGACATGTGTCATGTATCCCTATTATTTTTCACATGACTGTATGTATATATGTATATATTTATACCATAAATCTTGTTTAAATGAAAGAATATGTATTTGTTTTTACCAAATTATACTTTCGGTCCATTGAAAAAATATATGGAATTGTAAAAATGCAACTGCATCTTTGTTTAGTTTTTGTTAGTCATTCAATGTGGTTCGGCAAAAATAAGAAGTTCTTGATTCGATTATTTCAATTTGAGTTTGTAACTCTGTCAAGGAACATATAGCTCAAGTTCATTATTATGCTGGGAATACGATATTTCCTGAGGCCATAGTGGTAATTAGAAAATATTTACATGTACACTAGATACAAATTCGATTCCGTATCATGGAATTTGCTAGGCCCTTTTTTCGACCACTTTTTGCAACTATTGGAGCCTTATGTCAGAAACAAACGCAGTTAAACGGTTCATTATGAAATGGCAAACTAAAATGAGTGTAAATAAAAAAGACCAACTCCGAAAAAGTCATTGCTTCTTTAAAAACCACACGTCTAAAACCCCCCGTTAGAAAACAAGGGATTCTAAGATAAACAATATTCTAGTGTATCAAACAGCGCTACATGTGCCTCATCTTGATCATCTTCATAACAGTTTTACGATCCATACCTTCAAACCTCTAGAGTAAGTTTGGGTATTGTGATATGAGTATAAGTTTTTCTACAATTATTTAAAATTTCATAAACTAATACTTACAAAAATTATGCAATACTATTCCTTGCTTCATTGCGCAATATATCTCAAAGGGATATTTCGGTATCTCAAGTACTTTGAAAGATAACTCAATTAAAGTATAGATGGTCGAAAAAGCGACTTCGCCAAAATGTATGGGTAATGTGATATACTATATCAGGTAAAGTGATATACTATATCACATGTGACGAAATCTTGGCGTTGCTCCATAAAATCACTTTCCTGGAAAATATTTTTATCAAAGAGATAGATACTAGTGCATTTGAACACATTAATTGCTATCTGTGCCGTTTGAACTTTCAGATAAGCCTTTGAAAACAGCTCAACTACATCAAATTGTGTCACCTTTCGGCCTTGCTCTCGCTTAAATCGTCTTATTTCGTCATTGTAATATGTTTTAAGAGGACCCATAAATGCTTTATCTAAGGGTTGCATTTTGTGTGTACAATGAGGTGGCAATGATAAGATAATAACGCCATTTTGACGAGCCTTATCCAAAACATCAACATTTCGCGTATGACTGTAGTGGCCATCTAAAATAAGCAAGATTGGGTTCTCCTTTGATGGATTAGTGAATCGCAAAACGTGATCAAACCACGCGGTAAATATTGGTATTTGTATCCATCCCGATATATGACAAGCAGAATCGGAACCAGGGGGAGCAATGCTCCAATAAATTATAGAACTTGCTCACATTTTCCTCATTGAATCCTTTGATTCTCTCGATTGAGGTACCTGTGGAAGAGCGTTCGTTTCCGTTTTATGTCTATTTAGAAAGCTACGCAACCAATCTCTTCCGGCACATTCCTTGATTATGGAAAATGGGTTCTCAATATTATTTCTCTTTGCTAATTGAAATGCAAGCGAACGCACATCACTTCGAGTGAGCCCCCAAAACTCAAATATCTTACCAGCTCTAATTCAACATCTCGGTTAAAAACCGGCCTACGTCCCAATGGAATAGCTAATATTTCGTCGATTGTTTTATCGCTGCGGGCAGCTCTTTGCAAGGTTGCAAATGGGACACCATTCGTTTTCGATGCCAGAAGTATTACCATCTTTTCGGCTCTTACAGCCTGTATGGCTTTTTTCATGTTTTCTGCATTCCACTTACGAATTTCCCCTTTCTTCGGCATTGCGAAAAACTATAATTTAAGAAGAGTATTACTTTTACCTACAAGATACGTTGTGTGATATTATGCTTGTTTAATATGATATACTATATCACAATGGACAACATTGACTATATCACATTAGCCAAACTCGAGTTTGAAATAATAAAATATTTGTTTCACAAAAAAAAATTTATTAAGGCTAAAAATTACCTGAATTACGGTTAATTATATTAACGAAAGATCAAGAAAAAATTACTAGAATTCTAAAATATGAATTAAACTCTGAATAATCCTTTGTCGAAACGCGCGTTGAAATATTGGTGACCGCACTACTATAAACTTTTTGGCACACTGAGAGCAAACGAAGCGTTCAGTAGCACGCGCAGCTTTGCAGCAACAGTTTTTTACAGTTACTTTTGTATTCTCGGAAAGATTCATGTCAAAACATGAATAGTTTACGAAATATGCTGGCATATCACATTGCACACCCATATCACAATACCCAAACTTACTCTAACGGTCCTATTCATTTAAGAGAAACTATTACAAAGTAAAACATTGATAATGTAGAGTGGTCCTACTCTTGATATTATCACTTTTGGCAATAGAAGTTCCTCCGATTTGGATAGTCACTAAAGGGATTAAGTTATTTAAGTCTATGGGACTATAACGTAGACTGCGAAATCATTGGAACCGTGCTCGAAAGAGTAAAGTCTACGATCGAAACTAAAATTATAGATGTTTCGAAGTTATTTAAAATGCTAGTGAGCCACTAGAAGATGCAAAAAAAAAAAATCCTGAAAATATACATATGTCTCTATAAAGTTCGGGTGAAAAGATACTTGATTTAGTTAAGTCTGTGCAAAAATTTATAAATTATTCATATTTATTCCTATCAAATAATCATATAATCCTTTTCCCAACAGGGACGTTTCAGACACATAATTGTCAGTATAAACAGCAGAGGAATTCGTTTTCCGCCCCAATTTTATCGAACAGCAATAACAGATAAAAATCGTTAAACAAAAGAGCATACCGCTGGGGTTAACCGACATACACACACAACACAAACTTCAAACTCCATTCGATGCACACGCTCATGGGCATAACTGAGCAGCGTAAAGCTAGAAAAATAAATCAACAGCGCCCACACTTACAAAACCCCCAAAAAGTAGCAGCATACCACCCCTTTGCGTAGGTAGTGCGTTCGATACACGCCAAACACGTGAAAGGGGTTCGTACGCTTAAGCACGCTGTAGAGAGTGACAGTGCCGCATAGCTTCACATAACGCTCACCGTTACTTTGGATACGAGTAATATAATAACTACTATATGCTCTTTAGTGTGGTAAGTAAGTAAGTATTATAATTACAACAATAAAAAGAACAGCGCATGTGAGAGCGCGAAAATGTTACTGAATCGATAAGAGCGAATGAGCAGTAAGTGGGTGGCGAAAGGACATGCGTTGAAGGTGGTGCGCAGTTAATGAGAATTTTTGGAAAAGATTCGTAGTAATTCTTAAATTTCTGTGGAGGAGGTTTTTGAAGTGGCTCTATATAGTGGAGAATGTGCAAAGTTTTGGAATAAAAAAAGTTTAGAAAAATTATGCCTTTTTGAATCTTAGAAGAAGTTAAAAGTGGAGACATAACCTGAAGAGGCTCGTACAATTTTCCAAAAAAAGTTTTCTTAAACTATACCGTTAATTTTAGTTCACTTCAGTCACGCACGAGTTAACCGTTAAAAGTCCACAAGTAATCGGTTAACATTGCAGTCACTAATCTGTCAACTTGAGGGTGGTAGCGGGCGCTTATGAGAGAGAGCGCCCACAATTCACTCTCTTCGTAGTCACCGTATGCTCTTTTGCATGTAACGGCATTTTACTACGAGTACGAGCACATTTTCACTTGGCTACGACCGTTATTCGTAAGACCCTTTGCACTCAGTGAAAATTTCATCACCGTTGTAGACAGTTCATTTTCGAAAGAACGCGGACGAATTTGAGATCTCAAATATTTTAACACATAATTTGGTTAAAGTTTTGGTTCATAAAATAAAAAAAAAATTCAAATAAAAAATTATTGTAGAGTTTAGTAAAAATTCAAAAATTATTTCAAAACCGTTAATCAATAAAAAATTAAATATTGAAAGTAAGTCAAGTGTGTATTGAAGGGAATTTAGTGAGTTATTTGTAAGTGTGGGTGTGTGTGTGAATACATACCTATAAACGCATACAGTTGTGCATATCCCTAAAGCGAAAAATATTCGACTGTCGAAAAATCGAAAGAACAACGACGAAAAATTCTGTATCAGCAATACAGACATACAAATATATACAAACACATGCATACATACGTAGAATTCTACGATTTGTACTACTACGAGTACGAGTACGAGTACATATAACGGTCATAGAGCGAGTGTAACCGCCGCAGAGCGAGTGAGTGATAAGCACAACCCCTAAATAGTCGCCTCTAAACGAGAGCAGAAACGTGTACTTACAAAAATAAAGAAAAAATTACAAAAATAAAAAAAAAATAAAATAAAATAATACAAATTAGAAAAAAAGTTGTTTAAGTGAAAAAATCGAATCATTTCGTTTGCGTTTACGTTTTCAGTTCATGTACGCTAAGTCAAGGCGAACCACAACAACAACAACAACGGCAACGACAAGTACAAGCGATTAACGCATTAAGCCAATTGCAAGTAGAGCCGAAAAACCTACTCACCTACTTTCGGTCGCACACAGCGCCCACAGGATACACACATAGCAACTCACACGAACGCAGCGCAGCGCCGCAGTGCAAAGGTGAGTGTTAATTGTTAATCGAAGGCAGTCACGATTAAATGTCATTCATTCATCTAATTTTAATGGCGTATGAGCCCGTGCCTTTCCAGGCCAGTGGGGAGCTCTAAGTGTATTTAGTGTCCTTTCGTTTATTTGACATTTTCTTATATTTTTCTTGTTGGGGTATAGGCGGTCATTGATCTATTTTACTCATTGTTGGTTCTTCTCTTATATCTTGTTGCATAACTTGTTTCGGGGAATTGTGGGAGGGATGGGAAGTGCTCATAGTTGACTTATATAAGCGTCGCATTTCGTATATGTATGTATGTAAGTAAGTCTGTCGAGAAATGCGGTTTGTCACCTCGATGGCATCATCTCCGATTTAATACATCAATCAATTCTTTATTACTGCTTTTTAAAAATTTATGTGTGATAATGCGTGAATGTAAGAAAAAGTGATTTATTGCAATAAATATGAGTTCTTGTTCTAATAATGTTAATTGGTGAAATACGTGAATAAAATAGAATAAAGCAAAAATATGTATATGATGCGCCGAAGTTCTTCAACAATAATTTATTTTATATCACTGATTAATAAAGTTAGAGATACTTTATCTGTTATATTTATATTTTATTTAAACAAAAGATTACCTTAAATCTATTTGATAGCAAAACAAATTATAAGGGTATTACCACTACTTAGCGGGGTGTAGTAACAAGTTGTTGCTTTCTGAATAAAGATGGAAATGGCCTTCTTCAAAGTCCAACATAACCTAAGCTTGACTTAAGATTACAAGATTTTGAAAACAAAACACTTTTCTAATAAAATTTCCTAAAATTTATGCAAAATATGCCACTAATATTTTCAGTATTTTAAAATATAGCAAATATATGTACGTATAATAAATAACTTCATACTCACGTCTTAATTTTGGAAAAAAGTTATGTTCGAAAATTCGAACTTACAGTATTGTTCGATTTTTTTTTCTGGAATATGCATATGTATATAAAATTTCACATTATTTTGGAAAAAAGTTATGTTCGAAAATTCGAACTTACGGTTTAGTTCTATTTTTTTGAATACTGAGTAATTGAAACGCAAATAATAAACTAATATCTATTTTTTTCGAACTAAGCTTCCAATATCGAAAAGTTTTGAATTTCGAAAATGAGTATATTTAGATAAAATACTATTGTTAAGTTGTTAAAGCAGTAAAATACACTGTTCTTTTGATTTAAATAGATTAGATTATAATGTTTATCCAACGGTCTTCAAATATATTATATTTCAACAAAGGATTATCTTAAATCTCTAAGCCATAAATTAAGTATTACTTTGCGGGTTGTGGTAAAAAATTAATGCTTTCTGAATTGAGATAAAAATATCAGTATTAAAAGTCAGACATAATCTAAGCATGACGTAAAATTAAACGACTTTCAAAACAAAACACTAATTTAATAAAACCGCCAAAAAATTATGCAAAATATGCTACTAAATTTTTCAAAATTATAAAATATTGCAAATATTTGTATGTATATGTAGGAATAAAATTTCCCAAACAAGTTTTAATTTTGAAAAAATTACTTTTGAAAATTCGAACTTAAGGTCTTGTTCGAATTTTTTCTAGTTATTGAATCAAACCATTTTTGTTTTTGAATAATTGAGTTGTAAATAAATGTTTTTCGAAGTAAGCGTCCAAAATCGAAATATTTTGAATTTCAAAATGGAGCAAATTTAGAAAAATTATTATTGTTAAGTTGCTAAAGAAGTAAAATATACGTGTTTTTTGATTTCAATAGTTTCTATATTTTATATATGCACCTGACTATTACACATGTTTTAAGAAGTCAAAGGGGGAAGATTCCTATTTATGTTGTGTATCTATGTTATATGTTTACTATATTGACACTACAATTAAAAAAAAAATTAAACAGAATGAGAGGAAATATGAAGTGGAATAATTATATTAAGTTTGTTCACTTAATGTGCTGTTTTTGATGTTATAACACATCTTCGGACAAAGAACGTATATATTAAATCATCATTCTTAACATATCAGCTAAGTCACGATTTTCAGTGAAATAAATAAATTAAAAATTATTCAGTGAGTTTCAGGTAGTAGCAACATTCTGATGGTTTCTCTCTTAGGGTTTACTTTCGGTGAATTTTTATTACGATTAAATAATTTACATTTATCCAATGCCATAAGTCATTAGTATTTAAATTGTAGCTACTTTAAGAGTAGATTGTCTATATTATATACCTATTTACACAACAATTTATGTACATATATCACTGAAAGAATATCGCTTTTAATCATCCTCCCAAAGCTCAGACATCTCAAAGTTGTTCAATAATTATTATAAAGATTAATATATGTTTTACAATATCTGAAAATTATAATAAATTTTAATGTATATCTGAGTAATTATCGGGGTTCAAACATTCATTCACCAAATCCGGTCGGCATTTAAAATCTTTGTCTTGGTTGGATCATGTTAACAGATCTTGGCCGGAAGTCCGTATACATATGTATGTGTGTGCGTGCGTTCCGGCTACGTTGACTTGACTGTTATGATTGCTAATTTCCCTTGAACTATATAAGTTTTTATTTATAGGGTTGAATGTTTCTTAAGAATATATGAGTTTTCGTCCCTTGAGTCAGCGAGTCATATATGTACTACGCACCAAATTTACTTACGAAATACTCTGTAAGTTTTAACTGTAAACTGTATGTGATATTTAAATATGTTACATGTTACATACATATGTATGTATGTATGTACGTATCCGTGATGATACTTCAATTATTATTGCTTCTGTTTATTTTTTTTCTAACATTAAAAAACATTTTTATATTAAATGCGTTGGCCAACTATTGGAATATGCGATTAATAATTAAAGGCCTGAGTATACTGGGTTTAATGCTCACTCATTTCAGTTGTTGTTTTTTGTTTCTCAGTATATGTATTGCTAAATAATTTTTAGGTCAATTCTACTTTTTGCAAAATTTACAATTTACAAAAATTGGAAAAAACTTTTCTTTGTCACAACCGCAGTGTTAATAGCGAGGTGGAAACATATTCACCATATACTAATGTATTTTTACCATAACATATTACACCACCAGCAAACAAAAGAGCAATCCCAAGAGAAATTACAACTATTAAGTTTTGTTTACACTAAACATTTCTGTAAAAGTTTAAAAGTGATATTAAATTTAATTCATATATATTATATAATAATAAGAAAGCAAAGGCAGTGTTACCGAACTGGAAAATAATTTGTGATAAAAAAACAAACAGGTGCGGTGAGCAGAACCTACAAAATCTTGCACCAGCGTCCAATATACCGAGACGCCTTGGATGTAGCATTAATAATTTGTGTTATACATAAAATCCGCTAAATGTACAGATGGATAGAGTGTCACATTGCTTCAAATTGCCGTGTTTTGTTGTATATTATATGCTATTTTAAGCATTTTGTTAACTAAATAATTTGTATTTATAATCCCAATGTTTGCAAACAAAATGTTTACACCACGAAAAACACCACATTTTATTGATATGTTGAGTAAAGTGTGTGTGTTTCCGTACATGGTTGCATTGTGATACTAGAGAATATTTTAAAGATATACCAGATATATTACAATAAAGAAATTTTGGTTTATATACAACCAGTGTAACGTTAATTTCAGAAAATATGGATTTAAATGAAAAAGTGGAACAACTTACCAATGAAACAGCGGAATTACGGAATGAAGTTACACAACTCAAAGGTAATACATATATTTTTTTCAGCATTTTCTCTATGCTTCTTTGAAATATTTTTGTTTTGTATTTTTGTAGAATCATTGACTAAGCAGAATCAAACTATAATAAGGTTAATCAAAGAACAGTGTCATCTGTTGCGAAAATATGAGGAGAATAAGAAGGACAAAGTCCTTTGTCAACAGACGGCAAAACAATTTCTAAACATATTTCCGATAAATTCGCAAGACGATTTGGAGAGCGCAGAAGAGAGTATAAATGAGGAAAATAAAGGAGAATGCGTGAGTTATAAACACATTATACGACATTTGTTTGCTATTAATTTAATTTACGAACAATAATATAGAGTGCACTCGCCCGAGCCCTGTTAATGCCTGGAAGTTTTAAAAAGAATTTGAACAAGATATTGGGTAGTGATGTAATACTGGACTACAACGTTGACGGTAGACACAACAAGAAACGTATACAGGATTATCCGAAATTATTGGATGTGCTCTTCCGTACGTAAAATTTTTCGAACTGAAATGTATTTGAATCAATAAATTTGTCATATTTTTATTTTTTTCTCCTTTTCAGAAGCGACAACTAGAGAGGGTTGGAATTACAAATATTTTCTTGACGATCTGCGGACTGGCTTCAAGTGTGCTAAAAATAAACATTTCAAATTTAATTGGGCACAACGTAGGAAATATTCTGAGCAACCGACAATTAAAATCGAAGAAGTACTAATTCCATTTGACAATGAATAAAAATTCTTGCAATAAAATCAATTTCTTTATTTATTTAATAAAAATGAAAATGGGAGGGCTTATTTAAGGGGATTTCTATCAATTATGTATTTGTTTGATGAACAGCCTTTAGTTGGTATAAGTATTTCTCTAGCTTTCATGTTTTGTGGCAGCACCTAAGTGTTAAGATGTTTGACACTATATTCACCACACACAATGTGGGGTTGTCAAATATCAGACCGCCGGCTGAGTTTTTCCTAAATTTTATGTGCTTAATATTTATAAGATTTTTATTTTGTAATGCAAGAACTTGTTAATTTGTGATTAAAAAGAAGAAAGAGTGATAAAAGATTTGCCATATATACGAAATAAAAAACATTGTGCTGTGTTTATTGCATATCAAAGATAAAATTTGCCAAGGCACGCAAAGGCGGCCTTGAATTTATATGCATGTACGAAACTACTGGTAATATCAAGTTTCTATTAAATTTACAATAAGATTATCAGTTGCTAGCAATACTTAAAGTTTTAATTAAGTGCAAATAAATGTATGTGTCCTGATTTTGTTGAATTACATTGTATGTGTCTCAAGAAAACTTCTGCCTGTCCAACATATTCTACCACACTTTGTATTATTTATTTGTGCAGGGAGTTGGACAAACATACATAATTCTTCCAAACCAACATATTCAGCAATTTTATTAATCGGGAATTTAACACCGTTCGGGAACACGTTTGATCTTTATTAATGTAGATTGTAATATATAGTGCATATACAAGTTTTACTCTTATTGTCGTATCGGCACAAAACATTCTCCAAAAATTTCCAGTTGGTAGTTCTTGGTTGAATAAAAATCCTTGACTTGAATATACTCGACTGTCATGTGTAGGACTCAAATAAGTTTTAAATTTTCCTATTATTCTTAAATAATAATATAACGAAAATTCTATACCATAAATATTTATTAGTTATTATGCGGCTTCAATTTCTATAAGAAACAATATTATTTAAACTTTTTGTTGCTAGACACCGTTTAATCTTTTTAAGTGATTCCACAATAAAAACTCCGATTTCAGAAAACATGGATTTAACATCTCAAATGCAAGATTTGTCTAAAGAGATAAAGGAGATGCGTGCCGACATACAACAAATAAAAGGTAAATATAATTATGCAATATTTATATAAAATATAAAGCTAGAGATCCATTTAAATTCGATTACAAACAAATATAAATTGTAAAATAATCAAATTTCTTTAAACTATAAATTTTTGCCTAATTCAAAATTTTACATTGCAAAATATTACTCAGGCAACAATTTTAAATGTAAAAAATTCATTTTTCCACCAAAATAATTTTGATAAGTCATCGATGGATCTTTAACTGTTAGAATTATTTAATTTGTTCTGTTTGTTTACATTTGGTTTTCAATTTCGAAAGGTTTTATGGACCACCAAAATGAAGTAATAGATGAGTTAATGAAAGGACATCAGGAAATGATGAAACGCTTGGTAAAGCAAGAAGAAGAGGCGGAAGAAGAAAAGAATATCCAAAGACCTGTTTTTCCACTAATGACGCAAGAAGATTTAGATAATGCTGAAGCTTTTATTGGAATGGACGAACGAAAGAAAGAAGAAATGGTAAATAGTTCCTGATATGTTACAAATAATTGTTGAAAGTACTGCGTGTGAATTGAAGTTAATGAAATAATTTGGAATTTAAAAACAAACAAAAAAAATTAAAACCAAATACAGTTGAACTTTCCTAACTCAAATTACCATAACCCACAAATAACTTCGAGTTGAATTCTATAGGCAATACAAGAGTTCGAATTGTAGAGAAATTCGAGTTATATTTGTGAAATATATGTTCCAATATAATATCTATTCGTGCTACAAAGAATCAATTTTTTATAAATAGCTTTTAATTCACACGCGTTTGCCTTAGCTTTCGTTTTATATTTTTTGTATACAATTTTCTATTCCAGACCCGATTTCTTAAACCACTTTTAATGCCAATTGGCCTCAAGCAAAAACTGGTTTATGTGCTATCTGAAGAGATTATTTTGAGTTATAACCTCGAGGGTACACACGGTAAAAAGCGCATGTTGCTGTATCCAAAACTTTTAAGTGTGTTATATAGTAAGTACAAATGTGTTTTTTGAATATATTCCGAGAATGTTTCAAATTACACTACATGTTTACAGAAAGATATGATTTTTGAAAATTATTTTTGTTTCAAAATTTCGAAACTCAAAACTCCGAACTGAACTCAATTCGAGATTAGTTAAATAATCATCACTAAAAACTTTTCTTTTCAAAATAGGTGCCACTGACCGACCCGGCTGGTCGTATAAATTATTTTTAGATGATTTACGTAGAGGTTTTCAATTTGGCAAGAAGAAACACTTTCGAAAAAAGTGTGCTTCAAATAAATTGAATAAAACAACAAGAAATCCACTGTCAAGCGGCCCAGAGGATGACAACATGGATTCAGACTACTAAAATCCACTGGCTCAAATAAATATGCATGTATTCTTAGGTTATGTCTAAGCTTAGTTTAAGTTTGTACTTAAGTAAGAAAAATATGATAAATGTTTTAATTATCATTAAAACGTAGGAATTTTAAATAAATGTGTATATATAATTAAAATAATGTGAAAAATTTTACTATGACATTAAATAAATTCCCAAATGGTTGTTGTGTGTCGTAATTTCAGATGAGTTTTAAGCGCAAATAATTACTGGTGAATACTATCTGCGCTCCAAAGGAACCTGGGGAGCTTTTAGCGTATAATTATAATGGTACTGATAAATTTGCTGAAAAAAAGTTGCTTGTGTAAGTGTTTAATGATTTTTTATAGTGGTTTATGTGTGTTGCCGAGGCTTATGGCCCATTTAGCACTTTTGCTAAGGCCATCCAGATTATTCACAAGTATACAAGCAAGTTATGTTGACACCAACGTTCGTTACAGGCACTGCAGCACATTTATCATAAATCAAGCCTAAAAGTATGCTATGCAAAATTACAATATCGCATTTCCGCCTTTCCCAGCAGGAAATGCCTGAAGTGTTGTTGCTAAATGTGGTTGGAAAGGCAAGCGCATACTTAATATTTTGTAAGAAACTATTTTGCAGCGCAGAGCTGCTAGCACTTGGGCGTGGTTGCCTTATGACTATGTATTAATGGTTCGGTTTGTTGTTGTATAGCAAATGCGCTCTAAATGTTATTACATAATATTGTATGAAATATGACACGAGGCGGGTTAGATGCATGTTAAAGCCGCTGCAGCTGACAAGACTGTCTTCTGCCAGAGTTTCACTTAAAACTTTACGGTTTTCTGAAGAACTCTTTTCATTCTTAATATACTGACGATAGATGATTGCACTCTTTACTTGGTTAACATATATACATACATACTTACATATATATGTATATAGAATACATGTATGTATGCCTTGCTTGAACGTGCATGCGTTTGCATTTTCGTTATGTAGGACAAAAAGCATGTCATAAATGTCTTCGACCTCAAGCCAAGTGTCTACACATGAAATGCATATTAGGGACATACATACATACATACATACTAACACATATCTTTGTACATACATTTGTATATATATAGAGACCTATCTACTCTTATATAGTGCCACTGAAGTGGTAATCCTTTTCTATTATTCCTACCATGGCTGGGAAAGTGCTTGTATCATACGCCTGCAACGCCTTTGCTTGCCATTTTCAATTCGAAGTGATTTATTTTGCCAACAAGCGAGATGCATGCATTTGTGTGCGGAAAATGGCACACAAATCAACATATCACTATGAAATGCATATACACTTCCATATATACATACACACATATGTCCATATATTCATATTCACTCTCATATATGAGTTACTGTGTCGCATTCGCTCGAATAATTGCGTATGCAAACAATCGTAAGAAAATGCATACAAATCCCGTGAGGCGTGAATATGCGTGATTATGCGTGTGTGTGCATATGTGCGTGAATGCGTGGGCTTTTCTGCGGTTTAATGCTCAACTTTTTGTGGCAGCAGTTAAGCTGCAGTGTGTGGATTTTTCAATGCATTTCGAGTGAAATTTTTATGCACATATTCTTTTTAGTAAATGATGAAATGGTGTACAACAATAAATCGAGCAAATGCATAAATAATCAATGGATATAAATAAATTAATATTTTTGTTTACATTCGTATGCAGTTGCATTATTCAAAAGTTAAATTAATTTTACATCGATTTAGTTTTTTTTGTGAAAATAAGTCAACCAGCTGCTTCATAAAATCAATTTAAAAAATAATAATATCAATATATAGATATATGTGGCTTTTTTGTCGTATTAAGTGAAGTTGACACTATGACTTTTGCACATACTGCGGCTGCATTATTTATACTCTTATCATTGTTTTTTATTTATATATATTTTTTATTATTTATAGCAACATCATTTCGCAGAAGTAATAAAAACAATTTTTGTATTCTTTATTTAAAAACGGCAATACATCGTAGAAAGCATCTGTAGGTGTTATAAACTAAAATTTAATCACCGATTGATGTGCATATATGTATGTATGTAATTTTTTTTATACATTTGTACCTATAATCATGTTTTCGTAGCTTTGGAAAATATTTTGGCCAAACTTACCAACAATATTTTGCAAAAAAATATTTTTAACTATAAGCATTCATAAACCTCTCCAACTTGATACCCATATTGTAATGATTCTTTTCCGTTTCTATTTATATCATATACTATTTCTTTCTATTTATTTAATATTTTTAACATGGGGCAACACTGATCAAAAATATTCATAACTTTAAACCTTCTTAATATTATTTAGTTTATAGTATTTTCAATTTTATTATTAATTTTATTTTATTTAATGTTCAACATGTGGCAACCTTTTTTTAAACCTTCCAAATGTATCTCGGATATAACATAAAATTGTTATAATCATATTATCGTAGCTTTGGGATACTATTTTTACCGAATTTCCTGCAATATTGTGTAAAAGGATAAAAATCCTAAATCGAAAAAAAAAACTTCTATGGACATAATATTGGTGAAATCCTTCTCAAAAATAGTTTTAACTATAAACTTTCATAAGCCTCGTCAAGTTGATATCCATATTGCTGTGTTTCTTTTTCTTATAATTTTCTTCATTTAAATATTTTCTACATGTGGTAACAGTGCTCAAAAATCCTCTAAACTTTCATAATTTTTTTTTAATTTGTAGTATTTTAATTTTTTTTATTAATTTTATTTAAAATGTTTAACATGTGGCACCTTATTTTAAACCATCCAATTTATTCTCGAGCGAAACATATTATAAAATAGTTAAAATAGAAAAAAATATTAATAAAAATGATTTACTTATCCAATGCGGTCCTTTGAGGAATTATCTCTTCACATCAAAAAAGGAAAATCCCATGAGACAAAACTTTCTTCTCATCATGTACACATATTTTCCAAAGCAGAATTTACTCATTAAATAACATAAAATTATTTGCTTGCTCAATTTATTTATGCTAATGTGCAGTAGTTTTCCTTTTCACCAACAGCGTGCACGCAAATCGTTGGAGAAATGAAATTTGCTGCATCAGAGCAAAACTTTTGGGTTATCAAACAGTGTCGTAAAAATCTTAATATACCACTTGGCAGCAGACATGCCACATAAACTTTTAGTTTGGCAGTTGAAAAGGGTAGATATCTGCGTGTGTCGAACTTGTCGATATTCCCCCGATGATGCATGAAAACTTTTTACTTACGCGCACTGCAGTGAGGCGTGCACAAGTATGGTTACATTTATAGATTATAAATGTTTGTTTGTATGTATTTAGTTTGATTTTTTATTGTATACTTCAATATAGTTGTTAGGCAGATTAAGTTATAGACGCAGGCGCATAAATCTCTTGAATCGCATACTTATAGTTCAATCCATCATTAAGGATTAGTTGATTACTGCAATTCACTTTGCTTGCGAGAAGGCCAAGGAGTTGAAGGCGTTGGTCTTTAGTGTGTTGGACGCATTTTTTTATTGAATAGAATGATTGATTGATTATTTCTTCTCGCTTTCTCACTCGCTCTCTCTCTGTTCGATTGCAGATTGAAGTGGCTACATATTTTTATACTCTCGCAACAAAAGTTGCTAAGAAAGTATTATAGTTTTGTCACATAACGGTTGGTTGTAAGTCATAAAACTAAACGAGTTAGATATAGGGTTATGTATATCAAAATGATCAGGGTGACGAGACGAGTCAAACGTCAGAAACACTAAATTTTACATAAGAAATGGCAGATGGAAGCTGTACTCAGATTTTTTTTACAAAATGGAAAATGGGCGTGGAATCGCACACTTATGGGTCAAAAACCATATCTCAGGAACTACTCGACAGATTTCAATGAAATTCGGTTATAATATTTTCTTGACACCGTGATGACACGTGTGGAAAATGGATGACATCGGTTCACAATCACGACAACTTCCCATATAATTCAATTTTGAATTCCATCTGGTTCGTTCACTTTATAATATATACATAAGGAACCAATGAAGATAGCGGAATAAAACTTTGAACAAATACTCTAGCGTCCATAGAGTATATGATCTGTGACATCACTTGTGAACAAATTGTCGAAATCTGATTATAACTTTTCAATGCCCCGGTATCGCATATGAAGAACTCAGTGTCTTAGGGTAATTTTTCACCTAAAATATCGGTAAATCTCTGAGATATCTCAATGTAATTCAGAGGAAATTGTTTTCTTCTAATAGTATGATAATGCTAGTTGGTAAATAATAGTGATTTAATATATATATTAATATATATATTATATATATACATATATGTAAACTGCTCATTCCAGGTTTTTTATTTAACTAATTTTAAAATTGTATGCATCTCAAGCAAAAAATATTTAAAAATTCCATCTTCGCCAAAATCTCTCTTACACACCCACTGATTACGCAGCAATTTTAATTAACGGTAATGTAATGTTAATACTTTTAAATCTTATTTTAAGCTTTCAGTTTCTCAAAAAGTAAAAATACTTCTGCAAACTTTTTACTTTGCTGCGATTTGAGTATATGAGCAAATTTCAGTAGCTTTAACCAATGTTACTCATACGCCATGTACACCTTGCCACATGCGCTTTAATCTCACCAACCTCATGCTAAGCGCGCTTGGCGTTGATTTACATTTTCCCACCGTCTAAGCATTATTTGCATGAAAGCGCGTTAAAGAAGCTGCAAATGCTGGCGCGGAAGTCGGTGAGAGTGTGCCGTGTGTGTGTGTGGTTTGCGGATGTGAATTTGTACGCGCAAACACAGCTTGAGTTTGTAGAAGAATGTAGAATTTCAGCTGAAAAGAAAAAGTGAATGCTTCTGGGAAAATGGGTTAGCTCTCATGTGATCCGCAAGTGTTACACCTGCTGGCTCAGCGCTCAACGTGCCGTTGCAGAGACTTGGCAATTCTGTTTTAATATATTCTTCGTGCTTTATGTATGAGTGTGTGTGTGTGTCATGCGCTCGTGCTTTTTTGCATAATGAAATCCTCAACTAGCGAAAACGCGCCTTGGCTTGCCTCAGACACATTGCAGCAGCAGCGAGAAAGGCATGCAAAGGCTTACAATAGACGTGTGATGTGCATGTATGTGTGTGTGTGTGTGTGATAAATGGGTTGCTCTCCTGTTGTGAGGTATGATTGTTGGCTGCTGCCAACATTGCCTGTTATAAAAGATGAAAATGCACATTCACATGGATTAATTTACGAAATGGAAAGGTGTGCATGTGATGGTGCAGAAAACTATGTGATAGACATACATACATACATATGTATATACATGTGTATGCATTTAAGGTTTATGGAATTTCTCTTAATAATATATTCGTTAATGAGAAATGCCTTTGCTGTGCCATAAAACATGTTGTCATTAAGGAAACGTTGCTGTCACGGTTTCAAGGAGATTTCAATAAGCAAACATAAAATATTATACTACAATTGACTGTACTAACTATAGTTTTTGAGCCTTGATCAATATAATGTTAATATTAATTAATTATTTAAATAATAAAACTAGTATGAAATGAAAATCACAAGAATACTCAAGGCTTTAAAACGTTGTCAAAGAGACAAACTAGTGGTTAGTGGAGAAATTTTATGCAAAAATTTCGTTCTCAGAGGAAAAAGTCAGAATAATTCATTCAATAAAAGTCTACGGCGTACTTAGATTTCTTCTCAACTAAGTTCTACATGTGGCTCAAGCAGCTCACAACTTCCGGTCTTAGACCAAGTATCCTCTGGGTAGCCAACAGACATCCGTCTGGAAGCGAGCTAAAGTGAGAAGGCGAATCCCGCTTATGCGGTTGTGCGTTGGGCTTGGGACCCACCACATAAAAACGAATAACCAGTGAATAAGAAACACAGGCCTCGGATGAGAAACCCCCCTTTTGATGACGACCACGGCAAACGTATAAAGGACTATGATTTAAGGGCATGCACCTGGAATGTCCGGACCCTTAATTGGGAAGGTGCCTCTGCCCAGCTGGTTGATGTCCTCGTAAGAGTAAAGGCTGACATCACCGCAATCCAAGAAATGCGATGGACGGGACAAGGACGGAAGAAGGTGGGTCCTTGTGACATCTACTACAGCGGCCATATAAAGGAGCGCAAATTCGGTGTGGGATTCGTGGTGGGAGAGAGACTCCGTCGTCGAGTCCTGGCATTCACTCCGGTGGATGAACGTCTAGCCACAATCCGCATCAAAGCGAGGTTCTTCAACATATCGCTGATTTGCGCCCACGCCCCGACGGAAGAGAAGGACGAAGTGATCAAAGATACCTTCTATGAGCGCCTAGAACGTACCTATGAGCGCTGCCCCCGCCACGATGTAAAAATCGTGATTGGCGATTTCAACGCTAGGGTGGGTAAAGAAGGTGTCTTTGGCACAACAGTCGGAAAATTCAGCCTCCATGACGAAACATCACCAAACGGTCTGAGGCTGATCGACTTCGCCGGGGCCCGAAATATGGTCGTCTGTAGTACTAGATTCCAGCATAAGAAAATCCATCAAGCTACTTGGCTGTCCCCGGATCGAATCACTCGCAACCAGATCGATCATGTTGTGATAGATGGACGACATGTCTCCAGTGTTTTTGATGTGCGTACGCTTCGTGGTCCCAACATCGACTCGGACCACTATCTTGTAGCAGCTAAGATACGCACCCGCCTCTGTGTAGAAAAGCGCACACGTCAAAAAACACAAGGACATCGACATCGAGAAGCTGCAATCACAACCGACAGCCGAACGATTTTCTACTCGACTTGCACTCCTGCTCTCTGAGAGCACTCATCAGCATCTCGGTATAAGGGAGCTGTGGGACGGCATATCAAACTCCTTACGTACAGCTGCAACCGAAACCATTGGTTTTCGGAAAAGCCAAAAAAAACAGCTGGTATGACGAGGATTGTCGTCTCGCAGTGGAGAGAAAACAGACTGCCTACCTCGCAATGTTGCGATCGACCGCAACACGAGCGGGATGGGAAAGATACCGAGAGCTGAAGAGGGAAGCGAGACGCATCTGCAGACAAAAAAAGAAAGAGGCCGAAATGCGTGAGTATGAAGAGCTTGACAAGCTGGCCGACAGGGGTAATGCTCGAAAATTTTACGAAAAGATCCGGCGACTAACTGAAGGTTTCAAGACCGGAGCGCACTCCTGTAGGACCCCCAGAGGTGATCTAGTTATTGATGACCAGAATATACTGAGTTTGTGGAGGGAACACTTCTCCAGCCTGCTGAATGGCAGTGAAAGTACAACACCAGGAGATGGCGAACCCGATTCCCCAATCGACGACGATGGAGCAGATGTTCCATTGCCCGACCGTGAAGAAATTCGAATAGCAATTACCCGCTTGAAGAACAATAAGGCGGCGGGTGCCGATGGATTACCGGCCGAGCTATTCAAATACGGCGGCGAAGAGCTGATAAGGTGCTTGCATCAGCTTCTTTGCAGAATATGGTCGGAAGAAAGCATGCCTGACGATTGGAATCTCAGTGTACTCTGCCCAATACACAAAAAGGGAGACCCCACAATTTGCGCCAATTACCGTGGGATAAGCCTCCTCAACATCGCGTATAAGGTTCTGTCGAGCGTATTGTGTGAAAGACTAAAGCCCAACGTCAACAAACTGATTGGACCTTATCAGTGTGGCTTTAGACCTGGAAAATCAACAACAGACCAGATATTCACCATGCGCCAAATTTTGGACAAGACCCGTGAAAATAGGATCGACACACACCATCTCTTTGTCGACTTTAAAGCTGCTTTCGACAGCACGAAAAGGAGCTGCCTTTATACCGCGATGTCTGAATTTGGTATCCCCGCAAAACTAATACGGCTGTGTAAGCTGACGTTGAGCAACACCAAAAGCTCCGTCAGGATCGGGAAGGACCTCCCCGAGCCGTTCGATACCAGACGAGGTTTCAGACAAGGTGACTCACTATCGTGCGACTTCTTTAACCTGATGCTGGAAAAAATTATAAGAGCTGCAGAGCTAAACAGAGAGGGTACCATCTTTTACAAGAGTGTACAGCTCCTGGCGTACGCCGATGATATCGATATCATTGGAAACAACACCCGCGCCGTTAGTTCTGCTTTTTCCCGCCTGGATAAGGAAGCGAAGCGAATGGGTCTGGTGGTGAACGAGGACAAGACGAAATATCTCCTGTCATCAAACAAACAGTCAGCGCATTCGCGTCTTGGCTCCCACGTCACTGTTGACAGTCATAACTTTGAAGTTGTAGATAATTTCGTATACCTAGGAACCAACATTAACACCGATAATAATGTCAGCCTTGAAATCCAACGCAGAATCACTCTTGCCAACAGGTGCTACTATGGACTGAGTAGGCAATTGAAAAGTAAAGTCCTCTCTCGACGAACAAAAACTAAACTCTACAAGTCCCTCATCATTCCCGTCCTACTTTATGGTGCAGAAGCGTGGACGATGTCAACATCCGATGAGACGGCACTAGGAGTTTTCGAGAGAAAGGTTTTGCGGAAGATTTACGGTCCCTTAAACATTGGCAACGGCGAATACCGCAGAAGATGGAATGATGAGCTGTATGTGTTGTTCGACGACATAGACATAGTCCAGCGAATAAAAAGACAGCGGCTACGCTGGCTGGGTCATGTTGTTCGAATGGATGAAAGTGCCCCAGCTCTGAAAGTTTTCGATGCAGTACCCGCTGGTGGAAGCCGAGGAAGAGGGAGACCTCCACTCCGGTGGAAGGACCAGGTGGAGAAGGACCTGTCTTCACTTGGTATTACCAATTGGCGCCAAAACGCCAAAAGGAGAGATGCGTGGCGCACTGTTGTGGACTCGGCTATAACCGCGTAAGCGGTTTCTACGCCAGTTAAGAAGAAGAAGAAGTTCTACTCTTGGATTTGGTGGAATCGGTTTTAGATTTTGTGGTATGGTCAATCCAGGGGTTTGGAACTGATTTTCATTATTATCTAAGCTATTTAAAATTTGCTAAATATCTTTAGAGAAATAAATTGCTGATGTTATACATAAAAGTATAATATTCAAATGGTTTTTTAACCAATTGAGCCAAAATTTCTCACTAGCTTCTGTTAAATATAGAGCCGTGATAGGGTTGAAGTTACTCAATCATACTAAATTTTTGTAAGTTATAGCAAAAATTCATTTCTTAGAGCTTTATTTTGAGTTATGAGTCGCTTATCATCCCCGTCCTGCTTTATGGTACACAAGCTTGGACGATGTCAACATCAGATGAGATGAGATCGGCTATAACCGGCTAAACGGTTTCAACGCGAATCACATAAGTTCAAATGAAATACCAAAAAAAAAAAATTCAAATGTGAAACCTTATAAACGGCATAGATTTGGCATTCAGTTAATCTCATAAAAATGATACTTTTGAACTTAACTAGTTAATGAACTTACAGTATTTTGATATTAAAAAGTCAACCAGATTGTAGACGATTTTATTTATTAGGTCTACAAATTTGCTTCCGCCGTTTTCCAATAGATGTCTCTAGGGTCAAGCACTGGTCGATTAAATCAATTTTTTTTTATATCGATCGTGGACATTTGTGTCAACATTAACCCAACAAAATATTTGTAGCGATCTGTTTGCATCCCAAACTTATTCTCAACTGAAAATGTCACTTTCTGAGACGAATTCTCGACATTTGCGGGAAATTTTGCTTTTCTTTTTTAATTCCAAGAAAAGTGCGGCTGAGGCTCATCGACATTTGTAACTGTTTTTATACAAAAAAAAAACTAAATTTAACTTAAATTTACAAAAAAAAAAATCGGCGGAAGCAAAGTTGTAGACCAATACATATTAGAGTACTAAATGCGACGCCCTAAAAAAACTTTATACATCTTGAATACAGATCTCGTGTATATTTTTGGAGACCCGCTATATAATCCTAACATTTAGTTGTTAAGCTTTAGAGATTTATTGCTACTTTTTATGTTTATTAAATGAGCTTCATATACTGCTCGAAGTTAGCATAAGGCAGCCTTTTAAACTGCCAGAATACTGTAGCATATTTCAAACGGAGGTGTTTGCATTAAGAAATCCGCGGAGCTATCCTTAACCACCACTCTAAAATCAACATAGATTTAGACAGTTAGGCGGAAATCAAGGCAATATTCTCTTTCTGCTTATCGGCCAAAAGCGTCTTCGGTGGCCGGGCAACAGTCGCCAGAAATAAGCGATTGAAAGCATGATAGACGTAGGTAAGCCCATGTACTGCCTATATGATGATCTAGACAGTAACTTTGTAAGAAAGTTCAAAGCCCGCTGGAAGTTTATAACTGCAAAAGTTATGTGTACAGCGTCAAACGCAGGCATACTAAAGGATGTCTACTCCTCATTGATTACGTGACTGATCTATTTGTAGGTTTCTGGGCTACCAGACTAACCTATGTATATGAACTCCCTGGGTTTTGTATGGATTGCTTGAATATGAGTTAAAATATTGAGTTAAAATATATCTTTCAATGAAGTTTTGTGTAAAATTTTAGTGTTTTTGCATATTTGGTTTCATAATTTTTGAATATTCAAGTCTCATTAAGAAATCCTTATTTTTTATAGTTTTTAATGATCTAAAGGGGTTCGAACAAATAACTTAAATAAATTTTTTTTTTTAAGACAATGATATTTTCAAGTAGAAATTCCAGCATTCATATGTTTCGTGTCTTCTCGCTCCTTATTTTTATACACTAAGTATTGAAATTGTGCTAATACACTTGGGTTTATATGGTAGTTTTCAAAGTAAGCTCACGGCTCTCTTAACTATAAATACTTCATATTTAAAGGTATCGAAAAATTCCTTATGGTATAGTTTAAAGTTCTCTTTAGGGGAACTCCAATACAACTAATACTTTCTTTATACTTTCAAATGTATAGATAAATAGCCAGTTCAAGTGTTAAAAATTCATAAAAAATTCTAGTATTAACAACAAAATTTTCTAAATTAGCTTTCAATTGTTTTTTTTAAGGAAACCACGCTCTTTAAAGTAGTTCTTGTTCACCATTCATACAACACAGCTTTTGTTAATTTTCCAAGCCTATTGATTTTCCATTATTTACAACTGCTGCCAACAGCCGACCGACGAGTTGCTGCCAACAAACTTGGTGAAAAACAAACGCCAAATCACAGCACCGAAATTAGTGCACAAACAAACACTTGCCTTCACACATAGTACATTTATGTATGTACATACATATGTATATATAGTTATACTACTATATGTACATCTGTTTGTTGGATTTGTAAGCAACCGTTCTAAGTGTATGTACATGTGACGTGAGCTCACATTGATTCTCGCCTGTTATTGTGCCAGTCAGTCCACAGCTGTGCCTGAAAAGCTACGTGAAATCACTATGGCATTCAGTTTTTGGCAGACATTGTGTCGACCATTTCTTTCATTGCGGAAATTAAGAAGGTGGAGATTTTTTTCGATTTTTTTGTTTCTCTCACTTTTTTCTTCCCTTTTTGTCTACCTCATAAGCGCCGTTCAGCGCACTGATTTCCGTTATTTGTATCTTTTTTGTCAGTTGTTGCTGTTAGTCGCTGCCAACAGAATCGGTTGTTGTTTCCGTTTCCTTTCTTTCAATTGAAACAGTCTTGCTCTCCCCTCTGGCACCTCTCCCATCTCCAGAAACGCACGCAATAGTCACATTAGGTTTTGTGCTCTTCGTGTATCGCTTTTTCATTTCTTTTTTATTTTTTGTTTCTATGTAAAAGTGTGAGTGGGTGGGTTGCCATGAGCATGTGTGCCATTGGCTTTGAATTTGGCACCGACATTAACTGCCAAATGAGTTGTATCGGATTGCTTTGCTCTAATTCTTTTTAGTGGGTTTTTGTTCTTGTATTCAATGCAATCTCATTTTTGCCATTTTTTCCACTGGCTTGATTCCTAGAATTTGATTTTGGCAAATCCCTACTTGGTTGCGCCATCTCTGTCAATTTGGCTTCCATTTAATTAAGTTCCATTCAGAGAATTGTGATATCCAGACAGTTTGAGTATAGAGAGCTTGTATTATGTAATTGCAATATTCGCTACATGTGATTGAATAATTTGTAGTATTCGAAAAGATAAAACCTACACTTTGTTTGATTATAAAATGGAAAAAAGTAAGAAAGAGCACAATATTAAAGGGTCTTTTTTTCGACATGTTGTTTTCAAGAATATATAAAACACATCTGATTTAATGTTATGAACAAGAAGTTAGGTTTTGTAATAATGTTTCGAGCAATAATATGATTTCGGGCAATTGATCATCGTTGTTGATTCGGAAAAATTCGAGCCGAGAGTCTCAATTTTCGACCATATTTTTATAAAGTAAAGTAATCCGACGGACAGGATCGCCTTGATTGATTTAATAGTAACGTTTCGAAACCCAATGATATAGAGCTATGGAGATGAGTTTCCATAAATACTTCTCCCAAAGGTATAACTACGAACATCTTTAAAAAGGGTTGGCAGAGAGTAATATGTAATCATCGAAGTTACTTTCGAAAATATGTTTTCGATAAGCTTTTCTAGGAACTTTTAATGTCAAAAATACAATGTTACTGTTGACTTAAAAAATCTATGCCTCTAATTTTTATTTTTTTTAAATCGATGTTCGATATTATTATCTACAATTAAGTTGAGGGCGAAGGTCATATTTATTTATGGGTTTCAGAGCCTGAAAACAAGGATATTTTACAATCATATATTTCATTTAAAATAGTTAAAAATATGTTTAAAGGAAATCGATAAATTTAGTTAATGATCTGAAGAAAAAATTTTAATAAAAATAGAACTGAAAAACTGGTTTGTTCATTAAGTATTTCATTTCTTAGAACTTTAGTCGGTAGGATTTGATATTCTTTGATAATATTTTAAACATATTGTACTATATAATAAGACAAAACTTTTTTTTCAAATTTTAAAGTTTTGAAACCCACCTAACCTGTTAAATGTTAAAGTTTGAAAAGCTTTCAAAGTCCTGAGTATTATTATAATGTTGCTTGATTTTCGCTTTAGCAAATCTTTTTCTGATTCCGAGAATAAATCCTTGCATAATGAATAACCCTTCGTAAAAATCTTGATTTTCAAACATTTATACAAGACAGGTGTTGAGTTACTCAGCTAAGCTGGTGAAGGCGGTGAAGGCGGTATATTTCAATTCCACAAATTAACATCTAAATAATACCAATCCAGAATACTAAATTGCAATTTGAAGAAATGGAAGAAATGCTATGTGTTATTTACATATTTTTGATAAGAAAAATATGCAAAAGCCAAAGCCTAATCCAACACAACACGCAAATAAAAATGCAAATGAATAAATTCATTGAAGCGAAAAATCGATAAAATAAATTCTAATAACGAATTCAACACATACATATGAGCAAGCACAAATCAAATACCGCTGACTATGCAAAACACAAAACTCCCCAGCAAATGAGTGAGAAAATAAAAATTTACAGGATTTAAAGTAATAACCGTAAAAAAATGTGCGCATAAAGGACGCTAAGGATGCAAGATAAGCATTCATATGAAATGGAAACGACTTGGTGAAATGGAGCTTACAAAAGTCGACCTTAAACGTCATAGACTATATTAAATTTTAGATAACGAACGATAAGAAAAGCGATAATGCTAATAAACACATTCAAGCGAAATTGGCTAAGAAAAAGGTCGAAAATAAAAATAAATACTTGCAAAGCACACAAGCAGGTGTAAATACAAGAAAGGTGTTAAGGCATGTATACATATGTGTCTGTAAAACAGAGTATAAATATGTAGGTGTATTTATGTAGACTTAGCCTGAAGCTTTTGAAAGCATTCTAGACGACAGTTTCACTTTCACTTTTGCTGACTATAGCAACAATCACAAATAACAATGTTTGTTGGCAGAGAAAGATAATAGATAAAAGGTGGTACACAGAAGGTGAGAAAGGTTAAAAGTAAAACACTCGGATTTGAATATGAGGTAGAGTGTTTAAAAATGTAAAAAATAAGGAATTCATCTTAACCCTCTTGTGAAAAGGGTTAGTTAGTATTGAGTTCAATGCATGAGAGAGAAGGGTATCTCAATAAAGTGTAATAATCACTTGTTATTGTAATCAAATTTTATAATGTTCACTTATATGATTTGTGCGCTCGATTGGTCATTTTCCACTGCTTCATACACCGACTTATAGCATAGCTCTGCATGATTTACACATTTCTACAGAAACGTTTAGTCTGATTGACCTGCTTCAATATATAATTGTGGTGGTCAATTAAGAACAATAAACACCACACTCTTTATTTGAAGAGATTCTTCACTGAAACTACTTTTAAAATTTGATAATTTTATTTTGTAGCATTCCTTTTTTACTGAATATCATTCATAATTGTTGGTTGAGGTATATGGCTTGAATAAACTAATTAATAAAGCGCCAAAAGGTAGGCAACAAATTTTTATATCCTTCATATTTTTTTATGTATAACGAGGCCTACATTTAGGATGAAATTAAATCGCATTTTTATTTGAAACAATTTTTTGAATTCTCAAACACTGTGCAACAAGTAGCTACTGACAACATGACGTTAAAAATTGATAACATTGTGTTGCCTTGCCCACATCTTGAATACAGTAAACAAGTCCAAAAAACATTCCTTTGAATCTACTGATACGCCTACATGCCGCCACAAAAGTAAACACATACGTGGGAATATATTATATGTTCGATGATAGCGATATTATGGGTATTTATAGCAGAAATCCCTTTGACGATGTGCACAAACGGCTAATGAACAGTCAGTTGAGCAGATTGTAGAATCGAAGGTTGCCAGCAAATATATACATGAATATAAATGCAAATATATATACATACATATGTATTACTGGCATGGAAATTCCAAATCATTTCACTTCCGCATAATTTCATTTATGCATGTGCCATGATACGCGCAAATGGCAGCCAGCGATAAGGTAAAGTAAGCTTAAGGTAAGTCAGCACAAAGGCATATCCGACGTAGTTGATTGGCTTACTTTGTCTGCAGGCAGCTGAAGGTGAGTCGCTGGGTTTCTACTGCTCGTGAGAGATAATTATCTTCGGCTGCGCATAAATTAATTTTTTTGTCAATCCAATTTGCGGTGACATCCTCAAGACGCTTAAGGCGGAAATTAAAAGTTATAAGTACGATAAGTTGTAGGAGGGGTTTGCTATGAAATTAATTAAAAGTTATGAATTTTATTTGTTGGTTGGAAATTGTTGGTAATTAATATTTATTGAAGTTGGCTTTTTTTGAATAAACAATGTTTGTATATTTTTGTATCAGTATTTTTAAATAATATAAATATAAATTTCTTAAGAATACTTATAGGATTCTGCCTTTTTTGTCAAATAAATTGTCAGAGATTGTACCTTCTCTATTTAGCTCTGTAATTCGCAATAGATTGAATGTTATATACATATATTCGTTTGGAAGAATTGTTAGAAAAGAAATAAATCTTGGTTTTTGTTTGCAAATATTTATCAACCACTACAAAATGTGATCCTTTGAAGTCAATACGGGTATGCTATTGTTATAAATATTTAAGTCCCAGAATATTTCTCAACGACCTCAATCTTTGGGATCTTTTAATTTAGTTTGATAAAAGTCTCTAAAGCATAGCTTATTATCTGTTGGGTCGAACCATAAGAGATTTTTAAAGTGTCTGCTCTGAATGCTTTAATCCGTTTAAATATAATTTTTCTATAAAATGGATTCTCCAAAACAACAAAAATGACGGAAAATATATTAAAATCATTGCGATTCTTTATGAAAACAACATAGATCTCTATTAGGGTAGAACTTATCGCTGATAATTTACATTTAAGACTTGAGTAAGAATCTTCCGAATATAGAGCATATCTCTCTCAACCAACCAATCAACTAATTGCTAAAAATAATTTCATTTCACACTTAATTAGAGATCATTATACATAAATATACCTTCGTGCATGACAATTTGTTAAAACTAAATTGGAAATTAATCACACCTCCACAGCTTTTAATCTCAATCATGCTACCAACTCACAGAAATGTTAACAATTCGAGTTTCCGTGACTGGAGTAGTCATTAAAATGAACGCGAAACCTTTCGCGAACCAAACATAAATATTTATTTGATTTTAAAATCTAAAAAAATAGGAAAAAGACTCGCTAGCCAACTAACTTATTATGACAGTCGTTTATCTGATACAATTTCAAAAAAAATTTTAAACGCCAGTGTCCAAAGGGCGTTTGTTTATCTAACAGGCAAGCGGTGACAATACACATGTTGCAACATTTTGTACACATTGTTTGTAGAGAGTCCTTCCTGTTGAGTGGCTTTTTTTTTGTTGCGGAAGTGTACACATACATGCATACACAGCCTTTCAACTGGCTTTAAAAATATTTGTATCCCGAAGTGTGTACTTTGCCATTTATGTCATAAAAGCAGTGTTACATGCCAACAAAGCAGCGCCGCCGCTGCAACATAAAAAGGGACGATATGGTGTATTTTCCACAAAGAGGAAACAAATATTTCATGTATTCAAACACACACACACACACGCTTCTGTTGAATGTTACAACTTGCTTTAGGCGCATATTTTGTATGGCCTTTATGTTTATATGTGTGGAAACATAATTGTTGCTTGCATATGTACATGTGTACATGTACTCTTGTAAGTATTTATTTAGGTATTACCTTTCAGTTCCGGGCTGTATGTTACATTTTACAAGGCGTTTAGCGTAATAGCATTAGCGTGTTTATATTTCACCCGAAAATGTGTGAAAAATAACATAATTGGCTTTATGAGTTGAGTTAATAAAATATAAAATTCCTTTTTGTTGAGAAAACATTACATTTTATTTAAAGACAATGAAGTGCCTTTTTAGTTGTACGCTGCGTATGAGTAATATTTTGGAGTCTAACTTAATTTTTAGTTTATGTTAAAATTGCACTTCGTTTTGAGTTGTTTAAATAATGTATTAAAATAAGCTGAAACCACAAAGCTTTTAATGATACATATTAAATAAAACTTTTGAAATAGGAATTTACTACTAAGGCATGAAACAAGCTGAAAATTGTGTTAGAAATATATTTTCTGTGGTATTCATTTCTATTTGTGTCTTGGAATATAGTTCGCAATCAAGATTTTATTTGTCTTAAGAAGTTTGGTGAGTTCAAAAAATAACGGGAATTGTAAAATTTGGATAGTCTAATTGTCAAAATTATTTTTTAATTACATGCCCCTGAAGTACTTCCTTGCTTGTTCGTGACTTCTTGGCAAAAAACAATACTATAGTGATGTCCCAGCCAGAAGAGACTTCGTGTGACTTTTTCCTATTTCCAAAAATAAAGGGCCATTGTTTTACAAGCATAAGAGAAATCGCTGAGAGACAAGAGCTATTTCAAAAATCGAGCCTGAGAAGTGTTTCGACGATTGGAAAAAGCGCTGGCATAAGTGCATAATATTGAACGGCGACTATTTCAATGGCGACAACATTAATGTAGACGAATCAATACATTTTTTTTAAACGAAAATTTCCGTTATCATTTGAAAACACCTCAGTTCTCAATCAAAGAATTATTTACTAAGCTGCCTCAGTTGACATAAATTATTTTCAAAAACAAGCATATATGAAATATCGAGTGGTGCTTTATTGTAATCGATATTAGTTATAGTTATCGATCACTATTGAAAGACATTGGACGAGTATTGGCTAAGCAAGATGTTAAGTTCTGAAGACCCTTCTTTCAGTATCTTCTGACAAATGGTAGAAAAAGTGTAGAACTGCTTTAAAGAAATCCTTGGTAACCAAGATTTCTACACTTGCTCTTCTTGAGCTCAGTTTTTTTAAGAAAAATTTTCATAAAACCAACAAAACTCTTTTCCAAATTAAATACAATGCAAAATATCTAAAATATCTATATTTGATTACACCGGTTTAACTTTTTTATTCGAGTTGTGCGTTCGTTCATTAATCTTATATATTATACCTTGATACAATGACTTGGGACAGTCTTTTATCTTTTACTGATACAACTATGGTTATCAAATGTTCCCGAAGAGTTCTTTAATACAAATCTTTACAATGGTTATATATAAAAGCTTACTAGTTAGTTTTTAAAAATGTTTAGGTTTTGCAGAGGTTCTACCAATGTTATCAAAGCGCCACAAATGACATTTTAGCTATCTATTGTATCAGCCCGTTAACCTAACCTAACCTAATAAAGGTACGATTCGGACATTTTCAGCATTAATAGAACTCTTATTAGTCTATATTTCGTCAATAGGATCCATTGGGATCACCAAAGGAATATTTTCAACAGCAGTGCACAGTATCATAAAATATCCAGAAAATGTCTCAAGCATCTGTGAAGATATGAAAATTTTACTGGATAATAAATAAACATATTTTTTCAATTTTTATTTTTATTTGAAAAATTAAAAAGCCTTTGGTCTACCCTGTATTATACCAATTAGTCAACAATCTATATTTTAAAGTTTTCTCCCATTAAAATATTATACTAAACTAAATTTAATCTCATTGCTCACGCCATTATCCTTTAAAGAAAATTGTGTTTAAGAAATAAAAGTTTATTATTCACAAGACAACACAACTTACTTCACCATTCTAATTGAATTTCATTTTCTTGCAGCATTTGGGCGTGACTCTCAGGCATTTCAACGTCTCAGCACTCAACGACGACGGACAAGTAAGCGCGAAGCAGCAGCAACAGCAACGCTGTGTGGAAATCCTATTTAATAAAACACTTTTGTGTACTCAATTTGCCAACTTCCTGTGTATCCGTAGCGTTTAACAACGGCATAAGCGCTCACGCCTATTAAGGCATTTGGCTCTGGTTAAGGTACGGTTGAACACCAACAGACAGCGAGACAGTTGAGCGCACGTGTGCAAAGCGTCTCGAACTGAACAGCGCAGCACTGTTCGGTTAACTCGCAGTTTTCTGCCAATATTAGCGCTATAGCAACTGCTGGGTGTGGGCGATACTGCGCCCCGCCACCGGTAAGCCTTAAAACAATATTTATTCAAACACATACACACTCACACATAACTGTACATCTGCATATATGTATATCTCTAAATGTATGTATATATATATATAATATTTATACGCACTTGCACAATCACCTTTCACCTTTCATCGACCATTTGCACTTGCACATCAACGCTTGCACGAAGTCAACTATCAGCTGTAGAACTATTTATTTTACTCTTTATTTGATTTTTTGTTTGTGCGTGAGTTTTTCTTAAATATTTTTTATTTTCATCTTTTATAGCCATTATTATTTATTTAATTCCATTTATGTGGATAATTGTGAACATCGCTTACCAGGCTTCAGATAGGAACGGCTTCAGAAATATGATTTTCTGCTTTCTTAAACCGATCTCCTTAAAATTAGTGCAGACTTAGACAATGGCCTTCCCGCAAGTTTCATTTAGGGGGTCTTATTCCATCTAGCCTGATCTCTCTAACTGTATATGGTACGTTGCCGAGGGCATACGTGGAATTTGGATCTACTTTCTTCGAATTTTCAGAGTTAACTTCATTAACGTGTCTTCACAAATTCTTAGAAGAGCTGTGGTGATTTTTTATGAAAATTTATAGAAAAAATCTCAAGTCGTTCTCATAGCTATATAAAGTCGTTGGAACTTATTTTCGAACTCGTGGAATATTTTAGACTTTTCTTGCCATAGAATGAAATCTGATAAAAGTTGAATTAAGATTGGTCTCTTTTGTGTTATTCTCAATTAACATTTCGCTTAAATCCTATCTTCTAAATTCTTCACACGAATAATCAAGAATAGAAAAGATTTCAGAACCATCAACAACCGGTTCTCGGGCATATCATACATACAGTAGGGCGCCAAAAATCCTTCGAACGCGTATCGCTGTTCCCAACGCCTCTACTTCCGCACCATTATCAAGCATTGAATAAAAGAAATTGCAAGATAGGTGATTTCCTTATCTAAAACCTCGTTTGGTATCGAACGGTTCAGACAAACCTTCCCTATTCTGATGGAGTTGGTGGTAGCGCTCAATAGGTAAAGCACATTCAGGTTCTGGTCGTTGGGCATGTATTCTTCCACCCATATTTGGCAGAGGTGTTGATGAATACGCAATATAAGTTTGTCGTGTTTGTATCGCTCGGCCGCTAGGCTCTCGGTGCCTGTAGCTTTGCAGTTTTTAAGCCTAGCAATTGAGTTCAGTTTGAACTGCGTGTCGGTCGGAAGGTGTACGACAACGTTTTCGACAACGTCTGTGGAACCGTGTTCTACTTTCCCGTTATCAATAGCATTGCAGTAACTGTTCAGTAAGCTCAAGAAATGCTGCGTCAATATTCTTAGTATGCTTCAGGCATCTGTTACCGTATTGTATTGGTTGTCTTTGTAGGAACTAGGTTTAGGTTTAGGCGGGTAATCTTCCGATAGAATTCTCGGGTCATATTCCAGCATCTCAAGCTCTTCGTACTCTTGTATTTCTTCCTATCTCTTCTTTCGTTTGAAAATAGTAGTTTGAAAATAGAAAAACATTTTTACCACAGGTGAGTATTATTCCGTCGGAATGGAAAAATTACATAAATTTGAAGAATCCGCTCATAGTATTACGTAATGTTTTTCTTATTTTAGCTACGGAAAACATTCTCGCAATATTTTTGAGAAAGGCTGTCAATTTAGTATTGGGCTCCCTTCCTGTTACATAGATCTCAAATAACTTTCGTTGGCTAATCCATCTTTTTCACCGATATTTATTTCAACTAATTTTCTCTAATAAGACATACAGAAATAGCCACATATTTCATGAATTGAAATTGTCGCCGTTTACTGCCGCGGTAATATATTTTCCGCCTAAATGTATACTCAAAGAAAATTGATTTTCCATTGCATGCAGTAAAACAACAACAAACACACCGCTTACAGTTATTTATTGCGCTTCCTTGCAATATTTGCGCATTTCAGTCACGTCAACCACACCGCCACCTGACTGACTGTCTAACAAGGACGACCGCCCGTTGCTAGTGAAAGACAGGCAACAGCCACAAAAATGCTTACTCGTAAAACAGTATAAATGTGAGAAGCACATGTACATACAGTTTTCTCAGTACAGTGTTTGCGCGTTCGTGTCTGCCTGTCGTTGAGACCATAATTGATGCGCTTGTGTCACAGCCTAACGGCTCTTAAACGCCACCAATGACCTCTACTCAATGTCTCTAAGGATGAAAGACAAGAATCATATATTTTTCCATTTCTTTTCAAGCAACACAAATGCTGATTGTTGTTATTGTAGCGAAGTTATGCTGTTGCTCAAGCATTGCACGCCCGTTTGGCTTAATTGTGTGATGATTGAATACGGTGTTAGAATTGTAGAAATGTCTTTCTATTTCTTTTATAAAAGACATCTTAGTAATAGTTCGAGAATACGCCGAGTTCGCACGTCTCAAAATAAAATAATAAATATTATTTCATAATTTCTTATATCGATAATTTTTCTACTGATTTCTTGTGCGTGAAAGCGCAACTTTTGATTACTTATGTACGTGCCTACAGAGCTTTCATTTTTGCTTTTGTGTGTCTCACCTCTCATTTCTGTGCAAGCGCTCATTACGAACTTTTTGTCATTTGCTTTCGTGTAAAAAACATTATTTTAATGGCTGAAAGCTTTCACTTTAGTTATAATTACATTATTTTGCTGCACTTTGTGAGCATGCACATTTACCTTTTTACTTATTTACTTTTTATGCAAAGTAGCAGTGATGCAAGCAAATTTCGATTCCAACGTCACAGAAAAGGTAAAATTAAACAAAAAACAAAAATAATAAAATCAAATAGAAAAGGTAGTGTAATTGCGTAAATGTTCACCCCCATCAGTTTCATGAAACTCCCTCATTATCACTTTCACTTCAATTTCAAGAACATCATTCTCTCGCTCTCTCTCTTCCTCACTCTCTGTGTATTATATAACGCTCATTTTCGTATTTTGTCCTCATTCCACCAGCAAAAGTATTTATAAATATATAATTATTATGTAATTAAAATTTTTTATAAAAATTATTAAAAATTTTACTAATCCAACTTTGAAGGCATATGAAATTTTAGAAGGCTAAAATAAAATGGTTGCTTCTGTGAAAGCTGCCATAAACAACCAACCAGCTTTTTACGATTTTTACCATCTTTCAGCGCAAAGGTTTCATTTGAAGTGAAAAGTTTATGGTATTTATAGACTAGTTAGATAATTGAGTGTGCATATGAATAGGTTGAAAGCTTAAGAAAAAGAAAATGTTGTGTGGGTGTCTATAGAATTTATTTCCATACATATGATTGTATAAGCTGACTATTTGTGTCGCAGTGATAGAGATAATACTACCACGCGTATTAATTAGTTAAAAGCGGAAAGACATTTTTTTACAAATAACTGTAAACAAAAATAATAAGTTTTGACAAAAAAGTTTGAACTAATATGTTCATCATACGCCCTGTCATCCCTTTTTGTACTATTTTAGCTTGTTGAACAGTGCTAATGAATTAAATTTAATTAAATTACGAAGTAACAATAATTTAATTAATTACTGGACGGTTTCTATTTTTATAACACTTTTAATTTTTTTACTGTAATTATATTAGAAATTGAACATATTTCAGTAATAATATTAGTATACTGTTTCCAGATGCTATTGAGGATTATCCAAAGAAAATAATGGCTTTGAGATTGAACATTGCTTTAACGACTAAATAGGAAATATATGAAAAAATCACAATTTACGGCCTTATAAAATTTGTTCTAAATAGTTAACCAGATGTTCTTTAGAAAGCAAAATAATTTCCTTATACTACTCAGGTTGAAAGTCATTATAAGTTTTACTGAATATTAAAAATCGAAAACTAGAGTAAGTTTATTTTCAAAAAAAAATCGTTATAGAAAAATATTGAAAAACCTTCGTCATAATAAAACAAAGAATTTTACGTACCACCTTGTTTTGTTCTAAAAATGAACATAAATACTATTGAACAGCCAGCTCTCGCCACAATCACAATAATATTTCAGTTAGTGGTGCAGCTGATTTCTATTATATTTTCTAATATTTTAGTAGGATAAGAGAACTTCGATTTTCTCTTAGTTTTCAAAAATATGTTGAACATATAGCCTCCCAACTAGTAACCCGTTATAGCTCGTTTTGATCTATCTGTTGACATTAATAAGCAAAATTTTCGTGTTCGGGAAACTAAAAATCCTTTCGGCAACTATGAAACACCATAGCTTGACGAAATGTGACTGTTTGAGTTGACGTTTGCACTATTTTTCCAATAAAATTCAAACAGTATGACTTCAACATGACAATGCACCTTGTCGCATGACATTTGTTGTCCTTTTAGTAGGTTTTTCAGATATGAATAATTTTGATATCTTTTCATAGGCTTATATTGAAAACTACATGTTCTCCAGCCATTGTTAGACATTTGACAAGAACAAGTCGAAATAATGGTATACCATTCGAGGGGCAGGAAGAAGTAATGGAAAACTCACAAAAAAAAACTCAACAAAAGAGCTCATGTTACTATTTCTGTTTTTGTTCTTCTTGAAGACCAAGTTTGCCACTATGTTCACCTGTATACAGAGTCAACAGACTTGTGCTTCAGGTCGGTGACAAAAAATAGACTATTGCATACCTTTCGTAATTATAACTAGTTACAGATATACATTTGTTATATCAGTAGATTTATCTACTAGCAGAGATGAGATATAAACAATTATAACACAACGGCAAAATCGACTTATTGGGTATTGGAATAAACTATACTTTTCCTGGAGATTGAGACATAATTAAAAAAGTGTATTCTCCGATTTTCGAAGTTAGACTCCAACATCGAAAGATTGGGGCAAAAGTTTTTAAAAAACAATTATTATTAATTACAGGATGTAGTTATTGAACAATTCAACATTCAGAAATAATCTACATTTCCTTTTTAATTCACCCTTCTAAAATATCGGAGAACTAAGAAATTTTCTCTTAAAATTATTCAGCTTTTGGAACGTTATTCAATATTGTAGCTGATATGTACAATATCTTATGTCATTGTCTTTTGAGAACAAACTTTCACTAATTTTATAGGCAAGTGATTTTAAAATGTAGGAAAGAGGAATGAAAACAAATATTTAGCTTTTAGTAAATGAAAATTTGTATTTATTCATTTACTTTAATAGGTGTAATTAAAAGTGTCTCGAAATCTCTGTCAGCCGCAAAAGCGATAAATAAACGCACAAATAGTCAGCTTACATAACCTGCTTTGGCAATAGGGAGCTGCGTATAATCGCACACAAAGTACCGAAATTTAATTTAAATTAACTAGCTCATAGAGGAGATACAATGTAGCAGAACAGTTTATGGAGCGTTTATTTGTCTGCAATAGGTATATATAGTATATAATACATAGTAACATCGCAAAGAGTTAGAATGTTTGTGGTATAGTTAATCTCGATTTATGCCCCAGTTTAGCTCACATAAATTACTCGGTAGGCAAATAAAGTCTGCTTAGCGCAATGATAATAATCAACACAACAAATAAATTTATTGCACCTAAATAAAATTAGTTTATAATTTGCAATTATATGTCTACGCAATGTTTGTGATTTAAGCAAAATATTATGATTTATTTAGTTTTAATATGAAAATGCAATGAAACAGAACTTTTTGTGCTTTTGTATACGAATTTACAATGCCTTGCTTACACTTTTTGCCAAAAAAGCTTTTTGTGTTGAGAAAATTAAATGCATATTTGATGAAATTATATAAGCTCATGCGTTAATGAATATGAGTAAATACCATAGTTTGTTTGTTTAAGAATATAGACGTTATAAGAAATAACAGTAAAAGCAACACTTAGAATACCAGAGTAAAAATACAAATTTTATCTCTTTCTCTTACACGCGTACCCCTATTCGGCGTTAATGCGCTGCAGGAGCCTAAAACCAGCACCCTGAATTTCTCATCGTTCAAATCAAGCTTTACTTCCAATGTTAATTTCCTGAAGAGAAGGTAAAAGCCTTAAAAATCCAAAGCAGGCGCGCTTAGGCCGTCTGCGTAAGCAGCGATTAGCACTAATTTAAAATTTCATATGTTCTTTCCGTTTTCTTCTTTCATTCCGTCTTTGTATTTATTTTTCTATTAAATCACTATAAATGAAAATGAAAAACAAAATAATAAAAAACTCAATCAACGCTATGTAAATACTTGCCACTCCGCCACCACCGCCACCGCTACAATCACCAAAACATTTACATACATTACACACTCAAACTTACACCCACACCCATACAAAACCAAAAATATTTTGCCACAACAACAAAAAAAAACAGATTTAGCTCGGGAGATTTATCTTCCGAGCATGACGATGTCGACCCCAGTCAACTGCCGCCTGCTGCGCGGCCCATTCAGGATCAGCCAACGAAGCCGCCAATTAGCAGTGGCGGTCCACCGGTTATGCCACCACCGCCAGCACCGGGCGTTCCGGCAGCCGGCACTGGCGCTGCCGGTGCTCCCGGCGGTCCGGAGTTGTCGCTGAGTTTCGGTGGTGGCAAGACGGCGGCACCAGCACCACCGCGCGGCGTTAGCGCCCCAACCAGCCCGGCGAAGTCGCGCGAGAGCTTGCTACAACGTGTGCAGAGTTTGACGGGAGCAGCGCGTGATCAAGGCGCTTCCATTTTGGGTAAACTAATTTTGAGGTTTATCAATTACATATATTTATTAATGCAAATATTATACATGATTTTTGTTGGGCGCATAAGTTCATCGACACAGGAATAAATTATAGTTAATTGGTACTTCCGTGGTACTTAGAATAATGTAAATTTCATATAATCATAGTTTAAATGCTCACCACTCTGGAGAAAAAAATCCATTACAATATTCAGGCAGAAATTCTTTTGTATTTTAAGCAGCCATAGATACGCCAACCACTGCTCTAGAACCAGTTTTTTTTAGATATTGCCAAAGCGAGATGAGAAATTTATTGTATTTGATATGTCACGAATAATCGAAAGGTCCTCGGCACATTACTCCACCTATGCGATGTTGATGAACTCAATGTAACATTATACCCTATATTGTATGAAAATTTTAGATCGAAACATTAATGAAGGAACGTCCATAATTTTCGTATCTAAAGCATAGCGGAGATCTTTTACCACCAAGTGGAAGTGAATAATTCAATCCCTAACAACATAATTTAATTCGAAACTGGCGTTTTATACTAATGTCTGTATACTCATTCAACGTATCCGCCAATATACATATTGTATTGTATTTTGAATTGACGAAAAAATGGAAACTACCATCTCTGAAACGCCTCTTGAATCTACTCATCAGAAGTTGATATAAAATTGGGTTTTTAGACATGGGATTTTCAAAAAGTTATAAAAGGCATATAATTTTTTAGGTTTATTACAAGTTTGTCATTATGTTTTAAAACTTATTTTCGGACAAGTGACCGAACCGGGGTGGTTCCAATAAAATCCAGCCGAGAGGCCTAATTTTCGACCACTTTTTGCAGTAATTTGAGCCTCTTTACCGCCGACATAATGATTTTCTGAAAGAAGTCTGTTCATTATGAGTATAAATCAAATAGCAACTGCCAACAAGATCAACTCCGAAAAAATATTGCCTCATTGAAAATCAGACATCGAAAATAAAAATCACGCGTTACAAAGATTATTAGGAAATTAATAATGAGAGACTTTTTAAAGTGTTTCTTTCGTTCGTTGGAGAACATTTAATATAGTATATAATTTGCTGTCAAAATTGACTTTACGTTTGATTTCAAGACTTTAAATTATTTCCGTCGCATGTGCTGTCTCAAGGATGTGGGTGACAATCTGTTATTTTGTTCTGTTTAAATTTTGTAGAATTAAAATCCACTGATATAGCTAATCTGTATATCCACAGTTATCTTACGCTTTTAGGAATATTGTATTTGAACTTAATAGTTCCGTTGTATAGATTATTTTCATTTAAAATTACTCTAAGAGATTATATGACAACGTAGATCACTGTCTAAAAGCCAATTTACTATTCAACGACCTCGAGATGTTCTATTCAAGGAAATCAATTTAATATCGTGTTATAGTCTGAAGTCAGCATCCCCCACATACATTCAGTAACAGCTTTTGGTTTATAAAAATAATCATAATAATTGGGCTCAATCAGGCTTTGTACTTTTGTTTTAAAGAAAATGAAAATATTTTTTACAAATTCGATTATAGTACATTCGATCGATACGCTTCATAACAGTCCTCAGTATCAGCGATTTCTTCCTAACGACCATTCACTTGTAGTCTTAGTTCTGAAAAATGTCATGTCATTGGCCGATTGTGAACTCACTTTCTTTCTTTGTTCCATGCGACGAAAATGACAATATGATTCAAGATCCATATATAATATAAACCGTTTGACTAATAGTAAATAGTGCTAGAACATTTTGAATCATTTAAAATTTTTTACGTTTTTAAAAAAGAGGCAGTAACTTCTATTTAATATAATTGACCTAAGACAGTTTGGAATGCAGTTGACATGTAAGTACGTTGATTTTTAACGTTAGGAGAGGAGGTCGCATTCAAAACTTGACAGATAGTTTTGTGAAAAACTGTGAGTGTCACCTTCTTACTTCTATCATTCTTAGTAGATATTTTGTATATTGTCTGAAAAAAAAACATGAAATATTAATCAGAAATATCTAGTAAAGAATATAAGAAAGAGAGGTTAACAAGGAAACTTTGTTATGGTTGCTGCTGTCCCGACGAGAAATAAAAAACAGGTGCATAAGTGTATACTATCTTTTTGCCTTCGCCCAAGCACTTTCCGTACATAAAAAATTTATAAATCTATACATTCTATAATTAATTCTTCGTAAGCACTTTGAGAGTGCTCCCATGCGCTCTTGCATTTTCACAACAACTAGGTAACTATGCTTACTCAACGCCATTAACTAGTTTACTAACTGTTAATGAAATTAGCTACTTTCCCAGTATAACCGTACCCATGCTCTTGTTGTTGTTGTGCAGATATTAAAATGTCAAAACTTTTGCGCTCATTAAAAGTTTTGTAATCGCATAAAACTCTCACAATTTTTCGCGTAAATTTAAAAACACCGTTATATGCCAGCAACCACCATTTTAATCACTACTAATGAAGTCTCATTAAAAATGCATATGCGAATATAGGTGCTGCGGTGCAGAGTGCCACCCGGGCGCCAACCTTCAACAAGGATAAGTACTTCACATTGCTCGTACTCGACGACCAAAACACCGACTGGTCGAAGTATTTCCGCGGCAAGCGGCTACATGGCGATTTTGATATACGTGTGGAACAAGCAGAGTTCCGGGTGAGTAGTAGAGTTGCAGCAAGCGTGTGGCGAGCGTAGTGGAGAGAAAAAGCACTGCTGGACTACAACAATCATACCCCCCCCACTAGTGGGACAACTGTTTAGTTTCACCGTTACATAAATTCTATTTTTTGTTGTTTTATTTTTTTTACAAATTTTGTTATGTTCGCACTTTCACCTTTGACCTTGCTCGGTAAATATTTAACAAGGCGTTTAATGTATGCGTTGTTCGACTAATTGCGCTTTCACACCTCAATTCTCCAGGCGCTTGCCACTTGCCACTTGCAACGACACTCTGTACGTTCGTTCGTTCTCCGCCTACTGCCACACTTATTATGTAATTTAATGTATATTTGTATGTGTTTACAGGACATTTCGCTTACTGCCAGCGCCGAAACTGGACCCATTATTTCCATGGCTGTCTACCGTGGCGGCACCAGGGTGAGTAACTGAACTATAAACTTTGATTTAAACCGTTATGCCGCTTATCAACGCATGCAACATATGAGCAGGCAGAAGTGTGTGTGTTGCGTTTTAATTGCTCCCTGTTGACCAAGTTGAGTAAATGTTGCCGCATCATTCATGCCGTGTACTCGCACACACATATGTATGTACGTTGAACACATATCCATTATGTTTTAACACATATTTGTGGAGCTCGTCCACTCAGCCTAGTCTGCGCTTTTGTGAACTTGGTTTGCACTTTGACTTTAGTTTCATTATGATGCTCCTCGTTGCAGTGAAACCACTCAAGCGCATTTATTTTCATTTTGCATGAGCTACCATAAATTCCGTACAGAAATATTAAGGCGGGTTCGAAGAATTCAAAATTTATTAGCAAAATGAAGACAACGAATGCTATAAATAAAAGGTAGCAAGTAGACTAGGGACTAAGTGATAATAACCGAGTACGTTAACTGTGGAATTAGTAGCTAAGCTTCTGGGTTCAAATCAAGATAAAAGTCTTACTTAAAGTATATTTTTCTATAGATCTATATCATATAATTAGATTTATCGACACTTTTTTTGGCAGCTAGCAAAAAAATTCAATCAGTTACATGGTTATTATACTATTTAAGATGGTTTTAAATATAATCTTCTTTGTTTGTTGAAATATAATATATAATCTATACGTATAATCTATCTATATAATATATATATATGAACTTCATAAGCTTTAGGCAGAAAATTCTTACCCAAAATTTGGATAAGGGACTCATTGCGAGAGTAATTTGTTTTTGCACAGAACTTGAAATTGCAAAATAATGAAATGGAATAGCTGTTATTAATAGGTTTTGTTGGGTTTCAGAATTGATCCCTACAAAGATCACGGGATCCCACTTGGAACATTGAAATACTGTTTTTTATTCCAAAAAAAATCTAAGTATGTATCAAGACACTATCTCGTATTGACTAACCACTTTTATGACAACTGTTTTGAGGCAGATAATTACGACTTCAGCCAATTCGATCGGTTGAAATATCATCCAAAATATTGACGTCAGTCTATCAAAATTTGGACTGTCTAGGATAAAGTGTTTAGATGTTACTATATGATTTCTACCACCAAATAGCATATGTAGAATGGTTGGTCTAATCGCATATATTCCTTCTGCGTGAAATCTTCTGCAACTGGGGATAGATGAACCTAGCAGAGGGCAAGTAATTTTTTAGTTATTTTTAGCCAGAAAGATTTTCATTAACGAACTGTATAAGGCTCAATTTTTATAAGACTCGAACTCAAATTGAATTGAATTAGACTGCTCGCGTTTCTATATATTTGGGGTTAGGATAACATTTGAAATATTGAATGGTTAATGGTAAATTTTGAATAAGTAAATATTGTAAGCTTTGCAACATATGTACAGCAATCCTTGTTTAGATTCCAAAGCAGTTAACATAACTTTCATCAGGGTAGCATATGACAAATCAATACTATATCGGGATTGTTTAAGACACAGGCTCCTTTCAGCTTCCAGAACCATAACTTATCCAAAAGTGCATAAATTCCTCCGACTAACGTAAAACCATATGACTTCAACTTCTCAAGATTAAAGTCTCATGAGATCTCCACTTTCTCTGGGCGTCTGTTGTTCAAAAATGAACTAAATATTGGTATTGGTGCAAGGAGTAATAGTCAGAGTTATTTTAAAGTGCTCTTCACAAGAGGCATTTCTGTGAATCCTGAATTTCAAACATCAACTTACAACACCTCAAAAATATTTTGTTGACTGGGATTGGAGCATATCCTGTGCACATTATAACAAAGTTTTATTATTTTGCTTAGCTATTTGTTAATGCAACGCTATGCGTGTCAGCCTTATCGGCAATTAGGCTTGCAAGTGTTTTTTCTTCTGTGAACTCACTGCCACATCGACTGTGAAGGTCGCCGCCATTTGTGAATTATTTAGAAATGTATGCGTGTTTGCATAATAGGCCCCTGGCGAGCTGTGCTTGAGTGCGTCTGCTCGGAAAGAAGTGTTCTGCGACATAAAATCATTTGTTTATAAACATGCGTGCTTACGACATATTACAATAAGTGAATGCATACAAATCTGTATATGGACTCTTTTAGCACTAATTAGTTCTTCACACTTCTTTGACGGCACCTGGGTGAACATTTTATTGCAGAATTTCTTTATACTAGTGCTTGTATAGTAAAGAAGTTCACTAATAATAATAATACTCTTAATGAGTGTTGGACATGTTGAAAAAGCTAGAGAAAAGTCGAATCAAATTGTTTATCATTAAGAGTTAGCAGAAAATTTATTTCAATTATTAATTCGTCCTCATCAAAGTTGTCTTAAGATTATACATATGTAAATAGATAAAAGCACTTCTGAGAAGGGTTGTCATATGTTTTAAAATTTGAATTTAAAGATAAATGAGTTGATTCCATATAGCTATCACACTAACGAGATTTAAGGAGTTGCCATATGATTGAAAATGTAATAAAAATTAAAAATACATTTAAGTATGCTATTTGTTCTCATACGATTGTCATATACGATTGCATAAAATAAAACAAATTCAAATTATTGTGATTAAGTGGCATCACTGTTCAGAGCTAAATTGAGTGTGTATGAACAGCTTACTTAATTAGATACTTAATTGCCTCAACTCAGAAATTAATATTAACACTGTCTGTCTCTTCTGGTTTGGTCTTGTGTTTTAAATAAAATGTCTTGATCGATAATAAAACGAATCCCTAAGAATGTGTTATGATATATTATTCAAAACCTTTCTAACTGCACTGTAGAGCCGACAACTTTTATATAATATAATTGTAAAGACTTAAATCATTCCAAATAGCTGACAAATCCTAATTGTATCAGAGATAAATTGAGTGTGTATGAACAGCTTACTTAATTGCCTCAATTTCCAACTTAATTTTAACCCCATCAATATGTTTGGTGTTTTAAATAAATATCTAGATTGATAGTAGAACAAAACCTAACCTAAGAATTAGTTATTTGATATAATCCAAAATCTTTCTAATTGTTAGATTAATGAATTTAAATTGATATTAAATTCTACTCATTTTAATATGAATTCCGTCATATAATGCTTTAACAATACTAAAAGTTACCGAAATACTAGAAATTTTATGTAACATACATTTCTATGAAAAACCATTATTTTTAGTTAAATTCTCAGTAATCCTTCTGGGAACAACATCACATTTAACTGCTCACGTGTGCAGGCTTAATTGTATTTTTTTTATCTACATATTGAACGATTTACGTTACATAAATGCTTTGAATGGATTTTCAGCAGGGACCCATTAGGCCCACACGCATATCAAAGTGAAATGTAGTGCATTTTTAACAACAACAATTTTTATTTATTTATTTACATATACATATGCCTAACTGCTTTCGCTCTCCCAACAGGTGGCACGCTCATTCCGACCGGACTTTGTGCTGATACGTCAACCACCACGTGACGGTTCCAACGACTATCGCTCGACCATTATTGGGCTCAAGTATGGCGGTGTGCCCAGCATTAATTCGTTGCATTCGATTTATCAATTTCAGGTGCGTAGTAAGTGATGCAGAAAGGGTTTTATTGGAATATATTTTTATGTGTATATTTATTTAGCTTTTTAATATATTTTTTTATTAAATATATATTTTTTTTTATTAAATATATATTTTTTTTATTAAATATATATTTTTTGTCTCATATTTTCTAGGACAAACCTTGGGTATTCGCTCACTTGCTGCAATTGCAACGTCGCTTGGGTCGCGACGCTTTTCCACTGATCGAGCAGACATTCTTTCCCAATGCCAGGGATTTGGTAAGTGTCTTTTGACTTCTCTCAAAATTTATTTTCAATAAAATACAAATTTTCCGAATATTTTTACACATATAAACAAGTATTATTTGTGGCTTTATTACAATAAATACAAATAACAGTTAATAAAATATTTATGTACATACAATTAAAGCTCTAATTAAGTGAAGAAACACCGAATATAAGTAGAAGTGAGAAGATGTGAAAAATAAAATCGAAATTTCCGTGCGAAAATGTGAACTTAAAATATATTATGGTATTTAAAAAAAAATAAAAAATAAATAAAGAATAATTTCAAAAAATTAAGTGAGGTTATGAATCTAATCAATTGTGTTTGTAAATGTAAAAATGGAAATGTGTACAACTACAAACATACATAGCACATATGAATTTGAATGTATGTTATGCAACATGTTAACATTAAATAAGTAATTTTTACGTAAAATACAGCTAAACTACGAAGAACTAGCAGCAATTATTCATGTAACTCTCTTCAACCCACTGTAGTTACAAATAATTTCTTGCTGCTTTCGCTTAATTCCTTTACTGCCTCGTTGTATATATACATACATATCTAGTATATATGCATATATTATGTAATTTATGGGTCGGACATGCATTTCTTATATGCCGGTGTTCTTCGCCAGTGGCACTTGGTGATGATGCCTTCGGGTGTGCGGTAATGAGAGGGTATACAGGCGCTATAATCGGTTTCACACTTAGCGAACGGTGACCATTTGCATGAGTCTGCCGACTGGTGTTCCCTTAAGCAGCTGTTGCCAAAACAGGGTTGCACCTGCAAGAAAAATAAATGAAAAAGTTATATTTTTATTCTCTCATGGCATAAAAATAGTTAAAAATCTTTTCTCAATTCTCATATAATAAAATTCTAAATTCATTGCGAAATTTAACCCAAATTTCTTCTCATACTCACCGAGCAATTGCAACCCTTGCGATATGCCCCGGCAAAGCCACGCCTCTCAATCACCGACATTTTCAGATATTCCTTAACGTAACTGCAACTGTTCAAGTACGGACCACGACCGGCAATCACATACAGTTTGCCTATGTCCAGATTAACGCCACACATCGCATCGGAATTGGGCGTTACAATGCGACCATGCTTCAATAGCTTGTGACCGGCGTCGTTCATCTGTGTAGAAAATTTAAGAAATATTATTATTATACTCGAATGGCTCAATTATTATGTGCTCACTCACCTTGTATGACTTCTTGACTTGCACTTTGTAGGCGACGTTGTCTTGCACCAAATTGTAGGACTTGCGCATTACGCGTATTATGACAACTGTAAAATGTAATGAGAAAATATGAATTTTGAAGAGTAGATCATTCAAGTTATATAAGAATAAATAATGAGGTACTCATGGAACAAAAAATCACTATGCTTGCATTTTAACGCCTTACTTTGGAAATGGCATATATATTAACACATCGTTTAGTATCCCATAACTAATGCATTTTACTTTGAACTAGTTATGAATTAGACTAAAATTGACGAATTCAATTTAATATTAATTATTTCTAGTTACGAACTGGAGGCTGCTAGCTAAAAAATATCTTGAATTTTCATCGCACATCAAGTATACGCCTTGTACCTACCCTCCCATTTCTTTAGCGATAAAAATGTAAAAGAAAATACATAATAAGCATAAAGCAATGCTAGTAAATTTCCCCAGCGCAACAGAAACTGCGTAGAGAAATATTAAAGTTTATTTAGTTGCATGTTCTCATGAAAATACAGAAGCAACAACTACAACGACATTAACTCAACTGGTCTCACGAGTTGCTTAGGTCTCGGAAGTAACTACAAGTAGAAAGAAATGAATAAGTGTAGCTACAAGCAGTGTCTATTTCTAAAGTAGCAATCCGCATAGATATTTGTTGATTCCTTGTAGAAGCCGGTCCATTAATGGCAGCGCTTCTAAGCTTCGACTTTTCTTGCGCATCCAAGCACAGCTCATACAATTTATTTTATTTTTCCTACAGAATGCTCTGAAAATGGTTATAAGTGCTTGAGGAAATAGGGAAAATTATTTTACCGTAACAAATCCGCAGGCTAACTGTCTTAACGCTGCTAAGCATTGACATTTGCAAGTATTATGTTTATACGAGGGCCGTTTTAGAAGTCTGTTTTTCACAAAATAATATATTATTTATTCTCCAAACATTTTTTTCGGAAATTATGAAGACTGTGGTTTCTGGTGTCTTCATTAGCGGACATTTCAGAACTCTTGTCTAATATGTTGAAGGAGGAGCACCTCTGGGTGGCTGGTTGAATCTGGTAGTACCCTTTCCATCAATCGAGTAAATGAACATTGGCAACTTCGACTACTTTCTTGCATTGGGTCATAGTTTGCTAGGGATTTCCGAACATATTTTAATTAAAAGATTCGTAACGACTAACTTCAGATCTTCACAAAAGTGGGTTTTTACAACAAGTTTGAGATACCCCATAAATATTCAATTATCCTTGACTGCGCCCCTATTTGGATCTTAATAACGTATAATCTCTTTCATATCAAATTCATGCTCGTATTGGTTGGAGATATTTGGTATTTCATTTATTTCGTAAGAGAATAATATGGTTAGCCTCTGGATTAATGTGACTATCCAAGAAATATAGACATACCAAACTGCACTCGTACAAACGAAGCAGATTGCCATCTCGACACCACTTCTAAGTCAGAGCACCGTACTTCCACTCTTCTACAGCGACTATCATGAGATAATATAATTTGTCCGAGCACAGCGCTTACTTTTACAGTATTATTTCTGCCCAACGAAGCCACAAGCAGCTTCCTTCTTTTATTTACTATACTCTACATTTTGCTACAGTAATATTTACAGAGCGAGTCTTCCTGCCTAAGGGGGTCACGTGTCATGTATATTCTCGTGCTGTCAGTCCGTCACAGTGGCTAAGTCTACTTATAAGTACGCACACCAACTCTTCACACCACTTACCATAATCAGCTTCGCAAAAGTGTTTTTGCGGATGGGCGGGCATGCAACTGCACGCCTCCACCGGACTGCTGTAGAGCGCCAACAGCGAGAGCAGCATCAGCGCCAGTAAACCCAAATATTTTCCCACATCCATAGTTGACAGTTATTGATTTTGTGCTTGATTTGTATTTTCACTATTTGCTTTGCCTTTTTGCCTGGTGTCACTGTGCCCACGAGCGATGGATGCTGGTTGTTTTTATTGCGTTCGGTTCGAGTGTGTTGTCAACTGTCACCGAGTAGTTTTGAAGTTTTTGCTGAAATGAATGGAAAAAGAAATGTATAAATATAGTACGGAACGCTGTTGAGTATGTGTTGTTATAAAGTTTCACCTAACCTAAATTAATTAACTTAATTTAAATTGTAATAAAGGACTTTTTTGACAGTTATGGCATGTGATCTGTCAGTAACAGGTTTGCGGGAAAACCAGAATAGGTTTAGTAGTGAATAATTTACTAAAACCAATATATGCTATTATTTTGAGTTTTATTATTTATTTTGCCAACACTTATGCCAATACTCTCCATCATTCTTGAGCCTGTCAAATCAAGTGGTGCTTTTACTATGTATACTCCAAGTGTGTCTTCATCACATTTGTAAAAGCTTAGTTTTGAGTTGGTAGCTGTTTATATGTATAAAAATATGTAAACATTTAGATAAAGAGGTTATTGTATTTAATATCATCATGTCAAGCGCAATCCGCAAAATATTAGGAAACGATAGCAAACAACAAGTGATTTCAACAGGACTTCAGGCTACACCTTTACACAGTGTTATATACGTATTTGTGTTTACCGAATTAGTTTGTTTAGTTTTGAGCAAATACTGTGATAACGTATCTGAATAAATATTAATAATATCTATTTAAACAAGTTTGTTGATGAGGAATTGATTACAACACCGAAAGCTTTTCCCAGAAATTTGCGAAACTTTGTGAACGATGATATTAATATGCATGCTATCAACCTAAACTTTATGGTGGTAATATTAAATTTACTCGTTTGTGTAATAAAATTTAAAAAAATTTAATAAGAAAGTATTACAAATATATTATTATTTTCTATATATACATATAAATTTACGGAATACTTAAAAAAATGAAAATTCTTAATCTCACGTTCAAGCCAAAATATTATTCTTCAACTAAATAAATAGTTGTAAATTGTTGGTGAATTCGTTTACATGTTCTCAGGAATAATATAAAATAATAAAATTAATAATCAATATCATACGATAATCTCGAAGCTTCACTAGGGTAACACAGTCGAATGTACTAGCGAAAAGGTAGATGACGCTGCTGTCGAGATATTTTTATTTCTATAGATATTTTATTTATTTCTATAGAATGTATTTAATATCTTGGTACCTTTTTAAATGAGATAAGAGAAATTATCCAACTAATTTCAGAGAACACCTTTAATATATGAATATGAAAGATATGACCTTTTCGGTCCCGAAAGCTGAAACTGAATTCTTCGATAGCAAACAAATAGAAACTCGGCCTCTACGGAATTCAAATCAATCCATTCGTGGGTATTTTATGCATTCAAAATTTGTCAATTACCTAGAAACAGTGAAACTAGAGTTCAAAGTGCATTATGCATTACAAAATATTTGCTAACCCATTTGGAGTATACCATTTTAGTTTTGGACGCAATGGGAAAACCCTCAACAAAGATATAAATAATTTTTTACAAAATATGTTGCCTCAATCTATATACATACTACTATTATAAAGATGAAAGATTTGTATGTATGTTTGTAATGAATAAACTCAAAAGCTACGGTGCCGCTTTCAAAAATGCATTCACCATTGGAAAGTTACATTCACCCCGAGTAACATAGGCTATATTTATTGCTAGAATCTCAATTTTCTGGAAAAAGTTCCCAGGTGAGGGTATCAAAAAGATTCCTTGATGGAAAATCTTAATCTGAGACTGAAAATCGTTTTCCAAGTCATTCCTTCTCTTCTCTTCGCATAGCAATCGCGTGCCAGAGAGTCGAATAACGAGCGCTCGCAGCTACTTGTTAAAAAAATTCAAAACCTACCAAGTATGCGCTTGAGGGTCGAGTACAGAGCGTGGGCAGCGGCTTGAAGAACAAAATATCACAAATATACAAGCTCGCACTAGGTTGTCGAACTCTGAGCGTTCCCAACGTCTTCATAATAAGAGAGAGAGAGAGAGGCAACGGACACCAAAGACTAGAGGTCGTAATAAGTTTTTAGCTCATTGTAAATAAAATATAATTTCATGTTCGATTTTTTTTTTCATTTTACTTTTTTAAAATGAACCCACGCAAGAAACGGAAAAGTACATACATCTGTATGGGAAAGTGTGTATAAATGCGTAAAAACTTATAACTTTTGAAATGTTTGTTTAAACCCGTGCGTAGACGGAGCGGTCTGCTAGTAAAATATAAAATTTTTGGAAAGAAAAATTTTACTCTAAACTTATGTAGTTAAAATTAATACACATGGACTTAGGCTGTTACTTCTTGCCAATAGTTTTGTTAGCATTTTATGTAAGTCATTAATCCATCTTATCCATCCATCTTCGTTTTTAATCAACAAAATCCGCAACTGCTATAACTATATCGTTGGCTTAATATAGAAAACTCGTATCTACATTTTTTTCGAAATGGCGTTTTTAATGTATTCTGGTAGACCACTGTCAAATACTCCTCCCCTTAAAAAATTAGTGGGCTATGATCGTAAATAACGGATTTATAGTCATATAAAAAAAGGCCTAACTCATTCGAAGTTACAATAACAACATAAAGCCCTATCTCAAATAACTTCAAAGAAATTAAAAATAATAACAAAATTATACCACAATTGAATTTGTTACCTATTTTAAATAAAAATTGCAATATAAATGTTTTTTGCATCTTAAGTTTTTAAGGTTTTATTCAGTTTTTTCCTTCTCCTGAAAAGTAACGAAAAGTGTAGATACGCCTTTTCTGTATTAAGCCATCGATATATACTATGCTCATATAAATCTGCATTTCCACAGTCTGTACAGTCTGCCTTTACTAAACTTAATCACATAAATTGAGTGCCGTTACAAATTATTTCAATATTTAGAGAAACTTGAAATACAAACATAAATATGTAATCAAAATATATTGTTATCCTTGAGCAGTTGGTATACTTGCTGTAAACACTAATGCTCATCAATCATTTTCATAAGTATTTGCAAAGTTATCAAGTCGAATTGAGTTTACGCTCAGTTAGATGGTATTTGCTAAGGGACTTTCTGCTCGTGCATACATACTGACTATAATGGTGTATAAGTTAGCAAATCTACTAACTTTAATAATAATACAACAAAAATACTCTGTTGGTGTGGAGATAAGAACTTAATATTGTATTTGCTTAAAGCTTAAAATCTGTTGAGCTTATTTTGATGGAAATATTTATTTGATAAGTCTGGTATTATTATAGTTTCACAAATTTGTTAATTACTTATAAAGTTTGAATATTACTATCATAAAAGTAGCGAGTACTAAGCAGAAGCAGTTCTTTCACAATTGTGTTCGAAAAAAATAATATTGTAAACTACGACTGGGACTACCTTTACTTTGTAGTACCTGACCATTATAGGGGCTTTCAAGTAGAGATGGCTACCATCAAAGTAGCTGTAGATGTACTGCTTCGAAGTATGGGGTCCCGGTCATAGTAGATTTGTCGGAAACTGCAAAGCCGATAAGTTAGTAAAAGAGTGCCCCCTAGTCACATTGGCATCGGACTGAGAACAAGTCGGTAGTCCGTGATTCACATGCATTCGAGAACAGCCAAACTTCGCGTGAGCTCGGTAAAATAAGACGTTCTTCGAATTGCTCTGTGTTCGCAAAGTTCATCTTCTCGCAATTACTTGAGTACTGACTGGACATTAGACAATAGCTTTCAAAGATGTATGAAGGACGACAGGGTGGAATAATATACAAACTTTCTCCTTCAATGTCCAGCTTTCGCTAGACTAAGGTCGTAGCATCTCGGTAGGCATACCTTCGCCCGATACCTAAGGGTGGTCTTGATTAATCGATAGGAGTGTTGGGGTCTCAAAGTACCAGTATTGCTAACTGTCAAAGTAGGATACACTGTAACCGAAAACGTAGGGCTCAGTCTCCCAACCTAACCTAACAGCTGGGCCAATCTACAAAATAATAATAATAATTTTTCGTCTCTCACTTTTTCCATACATGCGAAAAGATAATAATGAAAATTAGTTGTGTTTTGTAATTGACACATCTGCGGCAAGTAATCTTCAAAAAAACATCTGGCAACATACCTCAACATATTCATATTGTATGCATATTCACCGTCAGACACCAGTCTGCTCGTGTAACCAATTATATTTGGCTCTAACAAAATTTATGCTCCACCAAAAACATTTTCATTAATTAAGTTACATATTAATGTTGAAATGCAGAAAACCGTTAAAGAATTAGGCAATTACAAAGGACAAAGACCACAGCATGCATACCAAAACGTGTCTACAATTCGGTACATATGTATGTATCTATTTATGTGTGTGTGTGTGTGTGTGGAAGAAGTACCCATGTATTTCAGCGGCAGCTCATTAGTTTAGGCAATTAAACACTTCCACAAACAGCTTTCATCACCCACAATTGGCCGCCGAAAGACACATAGGCAGCAACATGCAAGTAAATACGAGCTATGTATGTAAATATGTGCCACACATGTTGAAAATATTTTAGAGGAGAGGGGCAATATGAACGCGTGTTGTCGAACTGTCTCTAGAGTCTAGACACAACATCGCATTTATGAATCCGCAGTTTGTGGGCTGTTTTTGTAGTCACAAGCAACCACACATAAGAAAACCGTTAAAATACACATTTTATATATAAATACGTGTGTTTTGGTGTCTGCATATCTATTTATATTTGCATTTATTTGCAACACGGTTATTATTTGATTATTTTACTGCCGAAATGTTTATTTGTAGTTACCGCATAATTTTTTTTATGGCCACATAACGGCATTTATGGTTAATACCAGATATGATAATTGCAACAGTCCGACCTTAAATGCAATTAAATTTATATTATATTTGCGGTTGTAAACGCATTTTGATGACGAATAATTCTATAATAGTAATTCCAGATTTAATTGATGAAATATTTGCGAATTTCCATTTTTATGTGTGAATATATAAACTTGATAATGTTGTTGAATTCTTTGTTAAATTCCAGAAATTTTTATTAGAATTTCACAGAAATAGATAAGAGTCTGTAGCAGGGAATTCAATAATTATGTTCAAGAAAATTCAATCGCATTGTTGAGAAATTAAATATTTTCATCCTTTTTCCTCATTTTTCCTATATACACATTCCACACGCTTTGATTTGGTTGTTCTTTCGGAACTTTGACCTTCTGACATAAATTGATTGGTTGGATGCCTCTCAGAACGTCGATTTGGGTTTTAGGCCAAAATCTGGTGGGTTGGGGTGTTAATGTGATCTAAAATTACCACTTGATTTCGTCGACAAACATTTACTTTATCTGCATTATTTTTGCAAAAGAGTAAGGTCTTTCGGTAGCGCTTCATGCCCGAGTTATCATCTAATATGTGTTGACCCATTAGAGATGTAAAAAGGTTTCCATCTAACACAAGCAACGCCAAGTAACACATGGAAACCCTTGGACAGTTTGGCGATCGTGGACTGGTGAGGATTATTTATAATTCAGTAAATTAATCATGTTTATTTGTTGCTATTTTCTATGAGATATTCCATATTAATCCAATTAGATATTGTTCTCTGGACTGCTTACTTAGTGACAAATAGATCATGTTAGAACTACTGATAGGTCTTGTGATGAATTTTCGAGTTAAAATTTAAAGCCATCCACAGGGAATCTTATCGTATTTCGGCCTTAAATCTGCGATCTCATAAAAACCAATAGCAGTGAGGAGTTGACTTAATACCACTCGTAAACTTTAAAGTTGTTTCCTTCCAATAAATGGAAGCTATCCCAACACTAACGATAACATTCAAAAACTAAGACTCCATAAAAATTTTAGTGAGATTGTGAGTTTAGTGAGTGTATTTGTAAAACCAAAGTTCAAAGGTTATGATTCTAAGAGCTCGTCAATGCAATGAAAATTTTAGAGATTGTTTGTAAAAAAAAAATAGAATGTATTTGTACAACCTATTTCAAAGTTTATGATTCCAAAAATCGATTATATGATAGTGGATGGCTAAATAAGGAAGGTTAAGTGTTGAACACTTGAAGAAGTTATCACTCTAATGCATTTCATTGATTAAACAAATTTTTAATTTTTCGAACCGTCACCTAATTTGAAAGAAAATGTGATTCTACAATAAAATTCCTGAAGTAAAACAACACATTTTCAGAGAATTTATAAAATTTTAAAGGTCAAAGTGGTAATTATTTCTTATAATAGCGAATTATTTGTGCAGCAATTTACAGAAATAACGAAAATTTCCACTTTTCCAAAAACAAATACAAATAAATCAACAACTAAAGAGAAATCAACAACAAAGTCACGAACACCACTCGATCAGTGTGTGCACATTTCCATAGGCAATCAATCGATCAATGACCAAACTCAAAGCAAAACTGTAAATTGCACATAAATAAACAAACGTCCGAATTAACAAGCCGCAACTAGCTTACAATGCTGTTGTGATTACAGCGAGATTAGTGAATTGATTGCGGCGCATTATTTAGCAAATAAAAGTCGTAAAGCATAATGAATAAGTCGATGAAAGAGCCGATGAAAGGCGCGCGCACAAGGTGAATGCGAATGCAATGTGAGAATTTCTAGTACTGAGTTGCTAGCTGTGCTGTTGATAATGTATGTTTGTGCGCTAAGCATTATTGATCGTGTTCAACTGGTCGCTGATCTCTAACCCGCAATCAGCACAATTTAGTTGCTGCTTTGTGTGTGGCGAATGCAAAGTAATGAAAGAAAATAAATGCAAATAAATATGAGGAAAACGTGCAGTTAGGTTAGGTGAAAAAATATTTATTTGAAAAATTTCCAGTGAACTGCTAAGTTGATAATTAGTTGTTGAATTGTAAAACTGATTTTTATTTTCAATTTTTTTTTGCTTTGATTAATTTTAGTGTGCGCTACTAAATTGCAGTATTTTGCACTTTTGCATGTAAACATTTTAGACACGCTACTGCAATAAAAATATATATACAAATGCATGTACATATGTATATATGTATGTTATGTCTCGGTGTGCTTTGCATATCGCACAATTTTAATTACACCACTAATGTGTTGTAAGTGCTTTGGCTAATAAATTGCCATTTACTCATTAGTGCATTATTCGTTGCATTTGCCGAAAAGTGCATTTTGCCATAAGTAGCCATAATATTGCGAAAATCAATTTATTTTAGATCGATTTTGCACATTATTTTAATCCATAATGCATGCATTTGATCAACTAAAAAAAGTCACACTCCCATTACATGCATTAGTTGGCCGCCTACTTATTCACCTAAATCACGAGCTGTCAGGCATGACATGAAATGTCAACAATGTCATTTGGTTAACAGTTTCGTGTTCATGCTTTAACGCCCGAACAATTCTCAGTCACGTCAAAGCATTCCCATCCGTGTACACGAGTGCGGCCCACTACTTGTCCACACACATAAATAGCTGGCATATTACAAATACAAATAGAAATGCCTCAGCAGCATCTTCGTGGCGGCGTTCTCATGTCACCGATTTGTGTAATGAAGCGTTTATTGTGAGACAAAAAATATTTAAAAAAAATATTTTTAATTCAAAAACATATAGCGCACCACGCATCACGACACGCTGCGAGCGTTTTGCTAAGCGCAATAAATAAAATAAATATTTAATATTAACTTAAAAGCGATCTTCATAAGTTGCCTTGTGAGAAACTACAAAAACAAATCTTGCTGTCATCATGCCGCTGAGATTTAAAATGTTAAATTGCTATATTTATACAAGCGCACAGCCACACAAGCACACACCTACACTCTCCTCCTCACTTCAATGACAATTGGTTGGCTGTTTATTTTCTTTGCTTCCTCGCTTGTTTACTCAACTTATGTATAGTCATCTTATTGGCGCTTTGCTGTGTTTGTTTTGCTTACTCTTTATTGTTTTTGTTGCCATTTTTTTATGCTGTCAGTAATGATAGCTTTTCCCAGAAGTCACTTCGTTCAGGTGAGTGGGTGTATTGGCATATTATGCGCCAGCATTCGTTCATCATTACTCGTCACCATCCCAACTCATCTGTGGCAGTAATTTTGATTAGTCGCAGCTTTGTTTAATGAACGGAAATTAATACTATTATTCTCATCGATAATTAAATATTAAATCATTTGCATTTGCTGCAATGGCTTCTGTGAAAATTTATGTAATGAAAATTGATGAATAAAATGGTCCCTTGGGCGTTGATTTCGCTGCTAAGTAATGAAAATATTTACAATACTTTTGTATGTATTGGATTTATGGATATCATTACAATTTTATGGGAATGTGAGTTAAAATTGATTTTCAAATATTCAGATTATAGTATATACGAGTACATTAATGAGTAATTAAATTTGAATTTTCATTTGCTACGCTTTTTCAGAATTTGCTCGAGAAAAACTTAATGGAATTTGTTGTAATAAAATGTAATTTATTGTTTTTTAAAAAAGTTTTTTTTTTATTAAAAAATTATATTTTCATATTATGTTTCGATGATTTAAGGGGACCCCCCATTTTCGATTTCAAATTTTGACGATTTTCAATGAGCTGGTAAATGAACATAAATATTTTTTTAGGGTTGTAACTTTGCACACATTTATTTGAAGACTTAAAAAAAGTAAACAAAAATTAATTATTTTTTTTTGTTGTTGTTGCTTTTTGTGAACCGCCCACTGGAACATCTGAAACCAAAAATTGCAACGGGATTGGAAAGAGTATATGTTTGGCTCTGGTATGAACTGGGATTATATTTCGCATAAAAATTTACAAAATGGTTGACCTTTGAAATTTTTTTTCAAATCGCCTTTTTTTTTAGTCACAAATCAAGCTGAAAAGTACCGATTTGATATATCCTTGTTCATACCATAATTATATATGCATAGAATAACGTATTAAAATTTGGAACCGATTGGAATAATAGGTTTGAAAACACTGTTTCGAGAAAAACGCGATTAAAGTTTTGAGACGCTCTCGCCGTCGCCTGAAGCTTCCACAATAAATCGGCTTTATCCTCAAGAGTTTTTGAAATTTTCACTTGAAATTTTAAAGTTATATGTTCGAATTAAATAAAATAATCGATTTTTTGAAACCGAGAATAGGGGAGGGGGTCCCCTTAATAACCTCAATGCATCTACATTAATAAAATAATTTAGATCCTGGAGGTACCTAGCTTGCGTTGTAATCTGGGTGGTGGGGGATGTTTTAAAAGCTACGTTTCTTAAAATTGAAGAGAGGGTGGGAATATTGTATGACCATAACGGAGACTGTACTAGGAGGTATACATATACATATATAGTGGGTATTGGCGAAATATAAATATTCTTAGTTCGAATGGAAATCGGTTTTGGCATTCCTTATGAAATGAAGATAATTAAATGATAATTTTTCTTGTGGATTAAATTAAAGTATCAATGTTGTTCAAAAAATTAATTATTTTCTTTTAAGACCTGAAATTTGTGTGTTAATTTTGATTAAAATTTACTGATCGACACAAAATCTAATATTCTTCTTTCCGGTTGTTTTTTCTTACATGTTAAAATCAAATCTCCATACTGAGATTTATAACAATCTTATAGAAATTTCATTTGACCAGTAAAAATATCGTAGAATACAATTATATATTATTTGTTTGATAAATACCTTCTGTTTCTGAAAGTTCTATGGCTATGGAGTCGCGGATGATGAGATTTTAGAGTCAAAAGAGCTTACGCAAATTCTACCTTTAGTTTAAAATATCTCCTAATTCGAATAGATACACATTCATTAAAACAACACAATTCAATTGGCGGTATTTTAATAAATAGAATATATAATTATTAGAACATATAATTTCCTTTAACTCCTGTTGGATCGTAAATAGATATACAAACAACAAATTTAAATAAAATTCTCTAATTATTTTTGTTTTCATAGTAAAAATTTAATGTTGTCCTCAAAAAAATCTCAAAAATTCATTTCCTAAAAAAATCAAATGAAAACTAGAATGTTCATACATCTTAATAAACCCCGTTCCATTAATTGCGCATCCATTCTTAATGAATTTTATAAGCAATTAAATTATTTAATGTGTGCATAAAATACACCAAAAGTAGCACAGCGTTTGTGGAGCTTCACACAATAAGCCCCGTAAAGAAGCAATAACAGCAATAAGCATTCTAAACACAAATCTACATTAAGCGCATTCATATAAAATTTATTTGCTCACAAACTGCATACATCCGAAGCAATTTAATACCGAAAGGCTGCAGCGGCCATTAGTTCATCTAATGCCACACATTATAGCGGCGCATACTAGACTGCTGCTGCAGTTGTACGCAGTGAGTGGGTTGGAAGAAACTTTGATGCTGCGAATAGTTAGTGGTCTGTTTATGATCAAGCGTGGCAAACTTGATTTTTCAATAAAAAAAGAAATAAAACAACAATAACATAGTAAGAAAACACAAGAGTAGATTAATTCCATAGTATCCCTGTAGGAAAATATGGAGCGAAAAAAATTTTAATGTAGGGAAAAGTTTCAATGATTCATATAAATCAGAATAAGTCAAAGGTTGCTTATATTTCAAATATTATATTGAGTACTGATTAGTCAGTAAAATAGTTCAAGCAACAACTCGACTCGAAAGAAAAATTAGGATTTTTCCCGAAATTAAAGTTTCTTCTTGAAACTCCGAAATATTTCGCCTTTGAATCATTTCGTAATTTTTAGCTCACATTTACAGGGTTTAGACTGGTTGTCCAGATCTCGAATCTATCGATTCATCCAATATATGTGTGAATCTGATAATTTCGGCTTTATTCATAAAAATTCCACAGTCCTCCCGCTATCTCTCTTTGTACTCATGCTAACCACCGAATGCCCCATAAGATTTAATGCTGGAGTATACCCTGCACTAGTCTATAGAATTCCACTCCAGAAACTTCTTATTTTTAATTGCATAAGTAATTCTATTCTTTAAGGTCATGAATAGCACAAATAATTGGTAAAATAAAAAGGTCTCCTCATTACTTTCCGCTCCCTTGCCATGCGCCACCATTTATTGCGCTGGTTTTTGTAATTTGTTTATGACCCCGAGCATTTGCGGGTGCGAGCGCGTTGAACACACTTCATTTTATGAGCCAACACCGCTGAGTGAATAACATCACATCAAACACTTAATGAGCTACTAAAATTAGCTAAGCACCTTGAAGGCTAAGAAATGAAATGGTTCAACGCATATAAATATTGTAGGGCAGTTTGTACGCTCCGATCGGTGCAGTGTGCGGGGTGGCAATTCGTTCCTTATTATGTTGTCGGATCTTGTTGTTTTTTTTTTGCTTGTAATTTATTGTTGCACTCATTCACTTTTGTTTTCGTTTTCTTTTAACGTCGTCTTAACTCAATTCATAATCTCTTCTTAAATTGCTTTCAAATTCGTTTAAATGAAAGCATGTCAAGTCTTCTTTATTATGACTTTGACAGTTCCGAAATGGATTCGTAAGTGGCATGAATCGTAAAATTTCGTTATTTCGTTAATCAAATTGTTTCATTAATTACAGCGCTCTTCATTATTTGAAGAATATGTACATATATTTGCATGTAGTTGTTGTTGTTGAAAAGAAATATTATTGCGTGAATAAAATTGATTTTGGCCAACTTGAAATTTGTTATAATTAAAGAAGTTTGCAAGTCATTTAATGTAGCCGAAAGATAATTGAGATAAATTTCCTTGAAAACATTTTTATACTTCAATAATGTTGAGTTGTATGGGGTTCCTTGCAGCGGTGTTTCTTGAGTAGTTTGTGTTGTTTTTGATTAAGCAAATTTCTGGTAAAGAGATGAGAATTAATACAAACTGAAGAGAACTTGAAGTGATTGTTCCATCGTAGTCAAGTGATTACAATTAATCACAATAAATTAGTCAATTAATCGATCAATCGGTTATCGGATCCAGATACTTATAACGTACTATGTATTCCGTTAATTATTTAACCTCCCTTTCACAAAATGATATGCTTTCTACTTAGTTTAAACCTTTAAGTGGGATTAAGTTACACGGTTGATAAGGTCTCTATCATAAGGTTGGAGTCTAAAAACTCGGAGCATATTTCCATATAAAATCTGATGTAGGGAAGGGTCTCATAAAGTTTGAGTTATGACAAACGATACAAAAATAGCCTTGAAGAGTCGAAACTCTAGTTAATTATGTCGAAAATTTGTTAAAGCATAGAGTTAACCAACGGTACTTAATATCAAAAATATATTTAGAGACTTAGAATTTCCCTATTAGTCCTGTGGTTTAGATTATTATAGTCGGGAACTATTCTTTTATCTATAACTTATAGGGCTTAGTAGGTTGGGTGGACACCTTTTACAATCTGGAATTTTAAGTAAACTGTTATATTCCGGAAGTCAGTATATGAACATATGGACTCCTCCCTTCGCAACCTTAAACATGTTATGAAAATTGCTGCCAATTCCACTCGATATAAAAGTTGTAAAAACATTTTCTTGATCTGAAAATATTTTCTTATATTATTACTTCTTTTTCGCACTTCATACAAGCCTATTAAAACTGTCTGGTTATCCAAACAACGAGAGCTCGTAGCCCGCATTTTGTGAAAACTTCAGCAAAACTTTTTAACAATAGCGTTACCTCATTGCTCGCAAACTTATTTCTTTATTTTCCGTCTGGTTTTTTTGTTTTATTCACTTTATGCAACCAAAAGCCGTCTAAACTTCGTTTGCAATTATGCGGCGACGAACAAAATGTGAAAGATAGCTACAAACAGAAGACGCAAACCGCTGCAACTCAAGTAAACCCGCACTTAAACTGTTACGCCTACAACAACCAGCAACCACCATCAACAGTTACCGAACTCTCATCCATCCGTTTTGGCGTGTTTCCGCGTCAAGCGACCATCCACTTCCGGCATTTCGCTGCTGGCGATGATTAAGTGACCGTGTTTTTTTGTAGCGCGTCCAAAATTTTTTTTCAACACTTTTATTGTTTTTAGTTGGAGCAAGTGCGCAGAATTTCGGTGCCGACCTTAGTCCGGTGGTTGGACGTACACTTTTTTAATTAAAACTATGACCACTTTGCTTGCTTGTGTTTGTTGTTTTTGAGCAGAAGCTGCGGGTCGCCGTAAGCAACTTGTGGCTGCATTCAAAGGTCAGAGAGTGTGTGGGATGTGGTTGTTGTTGAAAGGTTACAGGGTGTGGTGTACTCTGGGTCCTACAATGAACTATATTGAGAGGTGAAGTCATCTGGATGAATACAAATCACTTCATGTATTAATGTATTGACTATAGTTTAGATTTCGATTTTAGTTCTCATTCCGAATCATTTACTTAAGTTTAAAATGACAAAGTTTATGACATATTATTCCCCTATCAGGCTATCTTTCTGTCCTTTTTGAAGCTGCTCATTTTATGAACTTCAGGACCTTAAGATGAGCCGATTTTGATTTCTGATAATCCATTGTCGGGTTGTCCTTTTTCAGCTAAACACGTCGGACTTTGGACTTAATTGACATTCATCTTGTCCCACAAAAATGTTGTAATCTATCCTGCTGAAGGTCCAGTTACAATTACATTAATGTGTTGAAGATTACTTATATGAGAGAATTCTTGAAATACACATTTAGTAGTTAGATAGCTAAAATGATTCCAAAAAAAGCACTTTTTGGAATCTGGAGTGGAGAGATTTATTATGAATTTATTTTCCATTTTTTTGTTGTTGGTGCATATTCACCACCAAAAAGCCCCACATTTGTTTTGACTCGCCCAGCTAGCTAATCGTCAAAACATAACTCAGCACCATTCACATTTCACATACACCAACCAAGCAGAAGGGTCTGTGCTAGACATCACATGCATATCGCATGAGCCCAATAGATATGCATTCACCAATCGATTGTTGCAAGTCAATTAGTTTAATTGAAATGGAATAAATCAACAGCAAAACAGATATGTATGTATGTAGGTGCTATGTCTAGTCTACAATTGCGCTTGCTTTATGGATGCACTCGCCTTTATGTATCTTCATATATATGAATATACGCCCGCCTGTGTGGGCCTCCGTAGCACACTTTCACAAAAGCCAGCTGCAATTCATTGTACACAATTTCTGTAAATTTAGAATTTTTCAATTACTGTGAAAAATATATTGAATTTTCCTCCTGTTGCTTGGAGGAGAAATATGAATTAAAAAGTGGTAATTTTTACATGGAAAACACACACTTGAAAAGTCAATTCAGTGAAACTGCCAATAAACAATCCCTATCCCTGGTACAACACATTTCGATAAATCCATTTACTGTTACTTGGCATAAAAAATGCATAGAATATGAAAATACTCACTATATGAATTTGAATTTGATATTGTGGGGCAAATATAGAGATTTGTGTGCCACAAGCGTTGAAAACAACAGCAGCGTGTTTATTTTCGTTTGCTAAAATTTGAAAAATCATAAAAAGAATAATAACAAATATTCATTTGGTATTTATTTGCTCACAAAATTTAAAAACTGTTATTTTGGCAAACAATTTTGCACTAAAAACAGTTAAAGTTAAACAGTTACTTGTTCGATTCGAGATTATCAAATTTATTCGAACTTTAACAATACAATGTTTACAATTCCACTGACTAATATCAATCTCAACCAAAAGCTTCATTAGTGGCTAGCTGTTTTGAAATTATTATATTTATATATATTTTAGGTTATATATTTTCCGTTCCTTTATTATCGACTGTATTGGTTTCAGCAAGGTTATTATTTTACCATCCTAGAGAGACTGGGTGCTGAGAGACAAGCCACTGTTGAAGGCCAGTTCTTCAAACTTCATACAAAGAAACGGATGTCACACAGAGATTTTTGTTTAGTAGAACGACCTAAATATTTTCATTTTTATAATTTTTTTCTACAATTTTTAATACTTTTCAAGCAACATAGTGATGAATGTTGGCCTTGAGCGCGTCAATGATCATAGATGCCTACGTCGATATCATTTATTAACTCTTAATGTTATATCTGAAGTCAGAGAGAACTAACTTTGAAGATCTGGATGGCGAGGCTTTGTTACCTCTTTTCAATATCAGTCGGCACAACATGATTTTTAATGGACATTCTAACACTACATGGTTGATATTAGAACATCAAGATATCCGTACAACGGCTATTTAAAGTACATTTGTTTTAAAAAATGTTTCAACAAGAGATTTGGCTCAAATGTTTACTTTTTCGTCATACAAGCTTCTTTAATATAATTTTTTGTTACAGAAATTGTTTCGCATGTGTTTTAGAATTTGTTACTTAAGAATTCACAGTTTAATGTATCAAGCCTAATGTAAAACATCGATAATCGATAAACAGTTGTTCTAATCCATATTCACATTTCAAATTCAAAAGTACATCGCAACGGAAAAGAAAATTCCAAAATATATTGCTAGACTAGGTAGTGAAAGGTAGTATAACGTAGAATCAATCGATTGGAACTACCTCACAACAGTCTACTATGCAACCGGTAAAAGTCGAGTTGCAAAGTAATTCACTGGACGATAATTGCACTGCCAATGATATCTCCGTGTTAAAGTGGGCAGTTGAAAGCTTGGTCTAGGTATTAAACTAGAACTAGTACTGTCGTCAAAATAGCTAGCTCTTTCCTAGTTTTGGGGTAATCGAATTTTCTGCAGGGTATTTACTATAAGTAGAAAATACTTATGTTTGTTTTGTATGAAAATGTCTAAAAGATTATGTACGTTTTAGTAAAAGTACAAAGCTTTCGTATCTCTAAAATCTATTTTTTTTCTCAACAGTGCCAAAACTAGAAAATAACGCTATTCGAGATATTTTTTTTGTTATTCACAGCGATTAAACTCTGGTGTGGTCCAATCTAGTATACCTTCTAATCTCAACGTTACCGTCGATCTTTAGAATGTTCTCAACGAACTTGGACTAAATTAACTTGCAGATATGTATATTAAATATTTTACATGGTTTAAGCTTAAAAACTAGGGTAGAGAGCTCAGACATTTGGGAAGCCTAACACAATGCCTACCATATATGTACTCTTTCCAACTATTTCGAAGCAAGCAAAATAGCCTGGTAATTCGAAGTAAAACATAAATAAGAGCACAATTAAATATTTATTTGTATATATGCAGTACCCGTGTACTGCCAGTCATCCTCAAAATGCAGTTTCCAGGAAGTGCGCTTTTCCAGTTCCAATAACAAATTATTCAATATTCATATAGTATAGATGCATATACATTTGTATGCGTACACATCGTAAAATTTGTTATGAGCTTCAATGAAAGAATGTGTACAAATAAAACGAATTTAAATGGCAAATAGCAAACTAGTGCAAATATTTCACAATAAAAGTGCACAAATGTACATATGTACACAAATAAAATGCAATATACATCGTAAGTACATACATATATGTATATATGAAGCAAATATTTGCGAAAATTAAGATCACCTACTTATGAGGATTCGAAAGTTTTACGACTGCAAATATTATATATGTGCATATATGCAAATGCAGAAAGTGCAAGAAAATTGGTGTGAGATTGTGAAATTACTTTCGGCTTCTTGTGAAAGAAAATGCCAGTGCACTATATAAACCATATACATGTAGATGTAGGTAAATTGCTGCACTCTTAAGTGCAGTGAAAATATGCGTGCGTGCGTGTTTGTATGTGCACGCTCAGCAATCATTTTGCAGACACAAATGCCAAACAAAATATTTCAAACAATAAACAATAATAACAACAACAACAGCATAAGCGCTGTTGTAAATAACCGCAAAATTCCACAAACAAGCAAAAGCTTAGACATTAAATGCTGTTGACATTTTCGCCACTAATAAAGATGTAGAGAGTGGAGCACTACACTGCATGCCGCCAAACGGCATTTTGAGTACCGAAAAGTGACAAAGAGTCAAAAGTGATTATTAGTCAGCCGAAGAAGCAGTAGAAGCAGAAGAAGAAATAACAAAAGTTTGCTGCCAAATAAACCGCAAAATATTTATGCCAAAGCATAAAATGTGATTGCAGCTGGGAGTGACTGGAGTGGAGTAGGCCTCAGGCGGCTGGCGTGAGTATATAGGTGTATATGTGTGCGGTATCGTTTGTTTGCTGCACGGCGCATTAACATTAATTGCATGTGAAACATTTGCCATTAGACGCAGCTGAACTACTTTTCATGTGAAGCACGAAGTGAATATGATACTAAAATGTTGGTATAAGCGAAGGAGAGGAAGAAAAAAATTGCTTGAGATATACAAATGTATGTATGTATCATGGTATATGAATGTATCGAGAAGACTGTTAGAGACCGGAAAATTTATATTTACTTCTTTTATTTATTTAATTAAAATATTCAATAAATAAAGAGGTATAAGTAAATGCAAATATAACTAAAATATAATATGAATTGAATTGGAAACTCAAAATATGAAATTAAATACATGCACTGTATATTCTAATTAATAAAATTAATTAATTAATAATGAAAAAATATTAATAATATGGAGTGTTAATACTCATCAAACCAAAATTTTTATCAATAAATTTCTATATAAAATAAAAAAAATATAAAAAATATATAAATAAATTTATAGTAAATATTACTAACATTTTTTCTTAATATTATTTAAAAAAAATTCGGTACAAATAACATTATTTAATTAGAAAATATAAAATCAAGAGAGAAAATAAAATTTATTATAATAATACAGAAATGAATATACATTACACAATATTAATAAGTTAAATAAAATATGAATAAAGAAGCTTCTCATTAATTATATGAAAAGAATATCATTAATTAATTTTGTTTAATTCTAAAAGGTGGGATTATCGGATAACGCTTTCATATTACTTTCATATAAAAACTTCATACATACATATATTAAAATGAGATTGAAGTTTGAAATACAATATTTAACATTGAATGGGGTAAAAAATGGAAAAAATAAAGACAAATCAAATTAATATACATATACAGTGGAACTTCTATAACTCGAATCACCATAATCCACAAAAAAACTTCGAGTTATAGAATTTTCATTAAAACTCACAATTTTTCAAAAAGCTGAAAAATGTAAATTTTGACACAGTTTTAATTATTTACTAAGCAAAAAGTGTTATGTTAATACGTTAAAACATGTATACTGTAGCTCTAATTTTTGCAGTTTACTATTGTTTGGCTCTTGACATCTGTATTCCATATCTGTATATGATACAGGCAATCCATAGGTGTAATATCATATTTTTTGTTCGCCTCCCTACGATATAGAGGGATACTTTTAAAATTCCGCCTCGATAGTACAATTTTCAATTTTGTATTATGCCCAGGTCGAAAAGTTAGATTTATAGAAAGAAATTTGACTTCTATTGTCAATTTAAGAGTTCGAGTTTTGGAGAACTTCGAGTTTTGATTTTTAACGCTATTGTCAATTCAAAAGTTCGGGTTAAGGAGATGTTCGAGTTATGGAAGTTCCACTGTATTTAAATAAATTAATTTTAATAATTCTGGTATTGATAGTAATATGTGAAAATATCTTAAGTCGAAAATGTTGGAAATTTTATATAAAAAAAAATAATAAAATAATAAAAAAAATGGAAAATTCACATGGCAATGGTAAATAATAAAAAAAAAAATAAATTATCAAACGAATATAATTTACAAATTGAATATTTGGCGAAAAAACTGTAAATGATATTATATATATTCCATACAGTATAAAAATTCCATAGAAAACACTGCATTATTTTAATGTCATCAAATATCAAAGTGGCATTAAATATTTTTTGGGCAGTCAATTCAATATTCAATTACAAAAGAATGAAATTATTAGGTTAACAAGAATGTGAAGTAAAAAAGATTTTCATAAATATTATTTTAACGAATTAAATAATTTTAAAGCAAACAAGTAAGGAAGGGCTAAGTTCGGGTGTAACCAAACATTTTATACTCTCGCAATTTATTTATTTAACTTTATTAATATTATATAATACACAATTTGACCTACATATTCGTCATATATATTGTATAAAGTCCATTGAAAGTTGGAAAGCCTAATATTAGGTTAAAAGCACCGAGGTCCTCATGTTCGATATATGGGGCCTTGAAAACCTATGGTCCGATTTCGGCGATTTTTAGAAATGGGCTGCCACATTATAAATACAGTATTTGTGCAAAGTTCTGCACCGATATCTTCACTAGTGCTTACTTTATATATTGTAAAGTAAACGATTCAGATCATCTTCTAAGTTCTGGTATATAGGAAGTAGGCGTGGTTGTGAAGCGATGGCCAATTTTCACAACATATTATTGGGGGGTAAGGAAACTATTACAAACCAAGTTTCATTGAAATCGGTCGAGTAGTTCCTGAGATATGGTTTTTGACCCATAAATGGGCGACGCCACGCCCATTTTCCATTTTGTAAAAAAATCTGAGTGCAGTTTCCGTCTGCCATTTCGTATGTGAAATTTAGTGTTTCTGACGTTTTTCGTTAGTGAGTTAACCCACTTTTAGTAATTTTCAACCTAACCTTTGTATGGGAGGTGGGCGTGGTTATTATCCGATGTCAACTATTTTCATGGTGTGTAGTGGGGTACGTAAGAGAACTGACTGCAGAAAGTTTGGTTTATATAGCTTTATTGGTTTGCGAGTTATATACAAATAACCGATTTGGGGGCGGGGCCACGCCCACTTTCCCAAAAAAATTACATCCAAATATGCCCCTTCCTAGTGCGATCCTCTATTCCAAATTTTACTTTTATAACTTTTTTTATGGCTTAGTTATGACACCTTATGTGTTTTCGGTTTTAGCCATTTTGTGGGCGTGGCAGTGGTTCGATTTTGCCCATTTTCGAAAGCAACCCTCTCACGGTCCCAAGGAACGTGTGTTCCAAGTTTCATTAAGATATCTCAATTTTTACTCAAGTTACAGCTTGCACGGACGGACGGACGGACAGACGGACAGACGGACAGACGGACGGACAGACATCCGGATTTCAACTCCACTCGTCATCCTGATCATTTATATATATATAACCCCATATCTAACTCTTTTATTTCTTGGTGACACAAACAACCGTTATGTGAACAAAACTATGATACTCTGTGCAACAGGTTGCGAGAGTATAAAAATAATAATTAAAACCTATCAAAATATCGAACATGAAAAACCGCTAACACTTTAAAAAGTTATGAAAATGCCTACAACAGCCTGACTGCACGCGCTACAGGTAATAAAATATTGTTGAATAACCGAGCAATGCATACAGACTGCGGTTAAAAAGAATACAATATACACATACATAAAGTGAATGCAATTTTGTGTAAATAAAAAAATATTGGCGAACTGCAAACTAAGCAACAAAGTGCTCGAATAAAGCACCTAAAATATTGAATATAAAAAATACGCTTAAATGCCAAAGAGACTAGCAAATGGAGCAAAACTAAATGCATAGAATATTTAAATTCAATTCGTGTTGTCACATACAGTCGTTTCACTTGGTCCGAATAAAAAAACGAATTTTATTTTTTCGCGCCTGCCGCCAATTAGTAAACTGGGAGATATAAATTATTGCGCTACAAAATCTTAAAAACACTTAAAATACCCACTCAAGTACACACAAATAAATGTAGTCGTATGTAAACCATTAGGCGCAAATATCTAACCATAAATGGCTATAAAATATTTAAACGTGACTGCGGCGACAACGGCCTGCATTTAGTCCACTGACAGTTTAGTCAACTGACAGTTGTATGCAAATGACAATCAAACGCCATGTTAGGTGTCAATTAATTGTTATGGATCGTCATTGGAGCGCAATAAATTTGAAATTGACTTAAATCGCTTTGAGAAACTTAGTAGCAGCCGACTACCGAGTTGAAACACGTTTCTCCGTGCAACGAGTTGCAATTTTTTTTTTCGTTTTCATTTAAATATTGGTTGTTGTAGCGTATACAACCGAGTCGTGACCACTGTGCGGCTTTGCATGCTAATGAAAAGGCAAATGTAAATGTTTGTTAAAATCAAAATAAATTCGTACATTTACAAGTGTATTAATTTTGGTATATGTATACATATTTATTTTGAGGTTTGATTTTTATTTTTATTTTTTTTTTCTAATTTTATTTGAGAAATAAGAGACATGCAAACGGCTTGTGCACTCTTAAACCACACAATATTGCATTAAAGCGCATTCAAACAACAACAAAATAGATAAATATAAGAAAAATTATTTTTATTTTCATCTATTGTGTGGGTGCAAGTGCATTCGAGCACCCTCGTGTGTTCACACTTTGACAGCCGGCAAGCGCTTAAGTGTCTAATTGTTGTTTATGTCATTTACTGACATTTGACACTACTTAGTGAGCACGAGTCTGTGGTTGCACCTACATATGTTCTCAGATTAAGTCATATAAAATGCACTTGCTTATGGCTTTAACTTTTGTATTAAACACAAATCTCATAGTTTGTTTTATGTTTGAACTGGCTTAACTTTTGTTTTAGCTGAGTTCGGATGTCAAACTGTTGAGTGTGTTGTGTTCAGATATGGTTAATCTTTGTTTTCTGTCTCATGTTAAGGATTAAAGTCTCACTAATTATTTCTAAATATCTATTAAGTATTTCAAAAGTAGACAATTTATATAAATTGTGGAATAATATTTTCGAAAATATATCTACTTTGTATAAACGTGAGGAAAGATATTTGTAATAGATAATGCTTATCTGAACAAATAAAAATATTTGAAATCAATTATAGAATTTAATTACTTACAGTTTTAGTCAACTATTCTGAGTTGAATCAGTCAATTAGCTGTAATGAAATCAGAATAAAATAAATATTAGTTCTTTGTTTTATAGAGCTATTTATTTCTTTTTTTAATAAAATATGATGAAAACAGGGGGGAAATTTTAACCAAATTTTTTAACATTTAACTATTTTTGTTTAGCTTAAATTGTCTTTTATAATAATATATAATTACTAAATCTTTCATATTAGACGTACATAGTTTTTATATTTTCCCCACTTGGTCTATTATTCTCTGCGAAGTGAAAAACAACAATAAGTTGTATTACATTCATTTCTTTATTTATAAGCTGCCCTTCATCCATTATTCCATATCTTAGCTTTCAGCGCTTATTCAGTGCTTGAGGCAATGACAGCTGATTATAGCGCTGTAAGTCAAAGCTCCTTAAAAGCCTGGAAATGACAAAGTCTTTTCAACTAGTTTTGTTATGTTACCCATGATGAATTTAAACTCTGAAATTTTAAGTTATCTTAAAATATAGTCAGAACTGCTTTCAATGATATTGAGACACTACTTTACTTTTTATTCATCGACATTTTTCCGATCATATGTTTGAATTGAGAGATTTCATAGAAATTTGGGAATCTCATAAAGTCCTAATAAAACTTAAAACTCACAAAACAATAAGTGTATCCAGGGTTTTCAATAAAGCTTCTTACGGACGTATCAATAAATTTCAAATGACGCATTTATAGCTGTAAGTCAAACTAGAAATTTCTAGTCAAACCAATGTTGAAATATTAAAATAAACCTGATATAATTCTCTAATGAAGAGAGACGACAGTGTAGATTAAAAAAAAAAAGATATAAATTAATTTTGTAATAGAATAGTATTATATCAAAGCAAAATATTAGATTTACTCACGAATAAATAAAATTGAAAATTTGTAGCTAATTAATTTCTATTTCAATGAAAATTAGCTTTGTAAATATTGCTTAAATTTTTTTTTTTAATTTGCTCTTCACTGCCTTTGGCCTTGGATTGCAAACAAATTTGAATGTAATACAATCTTTATTTCATAGTAAATTTACCAAAATACAATCTAGCAAAAAAAAAGTATTAAAGTATTTCTTACTAAAAAAACTGTTCTTAGTAATCACAATAATTTAGTAAAATATGTTTTAATTATTTAATTTGTGCTCTGTACACAAAATTAATGACCTTAAGACAAAGGTTATGCAATATTTAAATGAATTCTGTTTCGAATGAAGCAAATTATTGTTGCAATTCTTCTGCAATCAGGAAAGTAATTTAATTTCGTTTGAGAATTATGGAGTGTTCTCAGAATTTGCTAAAAACCACTTCCCGCTTCATAATAACTAATATTGCATGAAACCAAGGGAATGTGCTCAACACATGTTTAACTAAATTTGTGTCGAGTAAGCTTAAATGATAAAGTCGTGGTTTTCATTAGAAATTTATGCTTCGTATTATGAAATATTGTTATTAATCATAAGCTGGCTTACAACTTTTTTAAGATACCAAGTGTTAATGAAATATGATTTTAGGAACAATTATATTCATAAAACACTAAGTTCGTTCTAAGATCCTCATATTCGATATATAGGGTCTTGACCGATGTCGACGATTTTTGGAAGGGCAATGCCACTCTTTAAATGCAGTATGTTTGCAAAGTTCTCTTCCGATATCTTCACTAGTAGTTTATATATTGTAAAGTACACTATTCAGATCGTCTTCAAAGTTCGTTCTCTCAAAGTATATGAGAAGTAGGCGTGGTTGTGAACCGATTTGGACTATTTTCACAACATATGCAAGGAAAATATTGAAATTGGTCAAGTAGTTTCTGAGATATGGTTTTTGGCCCATAAATTTTAAAATTTTCCTTACTGAATTTTTAGTAGTTTTCAACATAACTTTTGTATGGGAGGTGGGCGTGGTTATAATCCGATTTTCTCCATTTTCGGACTGTATAAGATAGTACCTAAAAGAAACGACTTTATTAGTGGTGAATCGAACAACGAATTGTTATAAAGAAAATAGTATGACACAATCTAATAGAGATAGTATAAGAAGCGGTTGTACTAATTTAAGGTGCTACTTCTATCCTTCGCGCTCGTATTTCATATAGTTGGATAACTCTGTTGCCGCTTCCGTATATACATTTTGGAAGGATCGAGCAGAGCTGAAGTATAGCTAGCATAGAAAAGGCGAATCGAAGACAAACATATGTTTATAAAAAATGGATGAAAAAATATATTTTCTTATAAATTCCTAAAACATTTATATATATAATCCAGTTCTTGTTTTCAGAAAGCTAAAGAGGCAACATATGTATATTCAAAGTTTGTGTTCAAGTACCTTTAAGATACTTAAGAACAGCTCAAGCTGAATTCGACTGCAATGCTGATGGATTTGGGGATTGCTGTCAGTAAATAACAATTAAAAAATAAATAAGAAATTAAGAAAAAATTAATTTCAATATCGCTTGTACGCTCTACAACTCCCAAAAGTACCGACTTTTCCTTTTCTTTGTTTTTTGTTGTGCTTTCTGTTGTTTTCTGGTGATAAGCTCGATTTGTGTGGGCAGCACATGACATTGAAATTAATTATTAAGCATTTTATGAAATCATACATATATATATATTCATTAGCCGACAGTAATTTGCGACCAGACTAAACAATACGAAGTGAGCACACAAAGCAAATCATTCAAAAACAGAAACTTGCATTCGCTGATAACAAAACGGTCTGGACTGAGGTCTGCGGTTTTCGAAGCGCTACATTTCAGCAGAGTTTTTGCAAAAAAAAAATTCATTATTTTTGTAAAGATCTATGTACATATGTATGTATAAATGTCAGTGTTTATTGACATAAGCTGAATTATTGAGTAAAATTTTGAATATTTTCAGTTTTAAGCGCTTGTTGTTATTTTGTAGTGTCGCCTTCACTCACAGTCCCATTGGCAATAAAAATTTATGCCGGCAATTATGATTGTTGGAGGTCATTTTCAGCGACGTCGTGAACGTGCCTGTTCGACTGCCCGACTGTCCGACAGCCAGCTTGTAAGGCAATTTAATTAGCATTTTTAATTGAAAGTCTTTTATGATCCTTTCAACAGCTCGAGTGTGCAGCTATTTTGTGTGCAAACACATTATTTATGAATGTATATATGTATGGATATGAATTTTTGTTTGTAAGAGTGTGTATGTGTGTGTATGTTTGCATATTTCATAAATCGCACTGGGCTGCACTTTTTTCGGTGTCATAATTTTATGCTTCCACTTGAATCTGCCATTCACAAAAAAAAATATTTTGTTTGCATATATATATATATGTGTGTGTGAGTGTATGTGTTTGAACGCGTATAGGCCACACAGACGTGACAAATATGGCAATTTTTGCATTTGCATTCTCACTAAAAGTTTTCTGTTTGCTTAAGCTTTGAAGCAACAAATGCCAAAAAGTATACAAATATATATATACGTATGTATGTGTATCTGTGGATGTGTGGGTTTGTTTGTGAATGTATTAAAAATTGTTTTGCCGACACCGTAGGCTGCAATTAAGGGTTCGAAAAGTTTTCGGTGCCTGCGTATTTGTCGAAACTGCAAATATTTTGCATTTTAAATGAGCCATTTTGACAGCGGCAGAGGAGGTATGCCGGTAGTCGTTACTTTTTTTATACTCTCGCAACAAATGTTGCTAAAGAGAGTATTATAGTTTTGTTCACATAACGGTTGTTTGTAACACCCAAAACTAAACGAGTTAGATATAGGGTTATATATACCAAAGTGATCAGGGTGAAGAGTGGAGTTCAAATCCGAATGTCTGTCTGTCCGTCCGTCCGTCCGTCCGTCTGTGCAAGCTGTAACTTGAGTAAAAATTAAGATATCTTGATGAAACTTGGCACACTTATTTCTTGGCACCATAGGAAGGTTGCTTTCGAAAATGAGCAAAATCGGACCACTGCCACGCCCACAAAATGGCGAAAACCGAAAACACATAAAGTGCCATAACTAAGCCATAAATAAAGCTATGGAAATAAAATTTGGTATGAAGGATCGCACTATGAAGGGGCATATTTGGATGTAATTTTTTTGGGGAAGTGGGCGTGGCCCCGCCCCCTACTAAGTTTTTTGTAAATATCTCGGAAACCAATAGAGCTATATAATCCAAACTTTCTGTAGTCGTTTTTTTTAGCCACTTCTTAATACAGTTCAAAAATGAAAGAAATCGGATAATAACCACGCCCACCTCCCATACAAAGGTTAGGTTAAAAATTACTAAAAGTGGGTTAACTCACTAACGAAAAACGTCAGAAAAACCAAATTTCACATAAGAAATGGCAGATAGAAGCTGCACTCAGATTTTTTTACAAAATGGAAAATGGGCGTGGCGTCGCCCACTTATGGGTCAAAAACCATATCTCAGGAACTACTCGACCGATTTCAATGAAACTTGGTTTGTAATAGTTTCCTTACATCCCAATGATATGTTGTGAAAATAGGCCAAATCGCTTAACAACCACGCCTACTTCCTATATACCAGAACTTTGAAGACAATCTGAATCGTTAACTTTACAATATATATAGTAAGCACTAGTGAAGATATCGGTGCAAAACTTTGCACAAATACTGTATTTATAGTGTGGCAGCCCATTTCTGAAAATCGCCGAAATCGGACCATAGGTTTTCAAGGCCCCATCTATCGAACATGAGGACCTCAGTGCTTCTAACCTAATATTATGGTTTCCAACTTTCAATGGACTTTATACAATATATATGACGAATATGTGGGTCAAATTGTGTATTATATAATATAAATAAAGCTAAATAAATAAATTGCGAGAGTATAAAATGTTCGGTTACACCCGAACTTAGCCCTTCCTTACTTGTTTCAAATTATATTTTACAAAGTGTTGCGTTTGCCAGTTAGAGCGTGACTTTTAAAAGTACCGCAATTGAGGGATTTTTTGTGACAGTAAAACAAATAAACAGAGGATAACGGTTTCACCTGATTTTGGCCATTTTGAAATATTCAAAGTAAAAAAAATATAATCAATCAGTTGAAGTTGTTATGGAAATATTTTGAATTCTTAATTTTTAGTTGGAATCATTAAAAATTCAAAAAATATATATGAGGATACATTTATTAATGTTAGTGTTAGCTTAAAAATCGCATGAGATAAAAAATAAATATTTCAATAAAATTGTGAACTTGTGAAAAACTGGCAAAAAAAATGTATGTAGTAAATATTACACATGTTGAATAGAATGAAATTTCAGCGAGCAAGAATAATAATGAGAACACTTTGCTCAAGTTTGAAAGAACCGCAGTTGAATTTGCGGTTTAATTAACTGTTTGAAACTATTCAAAACCAGACAGCTTAATTATTATATATACAGAGAGATCCCTTTTCGTCACAATAGGTTTCTAAAGTGAAAGCTCAATATCTCTACGATCTCTCTAAGAGAGAAGAGAAGAATAGAGCTGAGTTTGCAAGACGAATACTGTTTTAGGAAATATTGTATGAAATTGTTATACCACATTTCGAAAGAACTTGAAAATATCAAGGTCTTAATCCAATAATATGTTTCCGTATACAATTTCCAGCAAAGGCTACCAATCACGTAATAAAAAATTCGATGGCAATATTTATCTATTCCCTATTCTAGTTTGTTATGAATGCTCCCATATTTTCGTTTATGTACGAGTAATCAAGATATGTTTAGAAGCAACTACATTTGACTCCAAGACCGATCAAACTCGAGGTTTTACTTCTCACATTTTAAGTTTTCTCGAAAACCGTCGGGTCGTGCTATATTTTCATTTTAATACATTTCCGCCGATTTCGATCTTTCTTAGCTTAAAATAAATTCGAAGTTCCTAACTATTTCAACTATTTTTAATTATTTTAGAACTAAGTAACGTTACTATTTTTTTATAGAAGTAGAGTCTTGAAAATCTATTTTCCTCCATTGTACTCTAACGTTTTATACATTTTCTTTTCTTCAAAGCTCTCAAATTTTAAGATCTATTTCGATTTTTGCTATTTATTTAGCCTCCAAGGTGTAATTTAGGTTTAATTTTTGTCAAATCTAAAGGTTTTTCGAAACAATTTATTCTTTTTAATCTTATCATGAAACTATGGAGTTATTTTAATACACATTTAATATTTTTCCATGGAACCTTAGGCCAATATACCTTATCTTGAAAGGACTTTAAAAACCCAAATTTGGTTGCCAAAAAGTGCCGAAACATTTTGAGAGATCTCAAAACATAGGATTCATTTTCAATTAAAAAACAATTAACCATGTTTAAAAATAAATAATTATGGCGCTTAACAGTTCATAAAAGGCAGTAAAATGCAAAAGGCTAACAAAAAGAAAATTTTAATTAACAACAGTACTGTATAAACAATAAATATTTATGATAAAAATATTAAAACCAAACATAAACAAAAGTCATTTCGAAGTCAAACATTTCCTTGATAGCTTAAGCGGCGACGCGCACGAAATTTTCAAAAAAAAAATCCAACAGAGTGGAGCGCCCATATTAAAAGTGATTACAATAGACACATTCTTATGGCTATAAATACTTACTGAATTATTGGCATTGCTTTAATTGAAAGACTTTGCCTCTATTTAGATCTGTTGTGGGCCGCGGCGTACGCAAATGGGCATGCGACGCAATACAAAATATAAATATAAATCGAAAATATTGGACGCTGTCGGCGTTGTCACACATGAAAATAGAATTCGAAATATGAAAACGCTGAGAACTGGCTCAGGCGTGAGGCGGTGATTGGGGTGTAGGCGACGAACTAATACTGGTAAATTAATAAGAATTATTGAGGAGCCAATATCGATTTGAATGGAGCAATGACGGACGCGCCTGTGGCACCCTCTACTCTCCATTCACTGGATATACACAAACATATGAATGTAGAAAGCTTTTTATATAGCACATATAGAGGTGTGTGTGTGCGTTATACTACATATATCGCATGAATGAAATGCTAATAATTAATTGGAATAGGAAACTGAATCACTGTCGTCGTTTACCGTTCAGTAGCAGCGCTGCCATTCAAGTCATTTAATTAAAAGCTTTGCCACCGTAACAAACATTGCGCTCATCCGCAGCGTGAAAAAGAAATGAATGAAAATAGGCGAAAATCAATAACATTCAGAGATGCTTAGACGTTAGTGAGTGTATAATACAACAACAACAAATACAAAGAATGTCGGCATAAATTATGATTTATACGCTTGTTTGCTTTTCGAAGGCTCACATACACACAATATTACATTAAATTTTGAACGAACGTACCCGAAGTGTGTGCTTACAAACGTACTTGCGGATGTATGTAAGTACGTGGTTCTATATGTCTGTGCTGTTTGTTTTGTAGTTTGGTCTCACAGGCGATTAGTCAGTTTTTAATTTTGGCGACTGACGTTTGTGTCGTTCAGACCGGTATACTTGGATACATATGTACGTACAACCAATATTGAAATCCAAAAAACAATAATTTTGAATAAAATTCATATTTTCGAATATTTAAATTACATATGTTTGTATGTATGTATGTGGACTTTATAGATGTAAATAAATAGGTCTTATATTCAGAATTCGAAATTAGGTTTTCAGATACCTAAAACAGCTTCCGAGTTAAATTAGTATTTATTAAGAGACAAAAAACTATTTTGTTTACAGAGAGTCTGATTTTGGTTATTATATTTATATTCGAAGTGTATGAAACGCCGTTTTCATTTTTCGATGGATTCTCTAGTCTTAACTTTCTTTAGGATTATGAAGCTACTACAGTTTTTCAACGTCAATTAACAACAAAGAGCTTTTAAGACTTTTTCGAGCTTACCAAATTAAATTCTTCTAGAACAAGTAAGGAAGGGCTAAGTTCGGGTGTAACCGAACATTATATACTCTCGCAATTTATTTATTTAACTTTATTTATATTATATAATACACAATTTGGCCCACATATTCGTCTTATATATTGTATAAAGTCCATTGAAAGTTGGAAACCCTAATATTAAGTTAGAAGCACCGAGGTCCTAATGTTCGATATATGGGGCCTTGAAAACCTATGGTTCGATTTCGGCGATTTTTAGAATTTAGAACTATAAACGTAGTATTTGTGCAAAGTTCTGCACCGGTATCTTCACTAGTGCTTACTTTATATATTGTAAAGTAAACGATTCAGATCGTCTTCAAAGTTCTGGTATATAGGAAGTAGGCGTGGTTGTGAAGCGATTTGGCCCATTTTCACAACATATCATTGGGATGTAAGGAAACTATTACAAACCAAGTTTCATTGAAATCGGTCGAGTAGTTCCTGAGATATGGTTTTTGTCCCATAAGTGGGCGACGCCACGCCCATTTTCCATTTTGTAAAAAAATCTGAGTGTAGCTTCCATGTGCCATTTCTTATGTAAAATTTAGTGTTTCTGGCGTTTTTCGTTAGTGAGTTAACCCACTTTTAGTAATTTTTAACATAACCTTTGTATGGGAGGTGGGCGTGGTTATTATCCGATTTCTTTTATTTTTGGACTGTATTAGGAAGTGGCTCAAAAAAACGACTGCAGAAAGTTTGGTTTACATAGCTCTATTGGTTTGCGAGATATGTACAAAGTAGGGGGCGGGGCCATGCCCACTTCCCCAAAAAAATTACATCCAAATATGCCCCTTCATGGTGCGATCCTTCATGCCAAATTTTATTTCCATAGCTTTATTTATGGCTTAGTTATGGCACTTTATGTGTTTTCGGTTTTCGCCATTTTGTGGGCGTGGCAGTGGTCCGAAAGCAACCTTCCTATGGTGCCAAGAAATAAGTGTGCCAAGTTTCATCAAGATATCTTCATTTTTACTCAAGTTACAGCTTGCACAGACGGACGGACGGACGGACAGACAGACATTCGGATTTGAACTCCACTCTTCACCCTGATCACTTTGGTATATATAACCCTATATCTAACTCGTTTAGTTTTGGGTGTTACAAACAACCGTTATGTGAACAAAACTATAACACTCTCTTTAGCAACATTTGTTGCGAGAGTATAAACATACCTATAAGTGAGTACTCGAATTAACGAAAAATTCGATGTAACGAACAGGTCTGACAATTAAGGTGTTCGCTATTTCGGAAAACTACTGTAGAAAGAGTTGTCTACTATATAAAATCGAGAATAAAGTCTTTGTCAGTAGCTAGTGTTTTAGGCCTTTAACGGTTTCAGATTGAAGTCAAGCATCGTGATGTTAACTGCGAGAGATATTATTAAGCCTTAATCTCTATATCTATCTCTCTTCAAGGCTTTCTCTCTCTATAGGCAGCTATATATTTGTCTATCTACCTTTCTCATACATATAAGCAATCCAAGTGTCTTCGCAAGAACAATATTACTAACGCACTTATTTATCAACACTTAAATTGATATTTATTTCAAGTATTATTCAAAAATATATCCTGAACTTGTCTGGAAGGACCTTCCTTTTGGGAAGTGTAAAAAAACAAGAAAATTATGTAAATTCACACTTAAAACACCAGTCAATCACCAACAAACATAAAATTTCAGCACAATCAGCTGGTCGTGACAAAAGTCACGTCAGAAGCTTTCAGCGTTAAAAATAAAATGTTTTGAAGAAAATAAAACAAACAAACTGAATTAAAACAACAGACGGCCTACATACTGGCTTTTAATGACTGTATCACAGTTTGACTGACAATGAGCAACTACAAATGACAGCTCTCCTTCGGGCTCAGTACACAGCTGCTGATATAAATACATATAAACTGAATTCAGAGTTATTTTTTGCCACCTTTTATGTTCTATTTCAGTGAAATTAGCATTTTTGGAACATAAAATTTGTCAAGTCGTAAGTAGTGGCGAGCGTTTGTAAACAAAACTGACCTTATCTATTTGTCTATTTTTAATGTCGTGAAACAGTTTTGGCCAGAGTACAAAAAACCCATTTCAAATTGTTTTTTACGTAATAGAAAAATATCCAAAGACAATTAGTACGTGCTTAGGAATACTGATTATATAATTGTATATATGTACATATGTGTGGGTATTACTCATTCAAGAAATTTTAGAAGACACTCTAAATGTTTGCTGATATGCTCGAATTTCGTATTCATTCGTGATACTGGTATTCATATACTTATTGCTAAGCAAATATCTATGACATTAAGTGTGTATGTAAAACATCTGCAATAATTTTCCGCTCTTTGTTCGCTTCAATACCCTCTCCCCTCTCCGCAACGCAGCGTAATTCAATATGCTCGCATTTCATTGCTTATTCATTAACCTGCAATCATACGCATTTGTAGAGCGTCTCCTCAATTGAATTCCACTTTAATTCTTCTATTGTTCACACACAACAAACAAACAAACAGACAGACACATATACTCCCCTGCTACTTCACCGCTGCCGCCTTCACTTGTTTTGTATGAGTTCACGGATATTCTACCGTGTTATTGCACAATAATGTGAATACCCGAGTGTGAAAGCATCTGGAGTTTGATAGTCGAGTCAATTTAATTGAAGTTGAAGTATTCATTGAACGTGGGCAAGAGGGGCGAGCGAGCGAGCGAAATTTCGTTTGTGCAGGATTAGTGTTGATGCGTCATAAGTGTTTAGGAATTTCTGTGCATTTCTTCATTTTAGATCTTTTTATTTGAAGATGAGCGTGTAGAATTAATAAGTTTTTTTCCCCTCCCTCTTATATTGTTTGCTTCTTTACTACAAGTAACCTGTCTTTAATGGTGCTTAAAGAAAAGGCGGATTTAAGTTTTTTGCGGCTAACCCAAGAGATGTCAATGACCTCCGTATATTACTAAGCAGAGCTTCATAATTTAAATTTAAAAAGGTTGTTCAAATTATTATGCTGCATACATTTCAAAATTCTTTTTTCTTTATAATGTTGAATAGTTTCAAAATCGCATAATAGCCGCGAGATCGTGCTCAAATGCCATGCACAAAACACACCAAAATGTTCATTTCTTTCCAACTTTCATAAAAAGAAACTAAATACATAGATGAGATACAAATTGGATTTGAAAAATTAATATTGTCTATCACTGGAATGGACCTTTTGTCGTTGAAATCTTGTTGTTAGTGGCTATACAGCCGAAAAGCTTCGTCTCTAGATTATTCGATAGTCCGACGTAGTTGCCAAATATTTTCTTCCATCAAAGGTAAGACTTCATTATCTTGTATATCGACAGATCTATAGATAGATATTAGACGACTCAAAGAATCTGTGCTAATCAAGCTCTGTGGATATTTGAATTCGATCCGTACTTAGCTGTTTCTGGTGAGATTCTCGGGCTTATTTCTTTAAGAATGTTACTCGTATTGGGAATGGAATAGTTTAACTTTTGATGAGTAAGTACTAAAATACAGGTAGCATTAATCAAATGTTTAGAGAAATTGTTCAAAAATCACGTCATATACTTTCACTTTATACATATCAATTTGAAATGAAAATACCTTCGAAAGATAAATTCTCAGTTTAAAACATTCATCATGGAAAATTTGTGGTAAATGTAAATGTTGTAAATTTTCGAACAACAGCAAACGAAAACATATTTCGCATATTCCAACAATGTGTTAATTAATGAAGAAAATCAAAAGTAAATAATTTTGAAATTTTCACTGAAGTGCCTTCCAGTTGCTGGTGCTTCATGTATTTGAGTTCTAAACCCATATGATTTATTACTTAAATGAGTAGCAGCAATAAATCTTTTTCTAAACATTTTCAAAATACATTATTGTTTTTGTAATTTTGACAACACGTAGGAAATATTTTAATGTGTTTGTTCTTGTAATTATGATAATTTAAATGAAATAATTTATGCTAGACCGATGGCATTTTTCACCTCTTTAATTCTTATGTATTTAAAAATACTCAATTTATTTTTAAAGTGTCAAATTATACAGTTATGTATTCCAAAAGCAGTCTAGAAATAAATAAAAAACAGAAAAATTCAAATATACCTCCCCATGACCAGTGTTTATACGGCGTTCTATATAGTTTCCAATTAGTGACTCCCTGGATAGTAGGAGTAAAGGGGATTGAATCGGAAGAAGGTTAATGCCTTAGATATATGTTATCCAGAGCTTCAAATTTTAAAATCCTGAAAATTGGTGACACACTTCAAGCCTTCGTCGTTTCAAGCGAAAGATCGTTTTATACACTTCGGAGACTATAGTCATATTTGCAAAATAATGTTGAACAAGAAGGGTTGACCTGTATATGTTCAAAGATAATCCTGCAAATTTTAAGACTTAATCACAATACATAAGTTATATATTTTGCGCAATATTATGCAAATATATATATGACACACAGTTTTGTTCATCAGACCATCCGCAATTTTCTCGTTGAACAATTTCTGCACGTACTCTCATACACAGTACTACTCAACTGAAAACAATTTTTACCTCGAAATTTCTTATAAACATACATACTTACAAACATGTGTAACTGCTATCTGATACTTTTAATAATGATTTCATAAATTAGTAAATAACATGTGTGCACTTGAATGTGTTCCAAGAAAACCGTCCGTACGGAAGCTCTACAACTGTTCTAACATTATGAAAATGAAACTATTGCTCACTTACATTAATATTTACATAATTATATGTAAATTTGCTTATTCAAGTGAAGTGGTTATTAAAAATGATATAACTACTTATTACGGACGATTTCATATAACTATAGGGTGATTTTTTAAGAGCTTGATAACTTTTTTTTACAAAAACGCATAAAATTTGCAAAATCTCATCGGTTCTTTATTTGAAACGTTAGATTGGTTCATGACATTTACTTTTTGAAGATAATTTCATTTAAGGGGGGGGTAAGGTTTGTTTCGTCGAAAAAAGACCTTTTTTCATGAATTTTTTTAGAAAAAATTATTGCTGTAGGTTTATTTTACTTATTATTATATGAAAGTACAACATTTGAAGGATACTTCAAAAAAAGTTGTATCGAAAAATAGCGAGGAATAACGGATTTATCGTCGATCTCTGCAGGCACCTCGAAAAAAAGTTGTTGTGCGGTGACCAGCCTACAGCATCACTGGATCATCCGAAACCAAAAAATCAAAATGCTTTCTTTAGTTTATTAGTTTATCTTTCAATTGACGTCGAGTTTTTTTTAATTTTTAAATTTTTCAATTTTTGGTACCATTTTCAAGCCAAAATGACGATTTTAGACGAAAAAATCGACCTATTTGTTATTGTAAAATTGTTAGTAATTAAAATTTTTGGAAAAACTCGACGTCATTCGAGAGCTATATATATGTAGAATATTTGTTCAAAATTTCAAAACGATCGATGCAGTAGTTTTTTCTGTAGGCTGGTCACCGACTTCAAAAATGACATATTTGGGAAAATCGATTCAAAGTTTTGTACACTCAGCGCAGATAGCTGGAGGTACCGTTATTCAACCTGCTGTAACTTCGTTAGTTTTTCTCCGAATGACCTAAAACTTGAATACAATATTCTTGAGATGTTGATGGTTCAGAAAAAAAATTAAAAAAAAAATGAAAAAACAAAAGTTGTCAAACCTTACCCCCCCCTTAAATGTTGACCGCGGCTGCGTCTTAGGTGGTCCATTCGGAAAGTCCAATTTTGGGCAACTTTTTCGAGCATTTCGGCCGGAATAGCCCGAATTTCTTCGGAAATGTTGTCTTCCAAAGCTGGAATAGTTGCTGGCTTATTTCTGTAGACTTTAGACTTGACGTAGCCCCACAAAAAATAGTCTAAAGGCGTTAAATCGCATGATCTTGGTGGCCAACTTACGGGTCCATTTCTTGAGATGAATTGTTCTCCGAAGTTTTCCCTCAAAATGGCCATAGAATCGCGAGCTGTGTGGCATGTAGCGCCATCTTGTTGAAACCACATGTCAACCAAGTTCAGTTCTTCCATTTTTGGCAACAAAAAGTTTGTTAGCATCGAACGATAGCGATCGCCATTCACCGTAACGTTGCGTCCAACAGCATCTTTGAAAAAATACGGTCCAATGATTCCACCAGCGTACAAACCACACCAAACAGTGCATTTTTCGGGATGCATGGGCAGTTCTTGAACGGCTTCTGGTTGCTCTTCACCCCAAATGCGGCAATTTTGCTTATTTACGTAGCCATTCAACCAGAAATGAGCCTCATCGCTGAACAAAATTTGTCGATAAAAAAATTTCGAACCGAACACTGATTTTGGTAATAAAATTCAATGATTTGCAAGCGTTGCTCGTTAGTAAGTCTATTCATGATGAAATGTCAAAGCATACTGAGCATCTTTCTCTTTGACACCATGTCTGAAATCCCACGTGATCTGTCAAATACTAATGCATGAAAATCCTAACCTCAAAAAAATCACCCGTTATAATAGGTACCTAAGATAATATAGAGAAGACAACGTATGTTTGTAAGTATGCATGTAATTATAGAATTTTAAGAATTTTTGCCTCTACTTGTTGTTATCTTAGACAACAAATAATTGAAAAATTCGCGATAGCAAAGATAACAGAGATAAAGAATCTGGCATTTCATGGAACTATACACGTAAGTTTTAAGTATGATAATGAAATGAAATGAAACTTGTGGCTAGACATGTACTGTTATTGAAATGTGATCTTTCAGAGATCAACGTTCACATGGTTTCTTATACAAGAAAATAAATGGGAGATTACTGTCTATTATTAAAAAAACTGCAACAATCAATAATCACTTCCACCACACACTTTTTAAGTATGAACACAAATCTCTGAAAGTGATTTATGAAATTTATATTATGCTTGAAATGATTAGATTGAACCTCGAAGCGCCAAAAAAGTTTCTAACCAAGCATGAATCACCTTTGTTTATAAACAATACCTTCATAGAAATATTGAATGATTTCTACCACAAAAACGCAATACTATATGTGTGTGTACTAACTTGGTGACAACGAGTAGGTACCCATGATACTTATCAATCGGTAGAACATTTCTCCTGAAATCTGTTCTTATCAATCGGTAAAACATTTCTGCTGAAATCTGTTCTTACATTATTGCAAAAAAGAAAACACAAATTTTACTGATTTTATAATGAAAATCATTCATCAAACATGTTTTGAGTAAGCAAAATTCTTGTATTCTATAGAGGTGACTCATTGGCTATTATTAATTATTGCTATTGGTGCGCGTAGAATGTAGAAATGACGCCTACACTCACTCAGTGAAATATCAATTAGGAAGAACAACTGTTTTTATCAATGGTGTTAGTTCATTATTAATTGCTTTTTAATTTTTGCTATAAAGTAGTGAATACAAAAATAAATTAATCTAAAAAGATTACTTTTGGCGTTTTCGTATTTATTTTTATCGTTATTTTGATAAATTAATATATTTAAGTTACAGCATTTGCATAGATAAGCAATTTGAACTATATTTTAATTACATCGGAAACATAATTATTTTAAAGAATAATAAAAAAATAAAAAAAATAAATTAAATTAAATTAAATTAGATCAAATTAAATTAAATTAAATTAAATTAAATTAAATTAAATTAAATTAAATTAAATTAAATTAAATTAAATAAATTAAAATAAAAAAAATGCAGTGAAACTTCTCTAACTCGAATCACCATAATCCACAAAAAATTTTCATTAAAAAATAAAATATTTCAAAAAGCTGGAAAATATATATTTCTACAAAGTTTTATTGATTTACTTCGCATAATATTTTATGTACTCGCGTTAAAACATGTGTTCTGTAATTTTGTTGGTTGCACTTTGCTATTGTTTGGCTCTTGACGTCTGTATCCCATCCCTTTGTTACATAATTTATGCAATCTATAAGTGTAATATAATATTTTTAGTTCAACTCCATACGATATAAAGGGACTCTTTTAAAATCCGGCTTCGATAGTAAAATTTTAAATTATGTATTATATTATAACCTTATCGAAAAGTTCGATTTATGGAAGGAAATTTGTACGAAATTTGACTTCTATTGCCATTTCAAGAGTACGAGTTATGGAGAACTTAGAGTTATAGAAGTTCCAGTTATGGAAGTTCCACTGTATAAATAAAATAAAATAAAATTAATTTATTTTCAACCAAGATAAACTTTGATGCGTCATATTGTGCATACATTTTAAATTTCCAAATTGAACATTTTACAACAATGAGAGTGACTTTGAAGTGTTTGGAGATCGAAGTATCATCACATGACTCGGATTTTAAAAAATAATGCCATCGTGGCGGAGTTTACTTTTCTGTGACTAAAAATGCCATACAAACTGTAAAAAGTCGTAACAGTGATGTGACATGAAATATGATGGACATTTATAAAAAAAATCGCATATACAGAAAAGGAAATACGCAATGTTACTTATATTCTCTCTTGCTAAAATCTTTAACTAAAATGTTGAAATAAGTATAATAAATTAAATAAATTTTAAACTCTAAAATTAGTAAATTCTTTTAAGGGAATTCAGTTTTAAACTAACTGAAGACTTGGGAATAGAATTAACATTGACAAATGAATAATTGTTTTTTTAGCGGTAGGCAATAAAGCTAATCCTTATTTATTGTATTTGCAGAAAGGGGAATATTTTATTTATAATATTTTAATTACATGCTGATTAAACTAAGATTGTACAAGTTCTAACTTTTGATTTTTCAAGAAAAATTATTTAATTTCTTTCCTTTTCGTACAAGAAATAAAGTCTGCTCTGCAATTTTTACATAATTTTATTATTATTTTTTACTTATTCAAAAGTACTTTATTTTTGTATTTTTTATCACTTTATTTCATTATTATTTATATTTTATTTTTTATGCATTACAAATGCAATAACAAGTAATGCAACTGCCTAAGTCTATATCAACACTCCTCTTGCACACCCCAGCCCACCTTGCATGTCTGCGCTCGCTGCCTAGTATATTTTAATTGATACAAACTCGTCTAACAAATAGCTATTTGCTATGCAAATATTGACACACTCAAGGTTAAAATGTGTAAATACAACGTAGTACAACAACAAATAACTCAACCGGGCAGTACAGAGCGTATGAGCAACATGTGAAAAGCACACATAAATTACACGTTGCATAGATTGCCTATATGAACTCATATGTATATATATATTTATATATATGTGAATTATACTTACATACTATATATAGATATGGATATATGTATATTTTAAATTTAGTTCGTAGTCAAGTGCGACACTTGTTTGCCGTGAATGAAAATGTGGTGTAAATAAAAGGAGTGAAATTAAAATTAAAATGCCAGGCATGTACATATGGATATAAATATGTGTACTGTATATTTACTAGAATAAATCAATATTCAATAATTCAAATAAATATTCCACATAAACAAATTTGAATAAATACTAATATTTAGTACTAGAACAATCAACAAAGTCACTGAAAAGCTCAAACAAGTGTCTCTAAACAACAGAGCAGAGCGCCAATGCTATTAGGCCCTAAAAAAATCACACAAATCACTAAAGCTATAAGCAAATACACAGAAAAATTAGTCAAAGTCTAAAACAAATCTGCAGTCACGTTGAAAGCATAATGTAAAACCGCCCACAATTTGAAAAGAGAAAACCGAAGGAGACAACAGAAACAGTCGTTTGTTTACAAATTGCGGACAATAAAATTAGTGACGCAACCGCAGGCCAAAAAGCGACTAAAGAAATACAATGCAAACCGCAGAGAAAAATGAAAAAAAAAAAGTTATGACCACATGAAAAATCCATATAAAATGCGAAGACAAATTGTCTTTTAATGCGGAAACATACATTTACATACATAGATATGTATATGCTTGTGTATGAACGACAAGCAAATTGCGGTAAACACAAGCCAAACACGGCACAAAACTCGGTCATAAACAAAAAGTAATATTAAAATTTATAATAGAAATGTAAAAGAATTATGTTTGTATGCGTGTAGGCCGCAATGCAAACGGCGTTGGTTTGGCTTCAAAGAGAAAATAAAAATTTGTTGTAAAAAAATAAATAAATAAATGCGAAAAATCTGTAGAAATGAAAATTAACGCCAGTATAAATACATACATCGCGCCGTTTGGGCCACCGAGGGACACTGCCACCACCAAAAAGCAAGCAAAAGTTGCCTAAAAATAGCGTAGAGCTGCTACTAGTATGCTTAAGGCTGAGGCGATGCCGGAACAAAATTTTTTCAACAAAATTATTTGGTCACCGAAATAAAAGCGAAGCGCATTAAATTATGTAATAAAACGGAAAATAAAATTTTTCCTTAAATAAAAATAAAATTTCACAAAACTTAAAAAAAAAGTTTAATAAAAAGAAAGAATTAAAAAAAATCTGAAGTTATTGCTACAACAGCGTTGAAAGTGACGCATCACAACAACAAAAACATTAAAAAATTTAAAATCAAAACAATAAAAAAAATTAATAGAAAAAAAAAAATCTAAATAAAAAATTTGAAAAAATTAAAATATTAAAAAACAAGTAAGGAAGGGCTAAGTTCGGGTGTAACCGAACATTTTATACTCTCGCAATTTATTTATTTAACTTAATTAATATTATATAATACACAATTTGACCCACATATTCGTCATATATATTGTATAAAGTCCATTGGAAGTAGGAAACCATAATATTACGTTAGAAGCACCGAGGTCCTGATGTGTGATATATGGGGCCTTGAAAACCTATGGTCCGATTTCGGCGATTTTTAGAAATGGGCTGCCACATTATAAATACAGTATTTGTGCAAAGTTTTGCACCGATATCTTCACTAGTGCTTACTTTATATACTGTAAAGTAAACGATTCAGATCATCTTCTAAGTTCTGGTATATAGGAAGTAGGCGTGGTTGTGAAGCGATTTGGCCAATTTTCACAACATATTATTGGGAGGTAAGGAAACTATTACAAACCAAGTTTCATTGAAATCGGTCGAGTAGTTCCTGAGATATGGTTTTTGACCCATAAGTGGGCGACGCCACGCCCATTTTCCATTTTGTAAAAAAATCTCAGTGCAGCTTTCATCTGCCATTTCTTATGTGAAATTTAGTGTTTCTAACGTATTACATTAGTGAGTTAACCCACTTTTAGTAATTTTCAACCTAACTTTTGCATGGGAGGTGGGCGTGGTTATGATCCGATTTCTTTCATTTTTGGACTGTATTAGGAAGTGGCTAAAAAAAACGACTGCAGAAAGTTTGGTTTATATAGCTCTATTGGTTTGCGAGATATGTGCAAAAAACTTAGTAGGGGGCGGGGCCACGCCCACTTCCCCAAAAAAATTACATCCAAATATGCCCCTTCATAGTGCGATCCTTCATACCAAATTTTATTTCCATAGCTTTATTTATGGCTTAGTTATGGCACTTTATGTGTTTTCGGTTTTCGCCATTTTGTGGGCGTGGCAGTGGTCCGATTTTGCTCATTTTCGAAAGCAACCTTCCTATGGTGCCAAGAAATAAGTGTGCCAAGTTTCATCAAGATATCTTAATTTTTACTCAAGTTACAGCTTGCACAGACGGACGGACGGACGGACGGACAGACAGACATTCGGATTTGAACTCCACTCTTCACCCTGATCACTTTGGTATATATAACCCTATATCTAACTCGTTTAGTTTTGGGTGTTACAAACAACCGTTATGTGAACAAAACTATAATACTCTCTAGCAACTTCGTTGTTGCGAGAGTATAAAAATGTTGAACCAAGTGACTCACTTACCTTTCTTCTAGACCACTCGCACGCTTTGAATCACTTGTCTTGTCCAATAGTGTCAATATTACGCACAATATTGCACGGAAAAACAACAGTTATAAATGAAAATAAACACAAAAACACTTTCAAACTGCTTGGCAGCCAGAAATTTTCTTATATTACTGTTAATGACGTATCTGGGCCAGCTCTGGCTATTTTGTTGTTGCTGCTTTTTGCACACCTTGCACTTTGTTGCAAATTTGTGAATTCGCGAAATCTCACACAAACAACACTTTCGTTGACAATGCAATGCGAAACACTCTCGCCAACACTTCGCTAACTTTTGTTGTTGTTATTTGAAAATATTTCTACTTTAATATTTCACACCGCGAATATAGTATTTTGCACTTTTTTACTTGCTGACTATAATTTCTCGAGCGCTGCCAAAGTCAAAACGTTGCTTTGGGTTTTGTCTGCCAATTTGTACTAAAACCGAAAACGTACCGTTTCGTTGCTTAAAAATCCAATCAAGAAGAAAAAGTCTAAACAAAACTCAGCAAACAACACTCAATCATTATGCACTCATATGCTGCACATGTGAGTGAAATGTATGCTGTAGCATAGAGTAACCGGCAAAAAAGTGCTCAAATTATTTCACTTTTTTTTCGACAAATAATACACAGTCTACCGATCGCGGCGCTGTGTTATCAGAGAACGTATATTTTGAGTGTGTTTGTCGGCAAATTTACGCTCTCACTGTGTTTATCAGTTGAGTGCGCGTGAGTGCTAGGTGAATGTGAGTGCGCGCCGTTGAGTGTCGATGAGCGATCGAGCGCAATGCATATACTCGCACTCAAAAACACACAGTTCAACAAATTCGCGCTCATTTTCGTGATTTCGTTTTTTGTGCGCTCTTAACTGGAGCAAATTCGCGCCGCAAGTGCATAAATTATCTCGAATGCGCATTGATCGACAATGAATGGATCGCCGCTGGCAGCATCTTCACGACAGCGCAAGTATAGTGGGTGGGACAAGCTGACAGCTAGCCAACAACTAGGTGAATACCTTTTTTTATAATCTTAAAAAGAGCAACAAAAAGCTATGAAATTTTTGAGTTGCAACTAAGTAATATAAATCGCGCTATCCGCTTAGGCACTAAATGTGGGTGAAGCTGCGTTAGCAGCGACGGCTGATATTTTTTATAAACAATTTTTTTACCTTTGTACAACAGCAAAAACCACAGCGCGCTCTAATTTGCGCGTGAGTAATAAATTCCGTTTACAATTATTTACGCGTTGGGGAGACGCGACGTGTGGCGCGGCGCTCAACGTATGTCACTCATAAATAAATACTACTTAATAGCGTTGATGCTCTGGCGCTGGCGCTTTGCAATAGAGTCGTTGACAGCGTGCATTTGTTGTATTGCATTTGTTGGTATATTTGTATGTATGTACATTGGTTTGTAGATTTTGATTTGTGCATCTGTGTTGAGTGCGCGCATAGATTCATACATCTTGATCACAAACACTGCTGATTAAAAAATTTGAAATATGCAACTCCTTAAAATAGTAAAGTATTTAAAGATTAAAAATAAATTATAGTCTTTAAAAATACACACGCAATTTATTTTTAACCGAAAAACGTAAATATTGCATTTTTCTATAAAGGAATTTAAATAAAACGACAAATGATTAAATGAAGGTATAATCAATATATTGATATATGTATGTACATATATCCCTAACCCAATGTATGTGTACCCCTAACTCGAGATATGGAAATTTGTATGAAATTCGACGTCTATTGCCAAATTAAAAGTTCAAGTATTGGAGAAATTCGTTGTTCTGGAAGTTTAGCATATAATATTTTTAATGAGACCAATCTTAACTTATCCGGAATCCACTTATCGAAAAAATCCCCTTGAAATCCTCCTCAAACTCATACATACAAAAAAAACTCACTTAAATCAGTATAAGTGATTATACCACAATAAAATCATCCAACTATGATAGTTGGAGTTTTCGCATTTTTATTTTTTAACAAAAGAATCAAGCCCAAGAGAATGACAAATTGAAGGACAGATACCAATACTGTGTACTCTTGATACTCATTAATTTTCCGAAAATCATAAAATTGGTGGGTCCAAAAGCTTTCGATCCAATATTTAATATAGCGAAAGTAAATCTCTTCTTATTTATTTAATTTTTTCTCAAGAGATTTGATGAAATTATTTCATGAAATTATTTCGCTTTATAATTGTTCCAAGAAATCCGCCATTTTGAATTTTGAAAAACCGACAACGGATTCGAAACCAGCGACCCCGAAAAGCCCTAATAACAAGTTTCAAGCGAATCCGATGAATTTTTGAAAATGTCTGCCATACTGTTTTTCTGGAATTATTTCAAAACTCTCATCTAAGGTGCACATAGTAAAATCCCGAGGTCATAACAAATATTTTTTTTTGTGTGGCTGTATAATCTATGGAACAATCGGTTTATTGTATACCACTAATTTGTAATGAATAACTTCAATAATTTACAATTTTCTAACTATTCGCTTGACACTGCTAATATTTTCAACACAATTGTAAGCGCATTGTGATCTATGAATCTGTCTTGTAAACAACATTTTATTGAATGCACGTTGTTATATAATTACTCCATACATATTTTGTTTTACCTTTTTCGGTCAGCGATTAATACGTTTGCTGTTGTTGTGCTGATAAATCACCAATTCAATTTAATCTTGTCTACTTTATGAAGTTGTAACCATTTTTTCCATTTATGGATAATTGCACTGGCTGTCGTTTATTTATAGGAACTCGCATTGTGAACAATTCGTTATGGAAGTATTAGTGTGAATTGTGGTTGTTTTTTTTTTGAACATCAACTGGTTTTAGGGCAAATACAAATCTGTGTAGGCTACAAGTTCGTTTATAGGAAGTAGGTTTTAGGTAATAAGAGATTCCTATAGGTGTCGCAGGTTCGAATTACAGTAGAACTCCAATTATCCGAACTCCGACTATCCGAATCGCCGATTATCCGAATCACAAAAAATTGTCCAAAAAAGTCTAAGTGCGCTATTATTCTTCCCACCGCGAAGCCAGTGTTTGCGAGTCAAGTCTTGACTTGACTTGTCTTAACTTGCCGTTGTGCTTACATTGACTTCCCCCCGCGAAGTGAAAGTGGAAGAAGAACTTTCTGCTGATGTTGAAGTAGACGCTGGACCATCAGCTAGTGAAGCATTTGCCGGCCTCGAGACTGCTTTGAAGTGGATGAAGCGTCAGCCCGAGTGTGACCACTTGCAACTGCTCAAGCGAATGCGTGACCTGGCTGCCCGAAAACGGTTGAAGACCGCAAAACAGCTTACATTGACGGAGATGTTTAAAAACAATGATTTTTAATTCTAAACTTGTACATTTTATTTATATTTAAAATATGTGAAAATTTCATGTTTCTTTCATTTAATTCAATAAAAAAATAGTGAAATATCAAAACGTAGCTTTTATTCTCTCCAATGACAATTTAAAAAAAAAAATCCGATTATCCGAATATTTGATTATCCGAATGGGTCCCGGTCCCCATTAATTCGGATAATTGGAGTTCTACTGTACTACAAAAAACAGTAGTAACATTTAACACACATTTCCGTTAAATTTTGATAAGGGAAGGTGTTGAAATTTAGGGTGTTCGAATATGATCCACTTTAATTCCGGAAACGTGCATTCGGTAACAATTCCACTGACAGAATTATGATTGATAAGGGAAATCATCTAGTTTTCGTAGAATACCTGTAATTACTCGGTTAAAATATTAGGTCTACAACTTTGCTTCCGCCGTTTTCCAATAGATGTCTCTAGGGTCAAGCACTGGTCGATTAAATCAATTTTTTTATATCGATCTTGGACATTTGTGTCAACATTAACCCAACAAAATATTTGTAGAGATCTGTTTGCATCCCAAACTTATTCTCAACTGAAAATGTCACTTTTTGAGCCGAATTCTCGACATTTGCGGGAAATTTTGCTTTTCTTTTTTAATTCCATCTCATCGAATGCTTTCGGATACGTACGGTGAGGCTATCCTAAGTGAAAAAAGCCTTAAATTTACAAAAGAATACGGGGGAAGCAAAGTTGTAGACCTAATATTATTCAATCTAATTGGATTATAAATATTAGGTTATGTCATACAATATGAAAATCTATCATAAAGTATAAATTTTGGTCACATAATAATATTTTTTTATGTACACAATACTATAACTTTACAGAAGTATGTATGTATGTGCATTGCATTAATAATAATACAAAAAAAAAACTATAATTGTTATTTGCCAGAGCTTCAAGGTTAGTAAATCATTGAAATAATTTCGCAAAAACGCCCACAATAAAAATTGCAAACACTTTGATTTCCAAGAAAAAGTTGTAATAATTTGTGCCATACATATTATAAATATGAATAAATTCATCTATATGTACATACACATGTTTACAATTCGTACTACTGCTTCATTGCTGTTGTTGCACAGATCGTATGAAAGTGATGACGTAATGTGGTGTCATGAACAAAAATGTCACACTACTAACCGCAAACCACCAGCTTATCAGCGGGCCCACGCACATTCATTGTATACATACATAGCAACAATAACAACAAAAGCAGCAACAGCTCAAACAATCGCAACAACAATATCAGTCACAGCCTCAATCGTTTACATAATATGGAATATCTACAAATGACAACCAGCGCAGCAAACGAAAGTAACAAAAACAACAACTCGAACACTACAAATGACGTGCATTGCAGACAACTATGTAAGTGCAATTGTTGCAGTGCTGTAGACTGCTATTTGTACTGTATGAAAGCGCTCGCGCTTGCCATCTTGTCGTCTTGGCGGTTATTCGCACGCCCACACGGCTGACAAGTGCGAATGCAAATTATAATTGGCTGCTAGTGTACTATACTAGAAATGGACTGAGAGAGGCTATGAGACCGGACAGCTTACAAATGTATGATTGATAAAGGCATGAGTGTATTTGAAACAAATGTTTTTGCCCTAATTGGCTTGGCATAATGCGACAGCGGCAACTGGCCGTAGATGCACACAGATCACATTAAAGCTGCTCTGTTGGTAGGGGCTTTGCGGGCGCCACGTAACAGGCGCACAGTTCGCGGAATTACGTTGAGAATTCATGAGTAGATTTCACAGCGCGCTACAGTGATTTCCTTTTATCGCTTGTCTTAAATTGTTTAAAATTCTTTTTTTTTTTTAACTTGCTGCGAAATTATCTCAGCGCGCTTAAAATAACCAATTGACGCAGCGCGCGGTAGACACTTACGTGCGTAAATATGTCGGAGCTCACATACCCAAGTGACAATAAATTCACTCATCGATTTACATACATACTTACGTATTTAATTATATCATATGCGAAAAAATTTTAGCACGAGACTCAGTTTGGTACTATGAAAAGACCCAATTGGTAACTGCAATTTCTCTGCGTTAGAGAGTAGTGAATCGAACACATATTATACGAGCTTAAACAGACTGGTAGCGCTGGAAAGGAACTTTTGAAAATCAAAAGAAAATTATATTTTAATTAGAGTGTTCTGGAATGGAATCACAAAAAAACGACAACCGAAGAAACTACTGCAAGTATTCGAAGATTTCATTGCAACCGAAGTATAGAACTATTCGTCCTTATAACCTTCCTAAACAAATAAAAGTTATTGTATTTTGAGACACTTATCTCTCTTTTTAGAGCATTACTTGCCTAGGTTATTTGATTCTGCCAAAATTAATCAGTAATACTCTTCTATCATTTAGAATGAAATTCGAACTACAAATCCGTTCAATTGGTAATCTTAGCTTCAATTGAAATATCTATCAACTTCTCTCAATTACATTCTCATAAGCATTAGGAACATTTATTGCATCGCCTGGACTTACCGATTAAAGAGTGGCTTTCATTCTGTCATATTCAATGACATCGAATTGGCAGTGATACAATTTCGCTGTCATGAATGACAACAAGCTGTTCGCGACTGTCATTGCAACTGACGTAATAAAAGACGCACATAATAATTGATATGGAGAGGAGAAATACCACGAGTACACAAGTTTTCTTGTAAACTTACTGGTATATATATTTTCAATGACGTCACTCTTTCAATTGCACAGAAACTTATAGCCTTTTCGCACTGGGGTTAATTGTACAATTAACCGGCCTTTGCTCGATTAAAGCGCTGATTTAGACAGACTTTCCATAAAAATAAAAATCTAATTTTTTAATCGAATACAAATCGAGTTGAAAATGCAATGCAACTCAGCGTATTTTGTTCACAACTGATCATTAATCGAGTAGCCGGCAGTGTGAAGGACAAAAACTTGTTTCCCAGTTATAATCTTACTGTACTAAATTATTTTGGCTGTGCGAAAAGGTTATTAGTTTACATCTTAAAAACAGTATTGACATAATTCTGACATGACAACAAATAGTTAAAACCTCAAACCTTGATATAAATAGTCAAGTAATATCATTTGCAATACTATTACATAATCAATTCTTTCGAATGTAATGCAGCAGACATTTTCCAAACGGGTGTTAATATTTTCACATATAAATAAATGCGGTTCTGTTGCCATTTGAAATGAAATTTCGACGAAAACTTGAGGTATTGGCGCTGTGCTCAACCCACCGCCATTTAAGCCGTGCCCATCTCTGGAATTCCACTAATTACTCATGACGTGGCTGCCTTAAATCGATGTTTGTTTTAGATTCTTTGAACGCTTCAATTGCTCCAGTTCGCCATTTGAACGCCTCTTCCTCCAACCCGGTCTCATTGCAACAGCAAATGATTCTGTCATCGCGTCATTCCTCGTTGATTCGTAAACGCAGTGAACACGTGCTTCGCATTACACTTCATGCGAAGATTTATTATGTATCGGCAAAATATCATTTAGAGACTGTTGAGTGCTTTAATTTATGCTCGCTCGTCTCTTGTGTGTACGGTGGTGAGTAAAGACATGTTGCGTTGATCTTCAGCGCTGCATGACTCAGCTTATAGATTTATCAATGAGACAAGCATCGTATAAATCTACTCTATGAATGAATAGCTACAACAATTGAGATTTATATGGTTCTTTAAATGTTTTATTGGACTACTGGAGAATCAGTTTCCGCGTGCGTTTTAAAGTAATAATTTTTATTGCTTTACAATTGGATTATTTAATTTTTTGGATTGTTGGTGTTGCAATGTATGTTTCGATTTCTTATTTGTCTTATGTAAATATAGTTGTTATGAATGAGCTTCGGCTAGAAAAATTGTATGAATTATAAAAGTAAATTTTCCTCGAGTCGATGTGTTCCTTGTTTGTAACTTCACATATTGAGATCGGGTCTATAAACTCTATAAGGTTTACGATAGATAGTCAAGATGAACTTTGTGAAAGATCAATATTAAATTTTCAGTTGGGAATAAATTAAGTCTTAGTTTAGTTCTAAATGAACTTCTGAAGTTACAGAAAACTATGTCGGATCCAAAGGTCAAACTTACACATTTCTTTGAGCCTTTAGAAGGACACTTAGAGGAACCAAGAGAGAACCAAGAACTAAAGTTACTAGTCAGAGTTCGAGTTTGATTCTACTTCGAATTCGAAAACCAATAACTTGCGAACACCGCTCGAGACTCGCACACAGTAAAATCAATCATCTGGCTGCTTCTTGAAACAAACCCTATGGGAGGTACCATTAGCTTTATTATTTTATTATTAATCAAAGAAGGAAGCTAATGACATTGATTGGTCAGAATCGCGTCTGTGTGAATATAGAAACGAATTTATAACTGTATTTTTTGTTCTTGAGTAATTTGTATCATAAGCGGGTAGAGAGAAAAGTCTCACCAAATTGGTTTATTTAAATGTATGACTTCTTCAATACTTCGAGAAATAGATTATTATTCACCACTGCGTACTTCCGGTTATACATACCCATATCAGTTTCAAACTAAGAAAGTAGTAAGTAAAAAGTAAAATCATATATTACAATTAAAAGCCCAAGTATTTTACCAAACCCGATTTATTAGTTCTTTGGTTTCGAAGCAAATCAGTTTTCCTAGAAAACGATCCAACCGGAAGAAGACGAAGAAGTCATTTATAACAATGTAAAACCATGTATTTTACCAAACCAGGGTTATAAATCCGTTGACTTTGGTTTCGAAACAAATCCGGTTTTTCCTGAAAAGGGTGCCTAAATACATATTGTTTCAACTGATGACGAAGTAAAAATAAAAATGAAACCACATTAAAAAAATCCAACCGGAAGAAGACGAAGAAATTAAATAAGTGCAATAAATCGCCAACAATAGTTCTAAGAAACCTACGTACGTATCAGAAAATGTGCTATAAATATAATATAATATCAATAACAAGCGGAAGCATTGTTATTTCAGTGTATTAATTCAAGTGAATTTGCGCACTTTTCCTGTATACTTGGCGAACTAAAAATATTCTGCATTACACACTTGCTTACTTTTAGCGAAAAATATAGAATAATAAATGAAGAAAAAGAAAATATGGACATTCCAAACAAATTGCACGCAAGTGTACTCACATTTTCTAGACTCAATTATAGATTGTGTTAGTCAAACACATTTTCAATGTGAAGGTCTTTTGGAAAATAATTTTGTATGACGAAAATAAAATTAAATTAGATAAACCAAAAAAAGTTTCGTAAGCACTGTTTCGAAAAATGTAAGAAATTTTGTATCAGAGCAAGTTCGATAAGTCTGTAAGTTTTTTTAATGTTCGCCTGGAAATTTTGTTAATAATACAAGTTGTATGATATATTTGAGGCTGAACAACTGCTATTATTTTATTGGTGTTATTTGGAACGGATTACTAAAATACACGGTGTGTTGGATCAAAATACAATTCCTTATTTATTATAGAAAACTCTGTAGAAAAATGTTGGCATGAGTATCCTGATGGCTACGTTGACTTCGGTATAACCCACCTTACTTTCAGAAGTATTATATTGGATTGATCCCTCATATATATGTATGTATCATAAAAATCTTTCTTCTGAATATCGGCTAAGTACGCTCTTGAAATAATAGATCGCCTGATATCTATAATATAACACGTACCCCCCGGAGGAAATTTCGATGATATATTTAATAATTACCAAAGTTGTCTATACCTCCATATGTATATCATCTACTTATTAGTCTGTCGATCATTCCATGGATTAAATCGAAGTTCTTTACATTTTTGTTTGACTTAAGGGTTCATCGCCATTTGTGCTTGATATCAGCATATCGGATTTGAATAAACTAATTCTTGTCCTTGGAAATTAGGTATTTGCATCAAGAAACACGTAGTATTATTTTTAGTAAAAACAAGTAATGAAAGACTAAGTTCGGGTGCAACCGAACATTTTATACTCTCGCAATTTATTGCTATATTTTTATTAAGAAAACACACAATTTGACCCATATATTCGACATAAATATATTTCACATATTAACCGATTTATAAGCTATTAAGCTCATCGTATTTTTGAACATCCTATAATTAGGTATATTCATATACAAGGGAAGTTATGACACGATTTTAACCTTTTCCGGTACAGAGACAAACTATTAAAAGAAAAATATCTCCTCTGAATTAAATTAAGATACCTGAGAGATTTACCGAAATTTTCGGTGAAAAGTTACCTTGGGGCACTGAGTTCTTCATATTCGATATCCGGGGCATTGAAATGTTATAGTCCGACTTCGACAATTTTTTCACAATATGGTAAGTTGTCGTGGTTGTGAACCGATTTGGACCATTTTCAACACGTGTCATCAGGCTGTCAAGAAAATATTATATACCGAATTTCATTGAAATCTGTCGAGTAGATATGGTTTTTGACCCATAAGTGGGCGACGCCCATTTTCCATTTTGTAAAAAAATCTCAGTGCAGCTTCCTTCTGTTATTATTTCTGTGAAATTTAGTGTTTCTGACGTCTTTCGTTAGTGAGTTAACCCACTTTTAGAAATTTTCAACCTAAACTTTGTATGGGAGGTGGGCGTGGTTATTATCCGATTTTAACTATTTTCATGGTGTGTGGTGGGGTACTTAAGAGAACCGACTGCAGAAAGTTTGGTTTATATAGCTTTATTGGTTTGCGAGATACATGCAATAACCGATTTGGGGGCGGCGCCACGCCCACTTCCCCAAAAAATTTACATCCAAATATGCCCCTTCCTAGTGCGATCCTTTATTCCAAATTTTACTTCTATAACTTTATTTATGGCTTAGTTATGACACTTTATAGGTTTTTGGTTTTCGCCATTTTGTGAATGTGAAATGTGTGGAAAAGTGGCTAATTGGCAATTTATGAAAATGCCATTACACATTCGTGGAAATTTGGCGAAACAAATGAAAAGTGGCAATGCCACTCAACAGCAGTGGCAATATGCTGCTGCGTTGGTTCTTGTGGCGCGACGCCTTTAGTCACTTACATTGCTGGCTGCAAGCCAGAAAATTAATCTACATTAAGTCAATCAATTTATTTATTCTTTTTTTTTGATAAACACATTTCATAATAAATATTGTGAAGCAGTCGAAAATAATATAACAGTCATATTTGTAATAAAGCCACACACATTAAATTAATTTTATTTCAGTTTTCTTAATTTTTTAATCAAAAACCTCGCAATAAATACATTTTGTGCGTGGTATTTCCTGAAATGTTCACTTTGCGGTTTTCTTTCGATAATGCAATAAATATAGTGAATAATCTTTTTTTTTCATTTCTCGCTTACAGTTCAGTTGGACTAAGTTCCCGTGTGTTTTGAAGGCAGGTCATTGCCATGGCGGTGTGGCCACCGCACGTCTCGAGAATCAGAGCGCTCTACAAGACGCAGCCGGCCTTGTCACCGGTTCGGGCAACGATGCGCACTGCTATTGCACCATTGAGCCATACATCGATGCTAAGTTCGATGTGCACATTCAGAAGATCGGAAATAATTACAAGGCCTTCATGTGAGTATTACAAACACAAGTGTATGTGTGTGTGTGAGGCAGACAATGCGATCGGTATTGAGTTGTATGCACGCTGACGTCAGACAGACGGACGGAGAGACAGATGATGGTGGCTGCAAATGCAACAGACACAGCGTTCATATTTCGTGTGTGCCTTACTTCGTGCCGTCGCGTAATTAATGCAAAGCATCGATTACTTGCCTTCTTTTCTTATTTTTTCTTTTGATGAAATGAGAAATCTTCAACCAAAATATGTATCTATGCAGACTCACATGTATGTTTGTATGTGTGCATGTGAGTATGTAAGCGCATTATGCTATTAACGAATCACGAATGCATTGCATCAACACTGTCAATGGCCACCGCTAAAGACATGGATTAAGTTGTCCGCTGACTCGCTGACCTTGATTTTATTCTGTATATGCCACTCATCAGCGGCTGGCTAAGTGGTTGAGCGGCCGGTCAGCTAGTAGTTAAAAAGTATAAACCAAAATCGGAGATGAAATCAACAGCCGCTCACTGGCGTTGTAATGCAATTGTGTAGAGTAATTGAAATGCGCACCATCAACAGTTCGTAGGCATGTGTAATTGTTTGTACTGCATGTGATCAATGGAGTCCAGTGGTGCTTGTTGTTGGCGCCCGAGGTACGGTGGTAAAAATGTCAAATTTTTTTATATTTTTGATACAAATATTTTATTGTAACTATAATTTTCATAATTAATAATATACATTAACAAAAAAGTTCTCGATCATCCTTTGGTGGAAGCACTTTTTATATATGCCTCATGAGCTTCAATAAGATACTATATGACTTAGCTGTCACAGTGAGATCACAATGAGATTCCTTCATCTATTACAACTTGTGCTAGCCTCTTAATTGGACTCCAACTTTTTTGGCCGTCAGGTATTTCGATGTTAAAATTTTTTCTTCACGTTAGAGCGGGTCAACCTTTCCTTCGGCTACCTTATGCATTCCAGTCGATATAGTTCCGGGTGATTGCAACTGGATCTCATCTCAGAACATGTTCGAGCCAGCCTCATTTTCTTTTGAACATTTCGGCCCATAGCACCGTGGTTCGGCTTGTATGAAGGTGGCGTCATAAATACTTCCCGTTAAGAGATCACTATTAAAAATCTAGAAAAAGATTTAATTTAATTTTAAAAAATTGGCCACTTCAGACTACTAGATGTGCTTTAAAAATTTACAGGACTTCATAAATTTAACTATATTTTTAGAAAGTACCGTTACATTTTTAGGAAAACCCGGTTTGCAAATAGTAATTTGACAAAGAATCGTAAGATGGTCTGTGAGCGGAACCACTGTGCATAGGGGTGTTTGTGAGTGACCATAAGTTCGTGCTAGAAACGATGGCGGGCCAAAAAATGCGACAAATGTGACGAAGTCATCGGCAACTTGCTAGTTTTGGATATCGGAGGCTTCCATGTTTCAAAACCATATGGAAGTGTTGACTTAACGTTGGAATTTATTAGTTTTATTTTGGTACGTCGCGTAATGATGGAGGAGCTCCAGAACACATTTAGGGCGCGGAAAGTTTCCTTGACCTTTTTTATACGGTTGGTGATATCTTCCGTTGATCACCCGTTTGCAGATATAATACTGTCCAAGTAACAACAAGAATTGCTCACAATCAAATATTTTTTCGAGACTTCATTTTAAGTAATTAGTATGTGGTTAAACTTAAAAGTTCGTCAGGAATCGGAAAGAAAATGGTCTACTTCACTTCACAGTGTTATGATTCATGAATTTTCAATTTGAAAGCTTTAGATAGACATTTTGAAAAGTTTCCAAACTTTTTTTGGGCAAGAATTCACGAACATTCCACGAAGTGCGAGCTTTAAACAAAATAAAATCGCTAAGGTCATAGAAATACGTTTAACCTTAGCGGCTGCTACAGAGAAAGTAAGCAATGAAACCTGGACAATTGGCCTCTCAGACAATTGGAAATTTTAAAATTTCCGTTATTTTGTGAACACGCCTCGTTCATAGCAAATCGATATTAGCGATGGTCTAAAAAGAAGATCATTCAGCAAAGAGTTTCCATTCGAACAAATATTTTCATTCTTTGGTGTTACTTATGTGTGAAAAACTTGATCGATCTTATCAAGTACAGAGACAATTTTTAATGGCTAAAAGAAATACCGTTGAAGTATTAATATCCTAGCCTTTGATCTATTAAGGCAATATTAATTTTTGAACGGAAGCATTAGATATAAACCAACCTTACTAGAGGTCGCTATTAGATTTGGTAAATATTTTCGTCCATTATCATCGGGGGAACTTGAAAGACATTTCATGAGCCATATCATATATATTTAAAGTAGTCAGAGTATAATTATGAGTATTTGAATTTTAAACTAAGAATTTGGAGTCCTTTTTGCGAGAGCTGTTTGAAGAAGGCTATCGGTTAGTTAGTTTAAATGGGGGAGTGGGAAACTTATGAAATATTTTCCTTTTCCTCCGATATTTTCTGATTTTGTGGCATTTTCACCTTCTCTGAAACACTGTCCCGAAGACGTCACATCGCACAGGTACACCATCAGTACCACAACAGTTACAAATAAATAAACTGCAGCAAGTAGTAATGCATTTGCATTGATGCCCTGCCGCCCTCCAGAGATTTTGTGTAGTAAATAGGAGTACGCCGAAAGAATGGAAGTTCATTACGCGAGGGCGCGCACGCAGCACTTGAGAAATCACTTCAAAATAAAGACGCCGAAAAGAGCGCGCGAACGTGCAGGTCGTTGCAGCGGTTGCACTGCGCATTTACAGCATTTAGTGCGCATTGATATGCCACTACATAATAACAGTAATAATAACAGCAACAACATCAACAACAACATGAGCGCAATGAAAACAAAAGCCGCTTATAAAATTATCGCAGTCAAAGACCTCTTTTGCCGCCAATCAAATGCCGCCACCGTGGCCCAGACCGCTGCAACGGTACGCCCGACCGGCCAATAACTCGATACTCGCGTAATTTAATAATAATACCATTTCAGCATTTAAGTCAGCACAAAGTGCCGCTTATTATTTCGTGATTTATGCTTCAATTTTGTTAAATGAATATATTTTTGCTTTTGTTGTTATTAATGTAACGATTTGGACCCTCTCTCTTTCCTCTTTGCAGGCGCAAATCGATTTCAGGCCATTGGAAAACTAATCAAGGCTCAGCGATGCTCGAGCAAATCACGTTAACCGAGAAGTACAAGTCCTGGGTGGATGAGGTGAGTAACAAAAACCACAAAAAATACAAACAGAAATGTAACAGTTTGTTAAGCAAAAAAGCCGTAAAAAACGGAAAAAGCGAGACACTTCCCAGACACCGCAGTGAGTGGATGAATGGCAGCCGCCAACAAATGGCTTTTGTGTCGCTATCAGCTCATCGAATTGCAATTTGCAAATTGTTAGCATCAATCAAATCCGGTTTGTTGTCGACTTCACGCTCTCTCTCTTGAATCGCACGAGTGCACTCACTCAAGCGCTTTTGGCGCATATCAAAGCTCGTTTAGTCGCAGCCGCTTAGGCGATGATCATAAATTTACAGCAATTTACAATTTTTTGACTTGTGTGTACCCCGGTGCACTAATAGTTGCATTGATTTATTTGACATACAGTGTTGAGTACATACATACAGTCAACTATATACATATTTACAAATGTTGTTAAGTGAATGTGAATGTTGGCGGCGAAGAATTAGGTCCAAATTTTATACTTTCAAAATTTAACTAATCGTATTACATTTTCAAAGTTATACGAGGGTGTGTGATTACCGCTGCCAACTCAGATCAAAAATAACGTTAGTTTTAAGACTTTTTTATTCTAATAGACATGGTATTTTTATATAGCTTAAGTGAGCACCGAACTGTTCTTCGATAGGTTCGCCTCTCAAGCTCATTAAAAATTATTTTCAATCCTCGACGAAGTAAACCAGATCCAGAATGGTTTTCATTTCATTTTTCACACGATAAATATATGCCCTCCATAACCTCGCAGATACCATTACCATTAAAAATCAGAGAAACTGACTGAAATCTAAAGTAGCCCGTAGACGATCAATATTATTGATCAATACGTATTGATCAATACGTATTGAAGGGCATATTGAACGTGTACGAGGGCTTCAAACATATTGATGGCGTATTGAAGCATATTGATAGGATTTTATATTGAAGCATATTGACGGCGACTATATTGATGCGCATATTTACGTCTACAACGTTTATTGATCAATATGAGCTCATTTATGTGTATAATTTTGTCCCGTTAAGTAGTCTCAACAAGTGCGCATTGGCAGAAACAAGTGAAAGTGAACGTGAATTTATTTCTATGCTAATAAATCTTTATCGTGATTTGCCCGAGTTGTGGAAAATGAAATCTAAAGATTATTTCAATCAAACAAAAAAACAATTATACCCCGTTTCTCAGTTCGTACTTAAGTTGTGCCCAAATAAAATCTTAGCTAAGCATTGTTGTTGACTGAGTAGTCATTTGCGTTTCACAGTCGATGCTTATTTTCTATAAAATTCTATTATGATATATGGCAGCACAATGAAAAATTTGTTTACAAATACCATCTGACAAATTGAAATTATTGTTGATGAAAAATAACTTTGCGACGAATAAATTTAGAATCTGGGAAATGGATGGAAACAATAAAAGGACACCGAATTTCACCACAAGCGAGTGGGGGCACTTATTGCAACTCGCAGGAAAGCATATAACCGTCATTGAATGCAAGAAATTCCAAAAATTTTTTCAGCAAATAATTTTTATTTTATTTTTTTGACAAATAAGTCAATATTAAAAACAAAAATCAGCTGTTACTTAAGCACTGCTTAAGTCTCCCATTTTCAGTACTTAAGCAGAACTTAAGTATGAACTGTAAAACGCAATATTTCTGTTTTCCATGAATCCATGCAGCACTTGTTCTTTACAAACCTGTCTTCACTATAGAAAAAATTAAAAAGAAAATAAACATCTTGCGCACAAATTTTAATAAAGACTACAAAGCAATTGAAAGAGCGAAGCGATCAGGGGCATCAACGGATGCTATTCCAACTCCAAAAGCATGGTACTTTGAAGGATGATGTTCATCAAAGACCTTTATAAACTTGCGCGAAAAAAGGCAACCTACCCATGCAACGAACAGTCTCACACTAAAACATCGTATTGACAGAGCTCGTATTGAAGCAATATTGAAGCGTATTGATGCACCTTCAATCATATTGATCAATACGTATTGATCAATATATTGATCGTCTACGGGCTACTTAACGTCAAGTTTACTGTGAGCTTTGTGCTTACAGATCGCAAACCAGATTCTATGAATCAATGAAGAGTTTAGTAAATTGTCCTTTCATAATGAACAGACCTACTCCGGCACAACATTTATAGCGGACATATGGCCTTAATTGCTGCAAAAATTTATCGAAAATTGAACTTCTCGGCTGGAATATATTCGATCGCAGCGGATGCCTAAACATTATCTCTATAATTAAGCGAAATTGTAACTTTAAATTGTATTTTTTTCTTAAAAACCAGATGTCTAAAAAACACCCTTTATGTAGTTTGAGTTAGATATCTTTCTTCATCTCCGACATATCGTTGTCAGCGTACCAACTAATTGACTTTTATCTATTGAACGTCTACGGACTGTATGAAGATTTGCACCAATCTTATTAATTTGCTCAATGCTACCGAGCCAATTACGATTATTAAAAAAATCGTTTAATGATTTATTGAATTTTCTCTCCCACAATCTAAAATCTAAAATCAGTCAGAAGAACGACAACCATATTTTTTTTATGTGACACAAAGCCAACCAAAATCAAGGTGGTTCAAATAAGGTTCTTAGGTTCACCTAACCACTGACTCCAAGTAGTGTAAGTAATATTGTGGTAGTAGTTCACTCCTAGTAGTGTAATTACTATCGTACTTTTTTTAAAGGTAAAAAGTTTTTACTGAAATTATTTCATTACAGGATTTCTGTATTGGTGATTCTAGAAAAATCTATAAAATGGAATCACTGGTAGACGTACAACTTCACATTGAAATTTTTCCCCAAAATTGTGACTTCACGTGCATGCGGATTATAGTCTGCATTAAAAGTCCGCCTTTCAGTAAAATAGGTTTAGCCATTTAGGAAGACGTTCGGAAGAAATGTATATATAAACATTATCCGATACTATCATACTATAAACTGATTTAATTCAACTAAAAAGTATATAAACTGACGAAGGACTTTTCAAAGCACTTATCGAAATTTTCTTTTTTAACTTATGGAAGTATTGGCCAAATATTTAAATAAATAAATATTTAAAAATAAATCGCCAGGCACTTTATATCACGAGTTACAATTTGCTCAACAACATTTTCAAACGCCATTTAAGGTTGTCATAACAAATAATACATACAATATCATATATAATATCAAAAGACACTTAAGCGTGAATGCGCTTAACAAAATTAAGAAAAATAAATTTGCAGCGCCAATTTAAATACCTCTAGCGCTATTAATTCCAAGGCTTTCCTGAAAAGAAACCCAAGAAAACACGAAATTTGTGACTAACCTCGCTCGTTTGCAGTCAAGTGCAACGGTTTCTCATACAAAATCATACATATCATGTAATTGCTGCCAAAAATAAGACATTCGCACGTAATCTACTACACACCCACAGCACTTAGTCGTCGCCCCACTACCGCTGCACCCCGCTGCCCACAATTCAAAGGCGGCGAAACAAACATTTTGCCACTAAAGTCGTGTAGAAGCTCGTGCTTTGGCACTTTGCCTAAACCCATTCCAGTTGCACTATTCATACTACATATACTACTTGTTTGTATGTTTTATTGATAGGCTAATAATATTTAGAATATATTGCATTAAATGGGCATGTCTGTCAAATGACTCATTCGATTACAATGAGGATTTGTTTTACCTTTGGCATAAAGTGGATTTGGCTTGCTTGCAGTGTGCAACTATGTATACTTCTGTGTATAATTGTGTGTTTAGCACTTAATTTACATGTAAAATACATTAAATATGAATTCCGATGTTGTCTCGATAAAGCGCAAATGTTTACCTATGCATATACATATGTAATATGTATACCTATGTATATGCCAATCTTTATTATATGAAACAAGCGTTAGTATGAAAAGCAATTATGTGTATATATGCACAAACAACAGCAATACATTGCAGCTGAACATTATAATCGCAATTTAGCACTGAAAATTGCATAGGTTAGTTTTAATTATTCAAATTGTTAGTTCAAAATTCCATATAACATTTTTCCAAGTAGGAACACATTTGAAAATTGTACAATAGGTTTTTTGGTTTTTTTTACAATCGGCTGTCTGTAACACCATAAAGTTAGACATAGAATTATGTATATGTATGTATATAATCAAATAATTAAGAATATGAGAATTTAATTGATTTCCGTATGTCTGTCTCTTCCCACGACGGTTTACAACTCAACTTCAATTTATTTGAAATTTTACAACTGTTATATCAATTACAACTGAACCAAATAGTAAATATCAAATAATTTAAAGTTGAGTTGTCATTGTCCTACAACTTTTTGGCTTGCATTGCTACTGACAAAGCAGTGCTAGAACAGTTGTTCACAACATCAAAAACTGACTACTCATCACAAGTACATAGTTGTCATAGATTAATTTGCAGTTAAAAAAGAAACTAAATTATTTTAAACTAATAAATTTGTTGAGTAAAGACAAAATATTTTATTTTTTGAACGAGAGAAACTTACGAACCTGCCGAGAAACATTAATAAATCCATTAAATTGCACTTTTTTCTACTTGGAGCTAGGAAGTTCCAAGGGATTCGAGGCCATTTCCATATGCCCATCACTTTTGAACCAGATACTTTCGTTGCTGTTAATTAGTTCAAAACTAACATCTATTCTAATATTTATTCAACTTCAATTCAATTATATTGTCAAACGGATTAATATTATTCGTAACTCCGAAATGAGTTTAGTTCACTGAAAGTTGAGTTGTTTCAATTACAATTCAACTGATTACAGTTGTAATATTGATTTCTCCATTTTATTTTTTTGGCATCTTTTTAAATACTAAATTTAATGTGGATTGCCGTTAGATTCACAAGAATAATAAGTCAATATTTCCCATGAATTTATTAAGTATTTTCTGTTGTAATTTAGTTTTATATATAAAAACGTTCCAAAATTTTCGAGCTTTCGGCGGGATGTTGCCCTTTTGAGTTAAAACCTTATTGGTAGTTTAAACAAATCGCTCCATAACCACACCTTCTTCCTATTGACGTTACTTTGAATCATATCAGTCCGTCTTACATTAGCATTGGGAATAAATTGGTCTATACTTTCCTTTAGAAGAGAATGCTTTTATTTTGTAAGTTGTAATAACACACAATTTTGGTAAAGTTTATTTAGAGTTATATATATGTAAATTCTGAATTAGTTCGATTACCAATGTAGGTCTCGCAAACCTAAATTATTCTAATTTCATATGCATTATGTACTTCTGGCTATAACTACTGAAACGATATGCTTTAATAGACTCCCCACCAGGGATGTTTTGTTGTGGCCACGTATCAACAACGATCAACTGCGTATTTTGAATAATGAATTAGCTGGCGTTGTGCCGCATTATATGTCGGAGCGCAGTGGTTTGTGTAATGCTAACCGCAGTCATTCGATTACATACCAGATATAGTTGCATATAAACATAAGCAACAAATAAACATTCTAAGCACATTGACGATAAATCGTTATGCGTTACGATTTGGGCAAACACAATATCATTAGTTGTTATTAGAGGGAGACTTTAGGCGAACCGCTCCGGCAATCATGAATTGATTAATGCATAACAGAAGTGGGGCGTATTGCAAATTGCAAACACATGTAGACCACAACTTAGACCGCATTTAGCAACATGTGATGAATAAATATTTAAACATTCGCAGATTTCCGAACTCTTTGGCGGCATGGAAGTATGCGGCATTTCCGTGGTGGTCGGCAAAGACGGCCGTGAGCATATAATCAGCGCTTGCGATTGTACATTCGCTCTAATTGGCGATAGTCAGGAAGAAGATCGGCGCCAGATCGCCGATTTAGTTTCGGCACGAATGCAAGTAAGTAAAATTTATATTGAATTAATGAAAGACTCTCACAAATTTCAACCATTCCAGAATGTCTGCCGCCCAAGCATGGCACAGACTGGTGGACCACCACATGGTATCCGCCAACCATCACGCTCATCTATTTCCTCGCGTGGTGAGAGTCCTACCGAGGATATGGCACCGACACCACCGGCACCCGCCGGTCCACGCCCCGCGCCAATGGGTGGTCCACCACCAATACCGGAGCGCACTTCACCAGCAGTCGGCTCAATCGGACGCCTCAGTAGTCGCAGCAGCATTTCCGAGGTACCTGAGGAGCCAACTGCACCGGCTCCGACCAGTGTACCCGGCAGCGCGGGCGGTGTGGTTCGTCGTGATTCACAAACATCGCAGGCATCGAGCGTATCGTCAGCCTCCAGGGTCTCGGCACGTCCTCCGCAAACTCAAAGTTCCGTTGTTGAAGATGCGGAGGACACAATGAAGAATTTGCGTAAGACCTTCGCGGGGATATTTGGTGACATGTAGGAATTAGCGAACAAGAAACGCGGAAGAACAGCTAGCGAGACAAGCAGCGGAGGCGGCGGTGGGCCAGGTAGTGCTGGCGGCAGTGGCATAAGCGGCATCAGTACCGGTTCATTTTTAGGCAAACAATTCTCGTTTGCTAGTGGCGGTGGCAAATCGGTAAGCGGCAGCACATCAAGCGTCGCCTCAGATGTGATCTCAGCACAACCGTCACCAAAACTACCAGCTGAGAAGCCATACGATGCACGCTCGGACACCTCAACGAACTCCACATTGACAGCGGGCAGCATGAGCGTTAGCGCCAGCTCCGCTGCTAGCTACAGCAGCAAGCCATCTTCCAGCGTTTTAGATACATTCCAAGAGGAGAACAAATACAAGCCAGTCACCAATTTTGAGCCACAGGAGCGTGTTAATCCCTTCGATAAGGGCGCACTAAAAACTTCCGCAACCAATCAAACTATCGGTAGCGCTGTCTCCACCACATCATCTTCATCGATCTCATCCTCATCGATTTCGTCGCGCATCAATCGTAACGGTAATATGGGTATTAAGTCACCACCACCACCGGCTGGACCACCACCGCCACCACCGACAGGCGCTGTCGCCAGCAGCAGCTATCGCAATTCAATCTCGACCACGCCACCAAGCGTCGGCAAGGATAACCGCACCTTCAACTACGGCAGCTCAACTTCCATTGAGACCATTACACGCATGGATACCAATACAACCACCACCACAACAGCTGGTCCAAGCAGTGATGCCGCCGCTGCTATTGGTGCAATTGCTGATGATGCCAACAATACAACTGGAATCGCTGGCGCTACTGCTTCTGCGAGCGGTGGCCCTGACTGGAAATCGAAGATGGGCATACGTTCGGCAAGCGTATACAGCGCGCCCGCCGCCGTCAGCACCACTCTACCAGCAGCTGGCGATACCTCCGGCTATGCATCCAACTCGAGCCCCGCCTCGAACGCCTACAATACCACAGCCGATCTGCCATCGTACACACGACCATCTTATTCGCGCTCCGAGAGCAATGGTAATTATCTGGCCGTGGGCGTACTGCTCGTTAGTCTAACACTGCGAAAATCTTAAGTGAAAATAATAATAATGAGACGGCGTTTCGGGCGGCGCTACAGTGCCAATATAATTCATAGCGGCTCATTCACTACATAAAAAAAAACATATCTCATACTCGTACTCATCCCTTATACAAAAGAAATTTCGTACATTTGCTATCAGCTCATAACATATCACTTTAGTCACATCATATAGTTCAGCTCACACATGCATCATTACATAACCTCAATTAGCAGAAATGATATTTTTTCACCCTAAAAAAGAAAATGAGAGAAGGAATTGAAAAGCGTAAACTACACTAACAATAATATTTGCATAAGCAAGAACAAACTAGGGAAAGTGCTTATAGGCCAACCCATGACTCATTGACTATAAGTAAAGGTTACTACTTCAGCGCCTAAAACTAGCCTACACTACTAAGATTTATTTTTAGAAAAGTGAAATGCTAACAAATAAGCCAAAACTATATAAATATTTTCTACGACCAAACAACAAAAAAATATTTTCATAAACATATTAACGGTGAAATAAATTTACTCAAAGCATACATAAATATATTTCTGATACATACCACAAACATAACCGCATACAATTAAGACAACATTTAAGAACTAGCCAAAACATTTCCACTTTTCTACGCGTCCGCTTATCGAAAAAAATCAACCCTGCTCATTAGTATCCCATTATCTCATAATCCTACGCACTTTTAGTTCATAAGAGAAATAAGCTCACAAGCAAATTCTAAAATTATGTGCCATCCTCGAGACTCTTCCTCGACACATACATACTTACATACATATATAGATACATGTAGGCCACATAGACGTTTAGCGATGTACATTTTAAGTCAACACAAAAAAAACAATATTTCAACTCTACCCTACTCTTTATGCTAATCAACGTTAAACGCCTACGCCACCACCACGCCCATAACTGCTTTTCCGTCCTACTCTCTAACGTACTAAACTCGATTCACACTACAATATATTATACGTTTGTTATTGTTGTATTCAATCGTCATGCCGCACAGAAGCATGTCGCCGCAAAGCAACAAAGCCAATGTTTCGTAAGTTCATAATTGTCTGGATAAATGCAACCCTGCAACTAACCGAGCAAACACTAATGCAAAATATAATATGCAAATATTTAAATATATTTTTTTATTTTTTTTCGTAAAAGTAAACGAAATTCTTGCATCCACTATATTCGTTTAATGTCTAATTAATTATTCAAAATATTACTTAAGGCTAAGCGCATAGTGGAAGGAAGAGCGATACTTTTTTGTTATCAAACAATTAATGAGTGAATATAAAAGTATTTGTTGTAATTTTGCAATGGAAATATAATTTTTAGTTTTCTAAAAAAAAGGAGCTTGACAATTCAAACTACTATGCGCTTAGCCTAAGGGTTTTTCACGGTAAGCTGAAAGAAGTTGTAAATTCATAATCTGTGAAAATACGCTGTAAACTCAAAGAGTTACACTCAAAACGTGTGCTTAAGCAAAAACATTTTTTTTTTTAATAAATTAGGCATTTTTCCAAAATTTGTACTCTTTCCACAAGCAACCGTGAAATTCTCAACCACTTTACGTAAAATTAATTCGTCTATGTTCGAAATTCGAACTCCAGTTAACTTCATTTCGTATTACTCAAAGTATGACAACTACACTTCTTAGCGCATAAACACCGCAATAAATGTTTTCTTTGGCTTTGGGCACTCTACACGCGGCACTTCACTCACCTAATTACTAAAGACACAGTATGAATATGAAATATTTAAGTATTACTTAAAGTACTTCAAAAGTATCGAGTTCTTCTGTCTTCAGTTGCTTTATGAAATGAAAAGAAGGCTTCTTCGTAAATGTAATTTGCAACTCAGTGGTACAAATTGCTGGCTTCTTTGTATTTTTGTCTATTTATTAATGCAAATTATAATTTTGAAAATTTTAAAGTTTTAAAAATCGGCGACATGTATTTTGTGTATCAACTATTATATATGTGCTATAGGTGCGGATGGGTTATCAAAATGAAAATACTCGATATAAAATTATAATTATATATATAAAATTATGAATGAGGGCTCACTGTTTTCATGTTATAGGTAAAGGCATCAAATTTCCTTGACAGGTGAAAATAATTTCAGGCGGGGGCCTCGACTTTCGAAGAAGTATTTTTTTATCTTTTTTATATTTCTTAAGATTCAAGTAATTTCGTCCACATTTTTTTGATTTGGAACTGAATTTTGAAAAAAAAGAAGTATTAGATAAAAAAAACTCCTCCTAAAACTCAATACGCGTCGATTGGTAGAAAACTCACCTTTAAAGTGTTTCTATAAAAAGAGATATGTTGTAGGTCACCCAATCAGTCTGTCTTTTACTGTTTTACTCTTTATTCCATGTTGAGTTCATTGACCTTTGAACCATTGTATGTGGTTGGCGTGGAAACCGTTTAGCCGGTTATAGTCGAATCGATGATAGCGCGGCACTCCTCTCTTTCCCTCGCTATTCGGCGCCAGTTGGAGATTCCAAGTGTAACCAGGTCGCTCTCCACTTGGTCCCTCCAACGGGTGGAGGCCTTCCCCTTTCTCGGCTTCCTCCGGCGGGTACTGCATCGAACACTTTCAGGGCGGGTGTGTTTTCGTCCATTCGGACAACATGACCTAGCCAGCAAAGACAGCGGTCTTTTTTTTCGCTGAACTATGTCAATGTCGTCTGCGGTATTCCCCGTTGCCAATGTTCTGAGGACCGTAAATCTTGAGCAAAATTTTCTTCTCGAAAACTTCTAGTGTCGTCTCATCTGATGTTCACATCGTCCACGCTTCTGCACCATAAATCAGGACGGGAATCATAAGCGACTTGTAGAGTTTGATTTTGGTTCGTCGAGAGAGGACTTTACTGTTCAATTGCCTACTCAGTCCAAAGTAGCACCTGTTGGCAAGAGTTATTCTGCGCTGGATTTCGAGGCTGACATTGTTGGTGTTGTTGATACTGGTTTCCAGGTATACGAAATTATCTACAACTTCGAAGTTATGACTGTCAACAGTGACGTGGAAGCAAAGACGCGAATGCGCCAACTGTTTGCTTGATGACAGGAGATATTTCGTCTTGTCCTCATTCACCTCCAGACCCATTCGCTTCGCCTCCTTATGCTGGCGGGAAAAAGCAGAACAAACGGCGCGGTTGTTGCTTCCGATGATATCAATGTCAACGGCGTACGCCAACACTTTTATAGAAGATTGTACCTTCTCTACTTAGCTGCAGCTCGTACTATTTTTTCCAACATCAAGTTAAAAAAGTTACACGAAACGGCTCGGAAAGGTCCTTTCCAATCATAACGGAGCTTTTGGTGTTGCTCAACGTCAACTTATACAGACGTATAAGTTTTGCAGGGATACAGGGATCAGACTTCGCGGCATAAAGGCAACTCCTTTTCGTACTGTCGAAAGCAGCTTTAAAATCGAAAGATGGTGTGTGTCGATCCTTGTATCACGGGTCTTCTCCAAGATTTGTCACATGGTGAATATCTGGTCAATTGTGGATTTTCAAGGTCTAAAGGCACACTGATAAGATCCAATCAGTTTGTTGACGGTGGGCTTTAATCTTTCACACATAACTTGATTTTGACTTTGGACTATTATTAGCCTTAAAAAGCCTATAAAGTCTAGTATTTAATCAATAATTAAGAATATACAAAATTATTAACTGTTCTATCATATCCCTATAATGCATGGGCGAACGTACAACTGATCTAATGTTTGTTTTACCACTTTAGAGGTAGTCGATGAAAATACTTAATTTGAGTTTCAAAAAATAATAAATAAAGCCTTGATGGCTGACTGTTATGATTTCGGGCGACTTTCATCCGTCAACAATTACTCAGTGGACTATCATCGGAATTACGTGTGTAGTAATGTATTCATGTATGTCTTCTGGCAAATCGACGCAGTTATTATTGTGTTTGATCAATACCAGATTTGTTTTTTTGAAAGTCGCACACCTTTGTCTTTTAGATCAATGTTCAAACGATTTTGAATTTGTCAAAACTCGTTATAAGATCTTTAATATGGCTATAATGTTAAGATCTACCTCTTATGACCATCCTGAACAGAACATAAATATTGAGTGTTCCAGAAGATGTTTTGAGTTTTTCATGTCATGATATTGACGACCTTAAGACGATTAATATTAGAAAACACTCTTTCGGTATTTTTTAATATTGTTGGGGGTAGATATCGGATAGCGGGTTTCGTTGCCAACTATATATCTGAATATACCTTTGCCAAACTATAAAATTATTTGTACTATAATAGCTAGCTATCTAGTTCTATTTACCGTACATACATTTAAAGAAAATTCGTATATTTTGTTATTTTTATCCTATTGCCCTTTTTTGGTGTTTCATAATCTGCAAATGGATGACTTAGATAAATTTTATATGCAATCATTATATAATTAATATAACGTTAAATGTTTAGTATATCTTTAAAAGTATTTAGGTTAAGTGGTTTACTATAGTAAGTCGATATAAAATTTAAATATGAAAATAATTGTTAACGAGCAGAATCTAGATATATAAGATCTAATGTTATCTTTGAAACTGTTGACTTCATCGTATATATAATAGCTAGATAGATAGACTTCTAGGAAGGGAGTATGAATCATCAGCATTGATTTCATATCATTATATCATCTTCAAATCATCTCATGCATTTCATTATTCAACATATTGAAAGCTATTGGCGTAAATACCAATTGGCAATCATCACAATATTTTGATAACTCATCCCCATCTCTCATACATTACTCAGTGTCTATGCATTGAATTTCCAATTTGGCGCCAAAAAGCATTGCTAATCTGAAATTTTCGTAAAATTCAGCAACAGTATTTTTGTAAATGCACCGCATAAAGAACTTGTATAATCAAATAAAACTCATTATTACATACTTAGCAACCGATTAATCGTTATTCCACTACTTACAGCTTCCAACAAACAATCCGATTTGGACATAATCTTCGGCGACACCAACAACGCTAAGCCTAGCTATGCTAACGGCAAGTACACACGAGCTAGCGGTTCACTCTCCGATGCCGAACTCATCTTCGGCGGACCACCGACCAACTACAAGGCCGATCGCTTTGGCGCCTCCAAGAGCATGAGCGTCACATCGGAGCGCAGCAACGACGGCAATGGCAGCTACAATTCATACCGCACCTACGAGGGTATACAAAATGCGGCCTTCAGCGATTTTAGTGATTCGCCGAAGACAGGCAGTATTAGCAGCATAAATTCGTATGGCAACACCAATCGTTGGAACAAGCCAACTGTCGAAGAGGATGACGAATTGGATTTGAAGTAGGACAGGGTAATGAATCTTAACAAAATTAAAGTTCGTTGAAATGCTAGTCTATAATATATATGTACAAGTATGAAGGTGTATATATATACATGACTAGCGATTGAAAAACGCTTACTTTAAGTTAGAAAAGAAAAATTGAATAGATATATATGAAGAGTAATCAACACATACACATGCGCATCTTTCGCCTCTGAAGTTTCCTGGTTTCATAGTGGAAAGAATCCTTCATAGCAGCAAGCGTAGATCAAAAATTATGGTTTTTGTTTCATTTGATTTTTATTTCAAATATTTTATTTTCTATACTTAGAAAGGATATTTTGGTTTAAAAAAATTGTGTTTCAAATGACTTCTTCCTTTACGAAACATATTGGACTTGTATAGAGTATTCGTGAAATTCTATGAGAAAATAATTTGAGAGAAAATTAAGAACTTTTAAAAACTCATCAAACGTTAACTACGAAATCAATTTTCAGCACAAAGTCATTTATGAAAAGCTCTATCTCTCTCTATCTTTTATTGGATAGAGCTGAAAGAAAGAATCGTCAATGGATAATCTCTGGGAGACGGTTGTATTAAGGAATACGACATTCGAGAGCTCGGTTATCCATCAATTATTAGACTTACTATTAAAAGTAAATCTCAAGGCCAATATGTTTCTTCATTTTTAAATTATGTTTTTTGTAATTTTAGAAAATTATTTTTTTTCTAAATTTTATACTTTGTTAAAATTAGGTTTATTAAAATCATTCTAAACAATTTTTTTAATGCTTTTGCTTATATATTTGCGATTTTATTATATTATACATGATTTTTTATTACAATTTTCATAAATTTTGTTTTCTAATTTTTTTTAATTTTAATTTTGAAATAAAAAAAACGATTTTAGCAAAATAATTAAAGTTCGAATATTTTATTTAAAAAACTACTAATCTCTAATATTTAATCGATTCATTACCAGTCATTAAAATTATTCATCTAAACATAAATGAATTTTCGAAAATCATTTTTAAAAAGTAGTTACTCAAATAACACGTACAACTACCACCTATCTACTCAACATTAAATACTTAAAAACAAAACATACAAATCACTATACGAGTACTATATAGAAATACAAACACAATACAATAATATTGACACTAGATGTATGTGAAAGAAAGCGAAAGCAAAAGTGCTGTAGAGGAATAAGAAAACCTCTTGCAGAAATCACGAAGAAAGTGAGGTTAAACTACTTAAAATTTGCAAAACAAAAAAATATTAATTCAAAAGAAAGCAATTTATAAACTATACAAATGTGAAGCGTGTGTGTTGGTATTGACATTTTTGGAAAAATATTGTATTGCATTACTACTTAAAATATAAATATATACTAAGGGAATATAGTATGGGAATATAAAACAAAAACATAAGAATTATTAAATATTGAGAAAATTATTCAACTATGAAATGTTAAACGGCTATTTGCTGAAGATCATTGAAGTGTATTTAAAGCTGAAGAAAATATTAATACTTATAATAAATAATTAACTTACTATGAAAGACGACAACAAGCTAACTGAAAGCAAAAAAATAAAAAAGAAAAAATAAATTAAAAGAGTAAATCTATATAATTAAAAAATAGCAAAAAATAAATTTGTTATTCCAACATGAGACACTAAACAACAATACAAATTACGCTGATTATTTGTATAAGTACACAAGACAATATATAAAAAATGGAATATATAAATAAATAATACAAATTTAAAAATAAAATTATAATAAAACATATTATCAATAAATGAAAAATATTATAAAAAGGGGTAGTAAATTATAAAAAATTATTTCATAATAAATAATACACTACAATTTACTGTTAACTCTAATACTCAAAGCTAAAAAAAATATTTGGTGTGAATAAAAACATAAAAAGAGGGATATATATATAAACATACAAGATATGAATTTAAACAATTGCTGTATAAAATAAATATAAATAGTATTTGATTTTACTCAATTAGTCATCCTAGCACTATTTTAAAATATTTATTTTTTAAATTTATTTGACTGCAGAAACTTTCCCTTTTTGAAATTCAAATAATAAATGAGAAACAAAAACCCCAAACATGCCACAACGAACATGATAAACATAAATAATATAATACAATAGCAAAACTAAATAAGTTAAAAAAGTATATATTCTGTTTATTAGTGAATCGTAAAATTTTTGCAGAAAATATATAATTTGAAAAGTGAAAGCACAAAGCTAACCATTTTTATAACTCAGCTTTCATAAAAGCTACAAAAAAAGTTTACAAGCTATTTCCAAAAATTCTTGTAAGAAAGCTTTCATAAAACTTCTAAAAATCGATATGTTTATAAATAAGCTTTCACAAAAGCTCTAAAAAAGTTTACACGAGATTTCGAAAAGTTTAGTATTCCTAATAATTCTTGTTGGAAATCTATTAACCTATTAAGAAAATCAGCTATAGAAAAATTCAAAACTTTTATGCCAATAAAAAGAATGGAATTAAATTTTCATTAGGATTTCAAGAAGTTCTATAACTGAGGCTAACAGAATATTAAGCAAATTAGTATCAAAACAGCTTTCACTATTTAAAAAAATTACACCTGAATTTTACGCTATTATTACATCCTTAAAGAGGACACATAAGCAATCTCAAAAAAGTTTCTTTAAAAAGGTGGAAGCTTTCTTATCATTAGTGCAAATTAGTATTACATATTTTGAAGTGAAAGCTTTTTCAAGAAAAAGCATATAAAGTAAAGGGCTCAAAAGAGCTTGCTACTATATATTTTAAAGCTTTCACGCCTTCAGATATGCTTTTACAAACTATTAAAATGAAGCTTTTAGCAGAAGAATTGTTTAAAGGTGATATACAGGTTTACCAGATTAATCACCAGTGAATCACAACCCTGTGCTTTAATGATATTTCAAAATTTCGCTCCTCCGCTTTTGTACTTTCGCGAGCTTTTCGCAAATCTTGAATATATTTTTTTTATTTCATTAATATTTATCGCTCTCTCCAAAAATAAATAAAACATGCAATGATTATAAATAAATTATAATTAATAAATTAGTAAATAAATGTGTTTAATGTTATGCAAAGTTTGTTATTCAAGGCACTCACACAAATACACATATTTAATTTGGTTGTGTTTAATGCTAATAGCAGAATTTTTATTAAACAAATATATACAAGTAAGAACCCTAAGTACAGCTAGGCAAAAATATATGCATAGTTTTAAAAATAATATAAGTAAATATTATAAACAAATAGCAAATAAATTGTGTTGTTGCAAATTGAACCATTTTAAATTAAAATTCAAAAAAAAATAAAATAAACAAAAAAATGCATTAAATTCAAATACCCTATACTAATTAAATGTTTTCTTCCTCAAATCGACTTTAACCACACTTTTTTCCTTTAAATGTGACATGTTTTGATGGTAATGTTTATGACAACAAAAAATTATTAATATTATATAAATATGCATAAGCAAAGAAAATATAAAATTTTCAAATGTGTTTGCACGCTATTCAGTCGCTGAGAATTCCAGAAGAAATTGAACGCATATTAATGCACACCACTGTATTCATACGTCATACATACATATACATCGTGCTATACTTGTATACTCCACAAATCATGCGGCAACAAAGCATTATCATACAACAACACATCATTAACTTAAATTTACATACATACAAACATACATATATAAATTTAGAAATTGGAACAAAAAAACGAAAACAATGCAAGCAAAGTTATTAGCACAATTACACTTATTTACAAAAAACAAAAACAAAAAAAATAATGATTATTAAAATGTTTAGCATTAAATAAGTATTGTAGTTAATCAATATAAAAGTTTATAGGCAATTGTGACAAAAACGCACCAGCAAGCTAACGTAAATACAAAAACAACATGCACTAAATAAGAATAAGAAGCCTACAAGAGACATTATTAAAGAAGTTGCCCTCAAAAAAAAAAAAAAAAGCTGCATTTATCGTTATATAATCATATATACAGGCATATATACGCATACATATACACACATATATACATATATCACAAGCATCCTATAACACCGATGTGCATATATCAGAAAAATCATACATAAATATATACATACAAATGCTCATATATAAAAATCTCCTAGCATTCCCCACAACAAAGCCAAGCGTAGATTTCATAAAAGCAAATCGAAAATACCATAAAATCATACGAAACCCCCGAGCAGTTGTTCTCAAAGCAAATATTTACTATAAAAGGAAGTTAAGTAAAACCCGAAAAAGAAAACATATTTATGAAAGAATTATTATATATACTATTATGTACTATTAAATATGTATGTGTTGAATGTGACTACATAAATAAATATTATACAAAATGCATGTATACTTAACACAAATTACAAATACAAATGCAAATACAAAAATGCAAAACATTATACATACATACATACGACTATGAATATGATTATTACAATTATTAAATATGATGATTGATTATGAGCATAATGGGATATAATGGATACAATAATGAGTTGATAAATAAAAATATTACATTTTTAAAATGAAAAACCAAATTCTGCTTCATTTTATTTTTGGAAAACAGTCGATGTTATCAAAATCATTTGAGATTGAGCATATAGTGTGGACCATGAAGATATAGTAGAGGAAAGAGGTCAGATATATTCTGAAATATTGCCTCTAGAGTAAGATATGGACTGATTTCATCCATACCTGATATCAAACCATAATACAACATGGGCTAAGAAGTCTTTAGCAAAACCGATGAATCACGCCACGAACAAAAGATCTTCATATTTCTTTGAGATCAGACTGTTTCGTGACATTTCATTCAAATGATTTCAAATTATTGAGCTCAAAGCGACTGCTATTTTGCTTTAAATTATTAAAGTGAAATTCGTATAAAAAAATTCCATTGGTGCAAAATACACTGTATAAGTTTAGCACAAACCTGTCCCAGAATATTCATTATATACTGGGTCAGTTTCGTCGTAACCGTACCAGCACAAGGAAGGGACCTTTCTGATTGGTCATGATGAGGACCAGCGCGAGAAAACATCTACAAATTCCTTAAAATTGTGTTGAATTACTGTAGAAGAGCTTTTTATACTCTCGCAACAAAGTTGCTAGAGAATATTATAGTTTTGTTCACATTACGGTTGTTTGTAACATTCAAAACTAAACGAGTTAGATATAGGGTTATATATACCAAAGTAATCAGGGTGAAGAGTGGAGTTCAAATCCGAATGTCTGTCTGTCCGTCCGTCCGTCCGTCTGTCCGTCTGTGCAAGCTGTAACTTGAGTAAAAATTAAGATATCTTGACGAAATTGGCACACTTATTTCTTGGCACCATAGGAAGGTTGCTTTCGAAAATGAGTAAAATCGGATCACTGCCACGCCCACAAAATGGCGAAAACAGAAAGCACATAAAGTGCCATAACTAAGCCATAAATAAAGCTATGGAAATAAAATTTGGTATAAAGGATCGCACTATGAAGGGGCATATTTGGATGTAATTTTTTTATCTCGGAAACCAATAGAGCTATATAAACCAAACTGCAGTCGTATTTTTTAGCCACTTCTTAATACAGTCCAAAAATGAAAGAAATCGGATAATAACCACGCCCACCTCCCATACAAAGGTTAGGTTGAAAATTACTAAAAGTGGGTTAACTCACTAACGAAAAACGTCAGAAACACTAAATTTCACATAAGAAATGGCAGATGGAAACTGCACTCAGATTTTTTTACAAAAAGGAAAATGGGCGTGGCTTCGCCCACTTATGGGTCAAAAACCATATTTCAGGAACTACTTGACCGATTTCAATGAAACTTGGTTTGTAATAGTTTCCTCATCCCAATGATATGTTGTGAAAATAAGCCAAATCGCTTCACAACCACGCCTATTTCCTATATACCAGAACTTTGAAGACGATCTGAATCATTTACATTACAATATATAAAGTAAGCACTAGTGAAGATATCGGTATATCTTGTGTGGCAGCCCCATTCTAAAAATCGCCGAAATCGGACCATAGGTTTTTAAGGCCCCATATATCGAACACGAGGACCTCGGTGCTTCTAACCTAATATTGTGGTTTCTAACTTTCAATGGACTTTATACAATATATATATGACGAATATGTGGTCAAATTGTGTATTATATAATATAAATTAAGTTAAATAAATAGATTGCGTGAGTATAAAATGTTCGGTTACACCCGAACTTAGCCTTTCCTTACTTGTTTTTTTTATACATATTTCTTTATTTATTGTATCTGCTTTGTTTAAAGCCTAACAATAAGTTATAAAATCTTAAATCTATTTAGATCTAAAAAAGCTCAGGAATGTGGTTGAGCTGTTTTGGTAGAACGGTGCTCTCTAATAGGCTGGTAGATCCCTCCTTTTTAAACGTGTTTGAGGCATTAGCCAATGAGTTTGGCTGTTCACGAAGTTTAGAAATATATTTCTTTCTGCTGTCCTCTATCCTTCTTTACCATAGGAATATCAAGATATTTATGGATATTTTCGTTACGCATGTACCATGGTGAACCCGTTATTGTTCTAAGTATTTTAGATTGGAATCTCTGTATTATATCAATATATTATATATTATTGCTCGTTCTTCTGATATGAAATCTGATACTTTAACTGTGAACTTCCTATTTCTTAAATATGACTCCAAAGTTTTATGCAATTCGTGAGGTAAAGTGGTTTTGATTTTCCATAAAAGGCCTTCATGCCAGACTTTATCGAACACCTGAGCTACATCTAGAAAAATAGCCGAACAGTACTCTCTGTGCTCGAATGCCTTCCTGATTTCGTTAGTAATTATATTTACTTGCTCTATAGTGCCATGCTTAGTACGAAACCCGAATTGGTGGGTTGGTATTATATTACTTTCGTGGAGGAAAGGAGACATTTTTGATAGTAAAACTTTTTCGAATACTTTGGAAATACAGGTAGGTTTGGTATGAGACTTATTGGTCTGTAGGAAGACGGCTGTGTTAAGTCTTTCCCAGGTTTACCTATCATAATGATCTGCGACTTTTTCCACGAAATTGGATAGTACCCGAAACCAAGAATTGCCTTAAAGAGCAAATAGAGCACTGTTATAGCAATATTTGGTAACTCAAGTAACATTTTTGGAGTAATATTATCGTGTCCTGAAGCCTTTTTCGGACTTAGCTCTTTTATTGTCCTAGTAACTTCAGAAGTAGACGTCCTAATATAAATGCTTGACACATTAGCGGTATTGGACAAAGTTGGCAACTTAAAATTGTTCTTTGGGCAATTAGATTGAAATACCTTTTCTAGGTGATTTGCAAAGCAATTTGCCTTTTCCTCATTACTTCGGGCCCAATTATCATTTGGCTGTCGTATAGGCATGTTGGAATCTACCGGTGGCTTAAAAGACTTTTGGGCTTTCCAAAGAGAGTTTAGCTTGCTAAAATTTGGACACAGTTTATATAATTTTCAGTGCTGTATTCTTCCTCTCGTTTAAGCGCTTTTTTTTAACTTACGTACAGCAGATTTCAGTTGAAGCTGAGTAGAAGGAGAGCGATGTATCTGCCATTCGCGTCTAGCTCCCCTTTTCTCATTTACAAGCTTTTCTATTTCAATATTAGTCACGTTTCTAAAAACCTTAATGTTTCTTTTTGGTGTTGCCAAGACAGCTGCATTAGTTACTACATCATTAAATATTTCTATACTGTTATCAATATCTCTACCTGTATTTATTTTTAAATCAATGTTAATGTGGCTACTGATATATTTTCTATATTTGAACCAGTTTGTTTTATGAGTTGTTAGAGAAACTTTCGGCTCAACTATCATGGGCTGTTCACATAACTTTATTAGTATTGGAGAATGATCAGAAGATAAGTCAGTACAGCAAAATCTATTAAGTCTGGTATTTTGTTTCTATCACTGAGCTTGATAGCATTATTTTCATCACAAAGATATGCCTATGTCAGATCACTCAAAAAAGTATTATATAGAACAAACTTGGCACGCGATGAACATCAATAAAATGAATCTAACACATCTGTAAGGAGAGGAATTAGCCAGTAAGTTTTGGAAGTCACCCGGTATTTTTTTCATCAACAACTTCGAACAATCAGAAAACAATATTCCTGTGCGTTATAATTATATTATTATCTATTAAAGGCTTTTCAGTGCTTGTAGCATATGCATGAAAATCTGCCGACTTAATTTCATAAAAATTTTCATTTATTCCATGATATATATGAACCAATAAATACCGTGCACCGTCGATCAGAATGACTAACTGCCCACCCTAAATAAAAGCGTTGACGGAACGGTTTTTTTCGCTCAGCGTTAACGTCGATGAGCCATCCCTAAATAAAAGTGTCAACTTTACATCAAATATCAAAATGTTTACTTGAATTGTTGTTGTGAAATTTTATTGAACAGAGAAACTTCGTTTTTTGCAACTTCTTCGGAACGCTCTGTCAAAAAAGGAAATTTCAACCGCTCAGCGTCGCCGTCGCGTTAGTTAGGTATGCGCCATACAAATTGTATGGGTTTGAGAATTTTTTTACAGTCATTTGCCGCGCCGCTTTTATTTAGGGAAGGCAGTAAGTTGTTGTTAAAAAAAATGTCAGATTCCTCTCATGAGACAACTATAAGGTAAAAAAAAAATAAATTACAAAAGAAAACTATTTTAGATATATATTTAGTACTTTATAATTAAACAATTTCGTAATTTTTATTAATTTTATTTTCACATATCATTCGTATTCAATAGTATATTTCTTTTTTTCATTTGCTAGCCATAATAAATTTATTTTTCTTTATTTCAAACCTAAAGAATATGTCCTTAACCCCGGAATCAAATTATGTATTTTACTCAAATTGCGAGCACTTAACTTCCAATAAAGATCAACAGCTGGAACCTGTCGTTTCATACACCCCATTACAAACATATTTCCATAATTATGTATTATTTATTGAGCTATTCATAGATCGTTGACATCTGAAGAAATTGCAAATAATTTCACAAATTTCAGTATTGGAAAAGTGCTGAAGTTGATTGACATAATGCGTTATGGTTCACAACACAACAGTTCAAGTAGAAGATTACTAGTCATAACACTGATTGAAAAATTAACTGCGATCTAACAAGCTTGAAAAATGCAAAATTAGTTGTAAATAACGGTTAATTATTTCATGAAGTTCATTCACAATAAATACTCGTTATTTATTTATTAATAAAAGCTACCAATAGATCTATTATTATTTGAAGATCTTGATCAAAACCATAATGTATACAAAAATAAGGAAGTGTTAGATTCGACCGCTTTTAAATTTTAATATCAGCGGCGTATATGTATTAAACATCTTAAATATTATATATGTTACTTTAAATTATGGTTGTAATATTATGTTGATCTAAATTCTTAAATGAAATTTGAAAATTTTCCAAAAAAATTGTTATAGCATTCGTCTTAACCGAAGGTGAGTTTCACTTAGAAGTACACTGACCCCAATAATGACATTGATGCGGCCTCTTGCGGTTAATCATTCTTGCGAACTTCCCTTTCATCCAAGAAACTGTTTTTGAAAATATTCATGAAAGTCTTTTGCGGATCAGTCAGAATCCCCTCATTTACAACGTCGTTATTTTTGATCGTAGAAGCAATAGTTGAAAGGATCATGTGACTGTACTTCGTCGAAAAATTGTACAACCTTGTGTAATAAAATTTTACTCGGCTACAGTTATTAAATGATAAGCAATATATTTGATAAAGTTGTATGATTCATTCTTATTCGGATCCCTAATAATTTTAATTTTACTAATTTACAATTCTAGAATTTCGATATAGTATAATTAACTACTTGTTACTATGTCAGCTTTGACTCAGGAATATACCAGTGCTATACTACTCCAAAGGATAAAATTCGTAGTACGATTACTTAGTACCGACTGTTATGGGAACGACTAGCTTATATGGGTATACTTCGGTTTCAATACGATGTTTCTGGTATATTTTATCGATTTAAGACTGATGTAATACAGGGAATGTAAACAACCACTTGTATTTGTGGGTATCTTTGATAATCTGGTAAACATAATTTTGTGATTATGTTATTTACTTCACATAGAGTTGCGGCTTCGTTAGTAAGCAAACGCCTGTAAACAAATGGCGCCGACTGCGCTAATGACATTTACTGTTGCAAGTGCAATTGCAGTTTTGGGTATTTATGACTTTACGCTAAATTACCTAACTACCTGTTGCCTAAAACCATAAACTCAACATTGCCTCACAAATACTTTTCTATATCTTTCTTCTTCATTACTCTCTTGCGCCGTCATTGTTTCGTTACAGATTACATTTGTTTACACGCTTATAATTTGTTGGCAAACTCACTTTCGTGCGCAGCGATGCCTGCAAAATCAGCACAAAATAAACGGTGCGCATGCGCAGGTACGACACAGCACACATTTTGCACCTGTGCAAATACCTGAAGCGGCGTCTTTGGCGCTGCACTTGCTAGCGACGCGATTAAATGCGGAAACTGCCAAATGCATTTCGCGCTTCTTTGGCTTTGCTCTTGAAAAGTACGCGTACCCACATAAAACCAGGCGTGCAGTGTCGTCAAATTTTAGTCACGTTTCGTTGCCGAGCGACACACACGCTACCCGGAATTTAATTTAACGTTACGCGCTTTTATTCGATTTATTTAATAAATTCATTTCTCGCTTACAATGTCAGTGAAAAATTGGCGCCTTCTTGTGTTTTGCGCGTTTGTGGCGCTACCACAAATTCGTTGTGCAATCTACGCTTACGATGTGGATCGCAATAATAGTACGAATAGTATCAACGATCGGCCGGCTGGTTGGCTGCAGGCGGCGCAGGATATGATCGCCAGCCCCGCGGGGCATGTGGTGACACAGGTGGCCAAGGAGCTGATCAATCGCTCCACGGGCAATAGTCAAGTATGTGTGAAAGAAAACTGGTAAACAAAATAAAAGAAGTGAAAGAAAATATTTAAGCAAATGACAAAGTTCTAAGACAGACTCCTGGAAAGTTTGTTTTATAAGGAGTTCTAATAAAAATTATAACAAGTAATAAAAGTGCAATATAAATTTTGAGTGTGAAGTTTTTAGAGTATATTAGTATATTGGGATTTTCTGCCCTTTTCCTAGATATGTTGGACAAAAGTATTCCTGGTTTATCTCCTCAAAGCGATCGTTATAATGTTCTACAGATGTGTCAATTCAATTAGTATCAATTCAATTCTTTATGAACCTCCTAATTATACGCTATGTCTAAAAAGTGAGGATTGCATGGTTTTCTGTAAAGATATTCCATAATGAGGAACAAACTATATCAGAGTGTTCATTGTAGTGTTTCGAATTCCGTGTGTCGAATACTGTATATACACTATTTACTCAAACGTTTCCTAAACAGTAATGTTTATTAGATATCTCGGTTGAATGGTTAATGCGTATTTTTTTATTTAAAATAATTTTCAGAAGAATAATAACCAAATTCGAGTTCGAATTTGACTGAAATTAACTCAACAAAATCTTAGAATAAACAGTATAATACTGAATGAACCGTTGATAAAGTAGATTTGTCTTGTTCAATGATGCAGATAATGTTTATGGACTTTAGTTTTAAAATTTTCATGATATTTAAAATAATTTATTTATATTCCAGAAAAGTAATAGTTTTTGGTTGGGAATATCAATTCTTTGGTCAAAATGATTTATTTGGAAAGCCTTCTAGATCGAAATGCTTTACATGTACTTTTTTAATGTATCACACTTTACTTTATTTATACATTCACCTCGAACTTACTGAAGAACAGCTTCATCCTGTATAAGAATAAGTTCTGATAGAAATACTTTTGAATTGCTCTTATATCCGTTTAGTTCTTTTAACCTGTATATTTGATGTTCTATCAACTTTATCTTACCGAAACTCATTATTTTTTTCATTACAGGTACTCAGCTTGAATCTCACGAATCTACTGATCATAATTTTGCTAAAAATATTAATATTTGCCGCTGGCATGTTGGGCGCTGGACACTGGAGTGGCTATGGATATGGCTATGGCCATGCGAGAAGTGCAAGTGGTAAAGTAAAACTTGTATACGTATTGTCGTGACACTACTCAGTACAAATAGGCCACTGAGGATCAAAATATATCAGAGGATAAATAACCATTCGAAATCAAAAAACACATTATAGTAGTATAAAGTATGTTAGGAACGTTAGTACCCAGTCTGACAAAGAAAATACCAAAATATCTGAAAATTTAATAATCAAAAGTTTTAAAATTTACTGAATGTAACAGTAAGGGCTTGTAGAGCCTTATGACAGCATCGTCGTACCAACTAACCAATTTTTATTAGGTTATATATGTAGATTTCATCAAGATATCTGAAATAAATAGATTTGGCCATTAGGATAGATACGTGTTTCAACTTCTAGATTTCATAACTTGCTTCCAAAAATCTATTCTATTATACCTCAGCATGAAATTTTAATCTAGTATTGCTGCAAACGCTTGAGCCCAATTCAAGACATATAGCTATTTACTTAGAAATAGCAGCATCTTTTTGATTACGTTGTAGCTTTTACTGTTATCCGATTTCATTGCAACTCAAATATATCTCGCGGAGGTTACCAATACAAATAAAATTATAGATATATATTGCTTTCATTGAACTGCAATTAGTGAATGTGACCTCCTCCAGAAATTGGTATAAATAAATTATTTCATAAGAAATCTTCCATTCGATTTAGAAAAATATAGACCAAGGACTTAATTCAGTTTATTGACGGAACACTCAGAACAGATTTTAAGTCGGTTACCGCAGCTATTTTTTATCATTGGACCGATAATAAGTAATATTAAAACTCTTTCTATACTCCTAATAAACGAGGGCTACGCCTCTATACCCCTGAACTTAGCTTTACTTTAGCTAGTAATATGTATTGTAAAACTATTTCTCTTCTAGACCTCAACTTTGGTTTGAGCGATGGCGAGGATTATATTATCACCGGGTTCTTAGCGGCACAAGGCATCGGGCTTGATGACTGTCTATATGCAGCGGCATGCGCCAGCCCGAATGTGGCCTATGAATATGCAAAAGCGGCAAAGGCACTAATCGAAGGCATCGAAAAGTACGAGGGGTAAGTAAGCGAATGCTTAAAATTTTCAAAATAAATAAATATAATGTAACCTTTTTAATTACTCACCAGCAATGCCTTCAATAATCCGCGCTACAACGATCTCATTGTGCTGATGGAGAAGGCGGCCTATGATGGCTATCGCGGCTTGCCCTGCAACAGATCGTCGAAATGCGACAATATCATTTGAATAGACCGGTACACCGTTATATATATAAACAAATACATTTTATGATTATTTTATTATTGCATTATGGTTCAATTATCAATAAGTAATTTAGCGTTTTTCATAATTTACTAAACACATTATCAATTATGCTAGCGTTGTTTATAAAAAATTTTAATCGCTTGGTAGTTATTTACAGTCTTAATATGTTGCTCTGCATTGTTATTACAATAAAGGTAAAAATATGTAGGTATGTATTATATTATTATTAATAAAAAAATACATTTTGATAAAAACTACAGTAGATTGTAATAATTTAGCAAAAGGTATTTCGAAAATGAAAAAAATATATATACTTAAAAATGTATATACTTATAAATGTTCATTTTCTATATATTCACTATTTATTGTTTATAAATTACTGTTCACTTTTGCTTTCGCTTGCAACTTGAGCTAATTTTCCTATATTTAATTTCCTATAATATTTTTCCTTTGCATCTCCAAACATATTTTCTCTTTACTGATCCACTCTTTGGCTCTATTGTCCCTCGGGCGCACCGGTAACTGCTTTTACATACTCCGCATAGTGCAGAAAACCATCCTTATTAGCATCCGCAATCTGCAGGAACTCATCAATAACCTCTGGAAGTTGAAAAGTCTGCTGCTCTAATGTTAAAATTTCAAAATTTCATGCACTCTATTCCACTTACCTATGATATGATTCAATTCTTCGGTTGCATTTTTAAGGAAGTTATCGCGATCGACTTGTTTGAAATGTTCATCTTGATGTATGGCCGCTTGTAGCATCTCCAGTCCATCCAGAGCGTTATTATTATCGCTATCATGGATCTGTGGGTTGGATAAAGAGATTAATTTATGTAAATGGCAATAATAAAAAAAATCACCGTAGAAAAAGGACATGCTAATGTATTCATTTTCTAAAGGAAACACCTTATAGGGCAGGGCAGTTTGGACGTAGACTTGACTAAACAGTTCGTGGTATGACAGTTTCATCTAAGTAAGCAGAACGGACCTAAACTAATTTTCGGACCTAAACTCTTCAGCAATAAACAAAATACTTTCTTTACTTTGAAATTTCATCAATATTCTTGACTTTACTGGAGCTTAGTTTTCAAATATTTCCCAACTTGAGATATAACGTTTAGAACATAATTATTATCAAATGGTAAGAAATGTTGAAACTCAACTTATTACCTAACGGTCAATAAAACGGAAATTCTCTGGAAATATATGGATCATATATATCTGAAGAGAGATTGTATTCGTAAAAGGCAATACCGCCTGGAATGCGAATACCCTTTGGTTTCAGTATAACGTCAAATTTATATAGTAATTTCTGGAACATTTATGATACCCATATGAACTCACTTTTTAACACCCTTACATCATAGGTATGTAATTAAAAATTTAATATTTCAAATTAGACTGGACTCAAATTCCTTATTCATTACATTACCACTCATACTGAAGGTTAGTAAAAATAAAAAAAATATATATTTGAAGACTCATTGCTTTTAACAGTTTGTACATCTTCAAAAACAGAGAGTTGAATAGAATAAGAAAGGTAAAATGTACCAATCTCAGTACAACCAATGAAAATATAGAGTCCGATTTCTGAAGTGCTGAAAAGTTGGGTTTCTTCAAAACACGATACCTTTCCTAATCTGTTTGTGATATTCACAAAAACTTTACCAAACTAATATCTAATCACTAGACTAAGCAGGTACTCACCTTAAAATAGTAGAAATTCTTCTCCTCATCAGACATGTTATCCAAATTTACTTTGATACCCATATCCTTGAGGTCCTCATCAATGCGGCTGCAAGAAAATGTAATAAAAATGAAATAAAATTGATAAGAAATATATTTTATAGTCAAACAACTCACTGCTCCTCATGCGTTAAATGCTGATCCACTTTACGGGTTTTCGACTGTTCACTGCGCGGGTGATGCGGCCCGCGCTTCATAGCCGCACAGGGATCCATTGTTTGGCTAAACGTAGCTACACATATTATGAAATTAACGAAATTCAGCATTTTACACATGTCTGCGCGAAATCTAAAAACTGCGATGTAATTTCGTTGGAAGATTTGCCAAAAAGTGTCGCTATAATAAGAGCAAGTTATTGTTTTCACTACAAATAGGTGTGATGGAGAAAATCGGCAGGTGTGTTTTTCACTAACGCTAAAATCAATAATACATGCCAAGCGCAAAGGCGAAGGCAGTGCGCAGGTCACGCAAATGTGCTTGACAAGTCGAACATAGCGGCACCACCCCAAAAACCCATATGGTTTTGACAGCAGGAGTACTCGGTCAGCTGTTGCTCCGTTAGCAGGGTGACAATTGTGTTAGCGCGCAGCAGAGGGTTACTCTTATCGCTTTGCTTAAGCGTCCGTTAGCTTTCAACATTCCAAACTTTTCGAACTTTTTCTATTTTGTTGCTGCAGCAACAATCGGCTGTTTTGTCAATCGTATTCCGTTCGAACACTTTCAAACAAGCACAAGCGAGTACAAATTCCGAATCAAAGCCAAAATATTTCAAAACTTTTAAGCGCCCAAACAAATCCTATTTAAAAGTAATTTTTATCGTCGTTTTTTGAAGACATATTCTTTCAACAAATAAAAGCAATAAACGTTTAATGCAAAATGTGCGAACACTATTGCGACGATTTGGAAACTTTCAATCCCGAAATTGAATACCAAAAGTTCTTGAAACGTAAACCCATCGTACAAACGGCGAAGTTGTATGAGCAATTGCATACGCGTGAGAAGATCAAATGCCCCTGTGAGTATTGAGTGCAGTTGAGTTGAAATCCATTACACCTGAACTACATATAATGAATTCTCTTACCTTCAGATAACTTCAAAGGCTATGGCGTGGAGACAGACAAGAACACTATGTATCGCACTTGCAATTCTGAGTATGGCTATTATGCACCCAATGCCTACACTATACCGACGCGCTACTTTCCGCTCTCGCAGAAATTCTCCAATGAACTGCATCGCTGCGGAATGTACCGTAATTTCTCACTGAACACCCTAATGGATCGTGCGTATTTCTGAGTGCTTTTTTGACAACAAGTATCAGGGTATCGTATATAACATTTGGGATACGTCTCTCCATAATCAGTCCAATCTTCTGTATAATTGTCTGTGTATTAAATGAAATGCAAATAAATATATTACAGAGAGATCAAAATTTAAAAGCATATTTTTGATGCATGAATTTCGTTTCAGACAGACATAGCGCAGTCTGTCAGGACAGAATCGGAATTTTAACAATTAAAAACTCTGAAACTAACCGAGTTTGGGGCTGCGCTCCTTTATATGGCCGCTGTAGTAGATGTCACAAGGACCCATCTTCTTCCATCCTTGTCCCGTCCATCGCACTTCTTGTATGGCGGTGATGTCAGCCTTTAGTTGTATTAGGACATCAACCAGCTGGGCAGAGGCACCTTCCCAATTAAGGGTCCGGACATTCCAGGTGCATGCCCTCAAATTGTGATCCTTAAAACGTTTGCAGGGGTCGTCATCAAAAGTGGGGTTTCTCATCCGACGATCTGTTCGGTTTTTCATTGGGGAGGTTTTTTTAAGTGGTGGGTCCTAAGCCCTACGCACAACCGCAGCGGGCTTTGCCCTCAAACGGATGTCTGTTGGCTACCCTAGGGATACTTGGTCTAAAACCGAAAGCAGTAAGCTGCTTGAGTCATATTCAAAAGAATCGTTCCTGGCCAGTCCCAAGTGAATGGAAATCAGAAACTTTCCTCACTTGCGTGAACTTCTACATATGACCCCAATGTGTATACTGTCAAATAATTTCGTTCGTAGCAGTATTTGGTCGAAAAGAAGTAATGTTTTGGTAGTCCAATAAAAAGGCTGAAGCCTGCCGCTAGAAAGAAGATTTTCCAATATTTGAAGACTTACGAAACATAGAATAGAGCTTTTTTAACGAACACCATTCTATCAGCGAAGTGAAGTGGTCTAGTACAGAGGAACTCATAGTGAAAATAAGAGGAAAGTTATCACGGTGTAGGCGGAAGTTTCAAATTGGGTTGAGTTCCAAATTTTAGTAAACCCGAAGCCAGAGGTGTGTTCTGACTAAGAACGGCTCCCGATAGTTACCAATATATTCTAGAAATTTAAATAGATACTACATCAAAGCCTGAGATTTTGGAAATTGGTAAATTTCGCTTCAAACAGATAGGTCAGTCGGCACCTGGTATCTCTAAAATGTAAGTTAAGGAAGCATATTAAATATATAAATTACTGATTGTACTTTCCTTTCTAGCAATACTAATCGAAGTATAGAGAAAATATATAGAAAACTAAGTCGGGTCATAGTTAAAACGCAAAATAACTTTTTTGAAGTTTCAATTTGGTAAGTTGTCTTTATGTGGACGAGGCTTTTCAATTGAGATGTGTTCCAAATTTTAATTCACGAACACACCACTGGCTAACGATGACTCCAGGGAGATGCATTTTTGTTTCTATAGTGAGGAAAAGTTTTATAACCCACATTCGACAGGATTCTTCGTCCATCTGCTCCTTCAAGTCAAATTTCACAAAAAGTCTAAATGTTTTCCACACCGAAAACGTGTCGATCTGTACTCTACGATATTACGCAAAAATGCTCTCCCCACTTCTTTAGATTCATAACAAAACGAGATATTCACATCCCATGGTTGAATGAGATAAAAATCAGAGCTGGTATCAGTTTCATAAAAAACAACAAAAGAGATCAACAGTCGTCCAGGAGAGTCTCAGAAAAATACCAGCTTCAAGTCGTCGACAAAAGCGATTAGTCAAGACATGGGGACGGGAAGTTCAAGCAAATGCGCACAAAGCGGTCATTTTCAGACAAAAAAGAAATTCCTAGCTTTAACTTATATATAAAATGCATTTTGGCTCCAAAAAATTCAGCGTTAAAAGAAATTATTTTAACTTTATTGTGAACACCTCTATTCAAGTAAACTCAAAGTTGGTTTGAACTTTTGTTGACGTTACGTTTAATAATTTGAATTCCAAACAAAATTTCAAAGTCACTCCATAAAATAAAGTCAAATGAAAATAAGGAAAAAAAGCAATTCAATAACACAAACTTGATAAAAATTCAAATTTCTTAGAAACTCACGCAGCTAAACTTAGAGCGAGTAAAGCAACTACCACGCAAGTACACAATTAAAACAAAAACCGCTTGCAGTAACAACAAGACCATGAGGTAAGTATTTATCTTTGGTAAAGTTCCCACAACGCTGATAAGCGGAAATCAACGACAAACTACCAACGACTTCACACGCTTTACCCACCCTCTTTATTTACTGTTACTTTTCTACTGCACAGCGAGGTGAAACAATTGTTGAACTCACTTTTGTGGGACATTTACGGTAAGCAACGTAGAGAACAACATTCACGACGGTTCAGCAAGTATAGCAATAAATTTAGTAAAGACGATCCAGATATGTTCGACTTCAGTTCGTTGAAATTCGCCAGCTGCGCTGAGGATTTGGAGCACTTTAGTGTCCGTAAGCTCATCGATATTTCCGCCATTCTAAAAGTCGAAATACGTTTGATGGGTAATTTCTTGGAACGTGTGTTAATCTCACGTGAACGCAATCGAAGGCACCAGGACGCTTTGTGCGCATTCGTGGACGCATTGCTGTATGTGCGATATCGTGAGTACATTTTCAATTAAAGCAGCTATTTATTTTGTAAAATTAAGAACTAATGCTACGAAAAGAAAAGATTTTCAGTGCAAACTTTTATCATTCTTTCAATTCTAAAAACTTGTGATATTCAACACCAAAAATCGAAAACTTCTTATTATAATGGCCATTATGAGATATTTTTGGTATGTTAAATCTTTCCATTGCCATAACCGAGGGAGTTAAGTACGATATTACTCTTTGGAAAATCGTGGATGTTAGAAGACAAGGCTAGAAGAAGATAGACAAGGTTAATTCTTCTTGTGATATACAAAGGCCATCATGAAATGTTATAAATTTGTAGTACTTTGAAGCAGCAAGGCGCATCGCATACTATACATATATCAAACTAAATTTTATGCATCAATAATACTACACATATCAAGGGCTAACTAGATTTTCCGGACTTTTTTGTTACAACATAGTTTTTTATTTGCAAATCACAGAAGCATACATAAGCTTGTCAATAGATCTCTACTATACAAATATCGGTATAAATCAGTGTTACATCCTCAGTAAAAATTACCACTAGAGTTAGTTTAGTTTAGTTAAAATAAGTTAGCTTTCCTTTTTCCACAGAGGACCCAGCTCTTCATGTACCTACGTCTTGCAGGCTGACTGTTCTTACCGGTCGTTTAAATTTGTATCTATAGTTCCGATACCTCTCAAATTTTTTCAAGAACATACATTTTTTTTATTTTTAACTCGGAAAGTGAAAGATGTGATAAAATAAGACATATCCCGAGTCTTTAGATTCATAGACATTCCAGTAATCAATTCCTTATATCTGTGGATATTTGTTATATTTAAGCGAAGTATCGATTACCTTATTTGTTACTGGATATTCCAGATATGTCCTCTTGAATCAGAGTATTCAAAGCTTAATCGTTAGCGGGGAAACTATGAGCTATTTAAAAGTATGTATGTATGTCATTGGCGTTGAAAGGTTTAGCCGATTGAAGCCGAATCTATGATAGCGCGCCACTCCTCTCTTTCCCTCGCAGTTCGACGCCAGTTGAAAATCCCAAGTGTAATCAGGTCGCTCTCCACCTTGTCCCTCCAACCGAGTGGGGGACTTCCCCTTCGTCGGCTTCCTCCGGCGGGTACTGCATCGAACACTTTCAGAACTGGAGTGTTTTCGTCCATCGAAACAACATGACCTAGCCAGCGTAGCCGCTGTCTTTTTATTCGTTGGACTATGTCAATGTCGTCGTATAACTCGTACAGCTCATCGTTCCCTCGTTCCATCGTCTGCGGTATCCGCCGTTGCCAATGTTCTGAGGACCATAAATCTTGCGCACAATTTTCCTCTCGAAAACTCCCAGTGTCGTCTCATCTGATGTTGACATCGTCCAAGCTACTGCACCGCAAAGCAGGACGGGAATGATAAGCGACTTGTAGAGTTTGATTTTGATTCGTCGCCTACTCAGTCCAAAGTAGCACTTGTTGGCAAGAGTGATTCTGCGCTGGATTTCAAAGCTAACATTGTTGGTGTTGTTGATACTGATTCCCAGGTATACGAAATTATTTACAACTTCGATGTTATTACTATCAACAGTGGCGTGGGAGCCAAGACGCAAATGCGCCGACTGTTTGCTTGATGACAGGAGATATTTCGTCTTGTCCTCATACAGCTCCAGACCCATTCGCTTCGCTTCCTTATCCATGCGGGAAAAAGCAGAACAAACGGCGCGGTTGTTGTTTCCGATGATATCAATATCATCGGCGTACACTCTTATAGAAGACTGTACCTTCTATATTTAGCTCTGCAGCTCATATAATTTTTTCCAGCATCAAGTTAAAGACGTCACACAATAGTGAGTCACCTTGTCTGAAACCTCGTTTGGTATCGAACGGCTCGGAGAGGTCCTTCCCAATCATGACGGAGCTTTTGGAGTTGCTCAACGTCAACTTACACAGCCGTATTAGTTTTGCGGGATGGGGAAAAGTAATTGTAGATATTATAGTATAAGCAAACAATTTCCCAAGAATTAATCTTGCATGAAAAGTTCGTGGAGGTAACTGTCCACTCCTATAGGTTCGGACTCCCACTTAAGGCTTTGAGATCATAGTGAACTGTAAAGCTGATGAACTATTGGTATAATAGGGACAAGTCGTTGCTCCGATATTTTTTTGCAGGTTATTTTTTGATGGCTCAATTGCCAAGTCTCAAGAACTTATTGGATCGATGCAAATCGCTAAAGGTCTAGTGAGATCTTCGGACACAGCATAGTTCCTTAGTTGTAGGCGTTTTAACTGGTCCTTTAATGAAAAACTTGGGATCTCACACATTTTATTATCCATGTGAACTAGCGAAAATTCGTACCGGATTCAAGACATTTCGTCGACAGCCCAGTCTTGGGTAGTTAAAGTACTGTACTGATAAGTTAAAGTACTGTGGTGGTAGTCATCGATCGGTTATAAGGCTAATTCGTTTTAATTACTTACTAATGTACGTAGTTTGCCTCAAACTCTGTGCAGAATCTAGATATAATGAAACTAGTTTCTATATTTCAAAGCTCTATACTCGTGTGCTATCGGTTCTGGTATTAGTACTCACATTTCCTAAGCTACTTGAATACATATGTAAGACTACATACTCAGGAACTACATACATAAATGCATATATTGCGTCCAAACTGACTATGGCATAATCCATCCGAAATTTTATCAAACCATTTTACAATTAAATGAAAATGGAATCCAGAAACTAGTAAATTTTTAAAGAAAATCGTTCTGTTCTCGTAAATTCTCTAGCATAGGTTCCTAATTCCCTATAAATAAATCTTTTTCGTCCATTCGATGATGTTTCATTAACCAATACGCTCAGAAAACCCACTTAATTTACCACTGTGCCAACTGTCAGTGTCAGATTTCTCATGACCACTGCGCAAACGCGAAAACTGTCAAATATCGGATTCAATGTCAAAGTATGCACTAATGGAATTTATACTTCACACAATACCAATCAGTCACTTCGGACGTCTGCTGCTAGTAACACCACTTGGAACCGGAACAGAAAACAGTGTTAACAGTTAAGTGTGCGAGGAGCAAAAAAACAAACTGGTGAAGCATTGACCGCAAATGCACCTACACCAGCAACGCAACACACAGTCCAATATAGCCAAAACAACAACAAATTGTTAAAGGTTTGAAAACGCAAGAAAGCGTGGAAGGAATTAAGCGAAAAAAGTGAAAGAATGAAACTGCAAAAGTTTACAAAACAAAAGAGTGCTCCAATATAGTGGTGAAAAACAAAAGAAGAGTAGTGAAAAAAACAAAGAAAATTGTGTGTGTAGAAACAACGCGACCACAGCTGCTGGCACGACGTAACAGCATACCAACACATAATCACAACACACGCACACGCACACAGATATGTGAGCGTTGAGATATGAGCTTCAGCAAAGCAAAGCAACACCCTCAACCTGTTTTATGTGAAAACTGCAGCGCTGAGGGGGCGCGTGCAGGCGATACCTACACCCTTTCGCACGGCAAGTGGGCACAGTTAGAAAATAGTGTGTATGGGTGTGTGATAACGTAAGCACACACACACATGCATTGTACCCACCATCGTTAGCCTTGATATTCTTGATGGTTGTTGGTTGGCTGCTTGGATGCATAGTTCATTACTCGTTTTATTTTCAGCCATGAGGGACGCAACGCCAGAACGGTATTTATGCGTATGTATACCACCGCACGTTGTGTATGTGTGTCTGTGTTTGCTGGTGTGCTAAAAACGTGCTGTCAGCTGAGAGGTCGCAATAGTGCAGCGCGCATTTGCTCACTGTCCATTGCAACGTTATGCTGCTTTTGAGCAAATTTCCGTTTTGTTTTCGAACGCTTTTCGCAAGCTAATTTTGGTCACAGCTATTATTGCAAGCTAAGGAATTAAAATAAAAAAAGTATGTTAAAAGTGTGTTTGTGTATAGAAATAAACAAAAAAACAAAAGAAATCTGAAATAAAAGTATGAATCAGTGTATTAAATAACCGCCAATCGATCGTAATGTTCAAACAAAAACACAAACGACGAAGAAACAAAAAAATAACAAAAATTCACTACACAACGCACATCCGCGTTACTCATCCGCCATGGCGTACTCAAAGCCAAAGTTCAATTTGCCCAGCAGCCTGTAACTAGCTCAGCATCGTTGATTTTCGTTATCTATTTAAGCAGCACACTTTAGTTTTATTGGAATTTGGTGAATTTGTTACGTGGCAAAATCTCTGCCAGTGTTCGCTGTGTTTGTGTGTGTGTCTACATGTTTGAATATTTCGCTGCAGAAATCTCTTACTTCCAAAGATTACGAAAGCGTGATAATTTTTTGCAATTGAAATCAGTGCCGTTATTCTAGAATTTTTTGGATTCTTGGAAAAATAATTCGCTGATTTAATAAGGGAATATTAATATGCTTGTCAACATATTTATAATTATTTTTCAGTGAAAATTCTTTGGGTGCGTGATATGAAGTTTAATATGAAAAGGCAAAGCTTTGTTTGTAAAATAATATATTTTAATTTATTATTTATATTTGGTATAAATTATTTTCCTGTGGCAGTTTTTACAAAACTTTTCAAATTATATTATTATTATTTTGAGTGTTAAATTATGTAAGCTATTGATAGGATTTAAATCTTTTTCGGACATTTTGGCTGAATCAATTATTAAAATTGGTACTATTTATGAGTGGGTCAAATCAAATTTCAATTATTTATAGGGTTTCTTATATATTTATGAGTTAAGAAAGTACATAAGTGCTTCTTATTTTGAGTGGAATGACTCCGGTGAAAAACTACATATCTATACTACTATTATAAATACGAAAGATTTGTATATATGTTTGTAATGAATTACTGTGATTGGCGTTGCAACCGTTTAGCCGGTTATAGCCGAATCGACGATAGTGCGCCACCTCTCTCTCTCCTTCGCAGTTCGGCACCAGTTTGAGATCCCAAGTGTAACCAGGTCGCTCTCCACCTGGTCCCTCCAACGGAGGTGAGGCCTTCCCCTTCCTCGGCTTCCTCCGGCGGGTACTGCATCGAACACTTTCAGGGCTGGAGTGTTTTCGTCCATTCGGACAACATGACCTAGCCAGCGTAGCCGCTGTCTTTTTATTCGCTGAACTATGTCAATGTCGTCGTATAACTCGTACAGCTCATCGTTCCATCGTCTGCGGTATTCACCGTTGCCAATGTTCTGAGGACCATAAATCTTGCGCAAAATTTTCCTCTCGAAAACTCCTAGTGTCGTCTCATCTGATGTTGACATCGTCCAAGCTTCTGCACCGTAAAGCAGGACGGGAATGATAAGCGACTTGTAGAGCTTGATTTTGGTTCGTCGAGAGAGGAATGAATTGCTGTGCCGATTTCAAAAATTATTTCATCATTGGTAAGCTACATTCACCTGGAGTAACATAGGCTATATTTATTGCTAGAATCTCAACTTTCTGGAAATAGTTCCCAGGTTAGGATATCAAAAAGACTCCGCGATGTAGAATCTTAATCTGAAATTGAAAATCGTCTTGCAAGTCATTCTCCTCGCATCGCAATCACGTGCCAGATAGTAGAGTAACGAGTGCTCCCAGCTGCTTGCTGAATTTTCAAAACCTCCCAAGTGCGCGCTTGAGCGTCGAGTATGGAGGGCAGCTGCTTGAAGAACAAAATATTAGAAATAGAGAAGCTGGCACTAGGGAGTCGAACTCTGAGCATTCCCAACGCCTTCATAATCAGAGAGAAAGTAAACGGACATCAAAGACTAGAGGTCGAATAAATTTAAGCTCATTACAAATAAAATATAATTTCATGTTCGAATTTTCCTCATTAAAAACATTCTACCTTTAGAATTGTATAAAATATTGGAGTCGTATTTAAAAAATAGACAATTTATGGTTAAAGTAGGAGACTTAATATCTGATGAACGACAAATAAGGGCTGGTCACCACAAGACAGTGTTTTAGGCCGAACTCTGTACATCATATATACTGCTGATCTTTCAACAGCTAGTAATGTTTTGACATCAACTTTCGCGAATGACACTGCTTTAGTGAGATAGTGGGACATTGTTGCAGGGGGACTTACAGCCGGGAGAAAACGAAAAAACTTAAAAAGCTAGTAACATATAATTTCATGTTCGCATTTTCCTCTTTTTACTTTTTTTATATGAACCCACGCAAATAACGGGAAGTACATACATATGGGTGGACCAATGTGTACATGTATGTAAAAACTTACAACTTTTAAAATGTTCGTTTAAATCCGTGCGAAGTCGAGGAGGTCTGCTGGTTATATATAAAATCATGAAATTTCCTTCAAAGGAAAAGTATCGTGCAAATATTAAGAAGTATTTCGCAAGATTGCGTGCACATATCAACTAACAAACCAATAAAATAACTTAACAGAATAACATTATCCAACCATCTATCATAATTGCTCTGCTCGCTATGTTTTGGCTCTGTACTCTTCTCAAATCTAATCCTCGCAAAAGCATCAACTGCTCAATGAATTAAATGTATGGCATATTGTGAATACCTTTTTAAAGTAGTAAAGCTGCTTACAATTCAACTTCTATTACAGTAAGCAACTCTATTTGATTTATACCAGTTGCTTGTTCGATTTTATGCTCTCATAAATTCGAACATTCGAAGATAGCCTATGTAAAATTACTAAATCAATGATAAAATATTTAGTTACAAAGTTTAAAAAATATGATTATTTTATAGGGCCCTAAATTAACCTCAAATTTATACTTTATTTTATACTTTATTTTAAAGCATTATATATTAATTATAGTTTGAAAATATACGTGAAGTTTTATTAAAATGTTCTTTCAACTATCCAATGGAAAATGTTACGATATCGACCGCGAGATGTGGAAATTTTTTTGATTTTTTATTTAAAATTCCGAAAACCCAATCGTTGGCACCTCATCTCCCATGACATGTCCAAAAAAAGGTCTTGCCGTAGAAATCATAACTCAAGATTGGTTCATCTATCACAATAAACCAAAAATATTTCGATAGTACATGGATAAATTTAGTTAATGAACAGAATAAAAAATTGGAATTATGAAATTAAAATTTTTGACAGAATTTTAGCCAAATAACTCACATTATTGGTAAAATCTTCCCATATATTTTGACCCGAAAAAAATAGTTGAAATAAAAATAAAAATAATCCTTCGTAAAAGCATTTAACTGCCTGATGGCCGAAACTTCCAAGTATATTTCTTAGAATATTACTCGGATTGATTTTATTAATTTTAAACAATATAACACATTTTTAAACTTATTGCACAAGACATAAATAAAATTGTCCAAATTTTGGGCGAGATTAAAACAGAGAGGTACATACAAATGTGGGCACTTTTATTTTCCTTACCCAACATCTGAGAAAGGCAACGTCTCTGCTATTACAACAGAAAATAAAAACGTTTATCTGCGTACATGTACGATTCGAAGGTCAGAAAATTTGCAGAAGTAGGACAAGCAAAATGAAAAAAAAAAAAAACGTAATTATGTAATATGAGTGCCTACACCTTCTTAGTTTGTCATTAAAATTACTTCACTTTAAATAAATGCTTCCTCAATATGCAGTTAGCGTATGTTCTCATTTAACACTTCACATCGTTTTGCCCTTAATTTTTACTAAAATGGCCATGCTATCACATATAAAGTATATAACTTAGTAATAGGCTGTATATACAAGTATATAATACAAAATAATAGTAAAATCGAAAAATTATATAATAAATTGACATATTTATATTTTAACCTCAATTTTTCAATCAATGCCAAGCCTGAGTGGTATATATCAGATTATGAAGATACGAATTAGTGTCAATAGTATATATTTAGACACATTTCCTGTGAGATATTGCCACATAACTCTATTTCATTCATCAACAAAATATTGTTAATTTTCGAGGCTCAAAATATTATATTAAATTAACAAATGTAATATTGTTTAAAGTAAAATTTGTATATCTTTAACAAGTAAGGAAGGCCTAAGTTCGACTGTGACCGAACATTTTATACTCTCGCAATTTATTTATTTAACTTTATTTATATTACATATATAATACACAATTTGACCCACGAATATGTGTATATATATTGTATAAAGTCCATTGAAAGTTGGAAACCATAATATTAGGTTAGAAGCACCGAGGCCCTCATGTACGATATATAGGGGCGTTGAAAACCTATGGACCGATTTCGGCGAGTTTTAGAAAGGGGCTGCCACACTATAACTGCAGTATTTATGCAAAGTTCCCTTCCGATATCTTCACTTATGCTTACTTTCATATTGACTTCAAAGTTCTGGTATATAGGAAGTAGGCGTGGTTGTGAACCGATTTGGTCACAAGGAAAATATTACAAACCAAATTTCGAGTAGTTTCGGATATATGGTTTTTGACCCATAAGTGGGCGGAGCCACACCCACTTAAAATTTTTGTATACCAATTTGGGTGGAGCCCTTCTGTATCTTCTTTATAATGATGTTTAAGATTTCTGGGGTTTTCCCTTACTGAATTAAAGCATTTTAGCTGTTTTCAACATAACCTTTGTATGGGAGGAGAGCGTGGTTATAATCCGATTTCCTCCATTTTTGGACTGTATAAGGTAGTACCAAAAAGAAACGACTCTAGAAAGTTTGGTTTTTATTTCCATAGCTTTATGGCATAGCATAGTTATGGCACTTTATGTGTTTTCGGTTTGCGCCATTTTGTGGGCGGGGCAGTGGTCCGATTTTGTCCATCTTCGAAAGCATCTTCCTATGGTGCCAAGAAACAGGTTTGCCAAGTATACAAATATTGGATTTATTTGCACCTTGTCAATATTTTCAATTATTAACTTAATGGTGCAGACCTAGAAGAGTAACCGATTTTTCACAATTATGGTAATTTAGAATTTAGAAATCATTGATTATTTTTTCGAAAACTTAGTCATTGAGTAAAATATATCCACAATACTTCAAAGTCTGCAAAATCACTCAGTGCAGGAGTTTTCTCACTAATTTTGTTCTTTAAAATTCTACTTCTAGGTCTCAAGAATATTTCATACAACAAAAAAGTATGTCCATAGTGTTCTATAGGAAAAGTAAATATCATTCTTTAGATATCTTAAAGTCACAATTTTTGAACGGAAATTTAAACCGAAATGAAATTTTATGTGACCTTGATAACGTCGTTCGCTTCAATATCCCCCTCTGCGAGACACAAGACAAGCTTATCTTCTGAAACGACTGGATTATGTAACAATGTCATACAGTTAGCTGACGTTAAGTTTCGTTGTGGTTTTATCTACCGCAAAATTACGTTTACGTAGCGTAGACAAGCTGTCACCGCTCTTAATCTCGCTTTGTATGGTAAGTGCTTGTCCTCAATGCGACATGTGAAATGCAAGTAAGCAAAAGCAGAGCAGCAGAGACACACACATTTGTTGGTGTGGGGGCCTTTGTTTTGTGCGAAGATTGAAATGCATTTGGTTTAACTGTAAAGGGTTGAATGGAAGATAGTGTAGCCGAGTGGATTAAATATGAGCAGTCGGTGGTTTGTGCATTGCAAGTGCAGTCAGAGAGAGATAAAAAGTAAGGAAAGACTTTTTGAAATCGGTTATGAGTTTGCCGGAAATCCAAAATTTCAGAGTCTATATTTGGTATAAAAAGGCTCATAATAATCTCTCAAACTTTTGGGAACTGATCAAAATTTATATATCTGACAATGTCGAAATAGAAGCTCGGTTTATGATTTCTGGGAATTTAACTTCAGATAAACTTAAACCTTGACTTAGACTCATAATCCAAAATATTGATTCGAGGTCTAGATAACAAAAACTTGTTTTATTTAGATGGATGAATTCTGTCACCAAATCTTAATCTGAAATATCGATTCTGCTTCAAAATCGGCTAAATTCGGTCAAAAAAGTTCTTTTGGGTTTCAATCCGTTTTCTGTTTCGTCCAAGTTTGGAATGGCTACGTGTAAAGATGATTGAATATTTTATACCTTATACCAACTCAACTTGACCTTTGACCTTGCGAATAACCACTTCGTAATTTAAATAAATTATTCATTTAATCCAGCATGTTAAAAACACCAACTTAATTGATTCTCGCACGAATTCCCGTCAGTTATCCTAGTAGAAGAGTCTTATCGATCTGAGCAAATAGTATTTATTTCCCAAGATATGTTCATTCCTCAGCACACTTTCAACAACGCACGGATTTTCTTTTGAATTATTTGCGATTACACCGCAAAGGCACGAACTAGGTCAAGAAAACATTAAAAAAGCAACTGAAGAAAACAAACAAATAAAAGTAACGAGAGCGCAAGCAGAGCTATGCGTGGTGGAAAGATAATCGCTAGAATTGCTTAGACAAACACAACAACTAGCAAAGTAGTAACGCAAATGTGTAAAATCAAAATGCTTACTCAAGAGAGCACAGTGGAAAACTATACGAGAATGACACAAAGAAAAGGAAACGAAAATAGTTGCTTCAAATTGTTTCTGCTGAGCTACTAACAGTTATATAGCTGTACATACATACGTTAACTGTGTATTTGTTCACATTTGAGCTGTAACTATCGTTCTTTCATATTAACTGCCACAAAATTATGACTCGTAGTACACATATCTACCTCCGCTTACTGTCTTTCAGTTTTTTCCCACAACACACTTCACTTATATGCATGCAAATAATGCAAATGAGTGGCAAATTACGAACGGCACAATTGTTAAGCCAACGATTAGCAGCCCAAACAGTGGAAGTACGCCTAAAAGTATGCAATAAAAACTTAATTAAAGTCTTACGTATAGTGTTCGCTTAAATGCGAAGAATTTTAATTTTTATTATTGAGCCAATTTTCTAATTCTCTTAAATACCTTTAATATCTGGCCAGCTATCTTTTTATTGCGGTGCAATAGCGAAAAATTATCCTTAATTGGCGCAAACCATGGACTCGTGAGTGCTATCTGCTCATATGCATGTTTTTTTTGCTTCATCCACTTTAGCTTTGTGTGCTTTTTAACTTTGCTTTGCAATCGCCGAAAATAGTTTTCAAGGCAACTTTTTCACTACTTTGAACCGTTTGTAGATTCTGCTGCTCTGCGTTTTGTGGCATACATTTTCTCAGGCATATACGAAAAAATATAGATATAACATATAAAAGCAGTTAAATATATAGTATATACATTCATGCATACATATTTAAACACCCCATAATAAGAACCCAAAACGTTGAGAATTTGCACTGGTTTGAAAATATATCTTTTTGGCATATTCTCATATACTCCCTTTATACATCCCTTCGAACTTTTTATACTATCGCAATAAAGTTGCTAAAGAGAGTATTATAGTTATGTTCACATAACGGTTGGTTGTAACACCCAAAAATAAACGAGTTAGATATAGGGTTATATATATCAAAATTATCAGGGTGACGAGTAAAGTTCAAATCCGGATGTCTGTCTGTCCTTCCGTAATCGGACCACTGCCCCGCCCACAAAATGGCAATAACCGAGAACATATAAAGAGCTCTAACTAATAAATTGAGCTATTGAAATAAAATTGGATATGAAGGATCGCACTGTGAAGGGGCATATGTGTGTGTAATTTTTTTGGGAAAGTGGGCGTGGCCCCTCCCCTTTTCTAGTGTCGTTTCATTTGGGTACTTCCTTATACAGTCCAAAAATGGATGAAATCGGATTATAACCACGCCCACACAAAGGTTATGTTGAAAACTACTAAAAATGCTTTAATTCAGTAGCGAATACCACCAGAAAGCATAAATTTCATTATAAAGATGGTCCAGAAGAGTTGCACTCAAAATGACATACAAAATTTTGAATGGGCGTGGTTCCGCCCACTTTTGGGTCAAAAACTATATCTCCGAAACTACTCGACCAATTTCCATGAAATTCGGTTCATACATAATATTTTCTTAGCTTCCCAATAATAATTTGTGAAAATAGTCCAAGTCGGTCCACAATCAAAATACTGCATTTAAATAGTGGCATCGCTCTTATAAAAATCGTCGAAATCGGTCCATAAGTTTTCAAGACCATATACATCGAATATGAAGACATCAGTGCTTCTAGCAAATTTTTCACCGAAAATACAGATGAGTTTCTCAGATATTTTGAAGAAATTCACAGGGAATATGTTTCTTCTAATAATATGTCTCCGTGCCAAAAATGAGTGAAATCGGGACATAACTTCCCTATCTCCCATATAACTAATATTAGGGTTTCCAACTTTCAATGGACTTTATACCATATATATGCCGAATATGTGGGTCAAATTGTTTGTCCTATTAATAAAATAAAATAAATTAATTGCGAGAATATAAAATGTTCGGTGACACCCGAACCTAGCCCTTCCTTACTTGTTCTTCTTCCTTCCCCCCCTATTGATATTGATTTAATCTGCGAATCAATATTTTTTACTAGGAGATCAAGGTTTTTTTCACTATGAAATTATACTGTTGCCAATTTTCTTACCCATACTATACTTGTTCTGACACCTTTATTGCGCTGCCAAACGTTTTCTTGTTTGAGAAGTGTTCCACAATTTGTAACCCCCAGATCTGTTGTTATTACTTTATGGACTCCATAATAGATGGCCTCTTTTGAGTGTCTTCAAATTATTGCCAACTTTCTTCATTATATATTTTGGACACATTTCAATGGAATTATAAGTGATTAACTGAATCTCTTTGAACAATTGTCACGGTATTCCATCGTAAAGTTTTGTATTGTTGATTGTTAATGAAGATGTCTCGTTTGTGATTGGCCTTGTTTCTGATGTAAAGCTATAGAGTAACTCTGTAGGTGATCCTAAATACTATCAATTTCTGAACTTAATTGCTTAAAGATTTCATTTTCTTAATCTTTTGGACGCACTTCAAAGAATTGAACAGCCCTATAACCGAGGCATTATTCGAATAATAATATTCGGTTTGCACTATTAGGATAGTCGTGAGTCATCGACTTTTCGATTAACCGTTCATTGTCGACTATTCGAATAGTGCAATTTCATTAATTTTCTAATTTTTATTGAAAAAAGTTAAACATTAAAACTAACAAAAAACTTGCTTTAAATTACAAAAAATAACGATGATTTCACGGGAACCATTAAGTAATGACAAAGTAGTTTTTCAACTGGGCGAACGTATTAAATCAGTATTTTTTCATAAAACGTCTATTTTGATATGTATTTTGATGTAAGAAAGTTAAAAGGTTATGATTTGTTGCTTGCAGCAGCTTCTACGTGGTGTCACAATGTTTCCAGCAATGGAGAACATCCTCTCTGATTCTGATAAGGTGGCTGGAATGCGGAAACTTTAAAAAATCAAAGGATTAGGATTTCAAACAATTTCCGGTTAATATTCGTACGAACGGTTACAATCGGGATAATATAATCTAATAATTTTAAGAGCCCTAGTATCAACGCCCCAACTCTTTGATGAATCGATTAAACTTGTAACATAAATAATGAGTTTTATCAAATTTACAAAGTGGTTTCACGAAACAGTGAAGTGAGTGAAAAATTATCTATTTCAGTTTCACCATTTGACTTAATTTTTACTTAAATGATCTCGCTTTGCCATTTAAATATTATTTAAATATTGTCATATGTAACTAAGGTTACGTTTTTCTATCAGCTGATTTCCAATATTTTTTTCCATTGTGACAAATTAATAAAATTTTAGTTTACTTTACTTTACTTTAGTTTTCTTAAATATGCTTTTATTCTTTCTAACATTCATGCCTTTTAATTTTTTGTATGCCAATCTTGAATATTGGTGAAAACCCGAATACTTAAGTACAAAGTTAAATAAAATTTAAAATTAAAATTAAATATAATTTAATATTTAATGAAAAAATTTCGTGAAACCGGCTGTAAAACTCTCAGATAACTCTCATTACATATTATTTAACTAGAGTTGAAGTTAGAAGAAACATAAATTCCTGGAATTTTACACTGAGCTACTTTGAATGCAGCATTGCAGTTATGAATTTCCGCCTGCTGAAACAATACTACGAAAAATGAAATCAATTAATACTAGGAAAATCTGTTGGTAAACAATGTATAAATTTCAAGTGAATTTCTTTCAAGTCTTAATAGATGTACCGTTGTTGTAGAGCACGTTAAAAACTTGCTTGATTGCTCTCATGGAAATATTTCAGGTGTATAAAATGTTCAGCAAATCATCAGAAAGACTTTGTGTTTAGGGTTTTATTTGTTTAAGGGCAATGGATTCCTTTTTAAAGAAAGAAAAATAAAATTGTGTAATTTTATTGGTCCAGGTGAAATAAAAGCTAAGACTATTACTATTTTGCCCGAAAAAGGTGAAAGAATCGGAGAATAACACGTTTCAAATATATATTCCCAACGCATTTTATTTTCTCCCGTAAATATAAGCCAAGTATATAAAGAGCAATGGAACATTTCATCGAGAATATTAGGTGAGGACTCATACAATATTATGATTATATCAGCAATGAACCAGTTAAAAATGAACTAGTTTAAGAGTGGCTAACTGGTAAACTGTGTGGTTATTTTATATCTCAACTTCCACCTTGTAAAAATAAAATAAAATTGTATACGCGTCGGAATGTATACTTACAATATAGATGTGTGTCCAAGCAATCTAGCTGGTACTTCACACATTTTACAACCAAATTAAATATATTGTTGCATAACCTTAGGCGCTGTGACTGTGAATATCAACAAATAAACAACGCGCATTAAGGGCGTAGTAAAAAATAAATACATGTGATAAAATTATTCATAAACAAAGTAACAAAATCGTGTTTAATCCACTTAAATAGTGTTTCATAGTGTCAAAAAATTGCAAAACAAAATAACAACAACAACAATATGTAAACCAGCTTAAGGATCTCATCGCTCAAACGCACTAAACAAGCTTGCGGCGCTTGGTGAGCTTGTCAACAACGTACAACATAAGCGTGTGAGAAAGGTTGCCCCCTTGGATGGATCATGGGTAAATATACGAGTTTCACGTATTAGAAAACAACTTGATTGCAAACAAATTTAGCAAAGCAATATTTCTTTTAAATAAATATTTTGTATAATAGTGAAAAGCAACAAAAAAGAAAGTAATTGTTTAGCAAGCGCAACTGAAATGTGCCGTTTAAATGTACTTTAATGCAATTACTAACTCTTACTATTTAGATATTCTTACTTTCAAAATATATGTACAAAACTATAACTAAATGTAAAAGTAAATGTAAATTTCTATTTCTCTACACTTGAAATTATACACAATATTTACTTAACTTATAAATAACAAATTTAATATTTCATTAATTTTTGTGCAATGCAAAAACACTTGAAACAAAATAAAAACATGTAAATGTTTATGAAAAAATATTTTAAAAATCTCAACACAAAAATATTACAAAAACGTGCGAGGCAGGTAAATTAATAATTACATATTTATACTTAAACGAAATATTCGATTTCTGCTAAAAAACCAATTGGTTGATGCCTTCATTTCATAACATTTGCTCTCATACCAAAGTGCATTTCAAATTTAAACTGAAATATTTCAGCATTACTTTTCAAAGTACACATAATCCATTTGCTTTAAATGCATTCTCATTGCCTTTCATTCAATGAACATCGTCATTATTCAGGAAGAAAAAATATTGTAGTTTCATATATTTTTCTAGATATAGCTGCATTTTCGAACCCAAAATTCATTTTCGAAACACACATGTTTAATATTTGCACTGCAAAATAAATCCAGAGTTTTCTTATAGTTTTCGAAATAGAGTCAGTTTTCTCTCCAATAAACTGTTGTGTTCCCTGTGACCGAATCTATTTGGAACTGTAATTTTAAGTCTGTAAAATTTCCAAATTTTTTCTCATTTTATTATGTAACATTATAATAATCAGTTCGACTTGGTACATCTCATAGTTATAATCCAAAACGTTTTTTCAATAAGCTCACAAATTATGAAGTATTTTAAGTAAGACCTCATTTTTTCGGCTTACTTTATTTGTTTTCTTTAATTTTAATTGACTGTCAATAGCTTGTTTATATTTATAACTGAACTTCGTTCGTGGCTTCACTAGCAATGTTCTGGCCTCAAATCTTTATTAAGTTTTTATCGAAAAAAATCGATAACGTTTTTTTTTTTCAAATTATGCGCTCTACAACATGCCGCTCTCTCTTTGTTACTGTGATATTGTATATTTAATAAAAATTCAGGCAATTTTACAATCGGTTTGCAATTGGGATGACGTCCATAATTTAAAAACTTCCAAATTCTAACGCTTAGGTTCCTTTAAGGCGTCTTTCACTCAGACGATAAATACATACATAACCCAATTGGTTTAAATTTTTTACATTTACCTTACATTCCAATGCCGTTTCCATTCTGTTATCCCAAAAATTTCATTAATGTTGGCTGATATTGAATGGAGGTCCCAACATGTTAAATAATATATGTACATAATTATTATTCGATTGATTTGTAAAATGACATTTTAGTCATTATTCCCAAATGAGTGAGTTTATTTATGGTGATAGGGGAAGATCATTATTATATAGAACTCTGCGGTTCAATGATTTCATATAGTTTTCAAAGACTGTAAAGCTCTAAGTTCGATTTCATAAAATTGTCAGGAGTTGCCTATAATGGTTATTGCTACTCATATTTCAAGTAAAGCAAACTTTGAAGCTTTATAGGTAAGCAGTATACGTAAGTGACAGTAGCAGTTTGAAATTCACTGCAGATCACCTTCCTAACCTAGTTACACCAATCTAGTAAAGGGTGAACCATTTTACAGATTCCCAACTTTTTTAAAGAAAAAACACAGAAAATTCAAATATCATGGGAAATTTTTATCATTCGAAAGAACCTTCTTTGGTATTTATTATTTAAGATTATCTCTTTCAAGTGTACTCTGAGGGTACGTTTCAGATGGTCCATCCCTTGAGTCCAATTTTCTATGACTCGTTCGAGCATCTCAAGGATTGAATCGAAGAGGAATTGTCCGTATAGACTTTAGACTTTACCCCCTCGAAGTGTTCTCTCAATAAATCCTTTGATTGATGTGAGGGAAGTGGCTTTTTGTTGAATCAAATAGTCGGTGATCATGACGCCGGCATAATTTTTGAAGAAATATGGACCGACGATTTCCACCCACAAACTACTCCAAACCATTGTTGACCGTTTCTATTCGGTCGAATATTATCCATTAATAATTGCCGGAGTCAAGATGGGTGATGGTGTTGCGAATAGTACGCTCAGTATGCCGACTATCTTGCCCATACGTTGAACAAAACCCCGTGATCTGTCAAACAAAGGCTATTGGAAAAGTACCTCTACTTGGATCACCAGTTTATAATTATTTAGAGAAGAATTCCTAAACAAAATTCTAGAACTTAGAAGACACTTTAGGGGTAATTATTTGCGAAAGTATGGTTAAACGTAGTTAGGTTAGATCAACTGCGATATTAATTAGGACTTTTAGTGGGAGATTATGATAGATTTAACTGTAATATTGAAAAGCTATTCATATTAGCATCCGAAAACACTTTATACATCATCATATTTCATCATTTAATATTATATTTATTGTATACGATATTTTAACCTTCAAATAGTACAACGCAATTGGAAACTAATAAATGTCATCACTCAACGCATCTCTACACTTCTGAGTTAGTACTTATATCATTTTCATTTTATTTCTACATATTTTTCTAACTCATGTTCAATTATCTCTTCGCTTTCACCCACAACTGAGCGCCCCTGCTGCGCTGCCACCATAATCATCACATAACTGTAGCTATAGAATAGCAAACCAAGCAACACCTACGCATATTCACGCACGCACACCACCACGTATGAGCAACTTTACATAATCATCTGCCATACAAAGTTTGCTCGTAGATTTTGAGTATTTTCTCAGAAAATTTTACTTATGACAAAAACAATTTTCGCCCACCCAAAAATGCCTACACACATTCAGAAGCCCGCCGCAGCATTTCTATGTGTTCACCAACGCATGTGGGTGGCGCAAACACCCAAACATTCACACACACTATTGCGTGAAATATCAGCACATACATACTACTGTACTTAGAAACTTGCAATGTTTTCCATACACAACAAATATAAATGTACTAAATATTTGCGCAATTTTCCTTAACAACTGTTGCATGTACACTAGTCACGCGCTCAGCACTTTCATCGTTTATACTCGTTGTAGTAATTTACAAATTTTCTGCTAATTATATACGCTGTTGGCGCTGCTTGTTCGAGTATACGAGTATATGTGTTTGTCGTCATAGGTCCTTATCTTTTACTGCTGCTAATTCATCGAATTTGTTGTTATTAATTTGTTGGCGTTAATGTTTGTTTACTGCTAGTTTATACAGTTATCACAAATTAATGTTATTGTAATTGAGCGCGTAAAGCTTATTCAGTTTGAAGGTGAATATAGGAAAAAATTATTAGTGAATACAGTTAATTTTGGGTTAGAATAAATCGTTTATACAGTACATTTTGAGGATATTTTTAGTGTTTTGCTTCTCGATCAAATCTCTTAAAACATTAATCTTCTTTTTCTCCAATAAACTAGTCAAAATCTCTTAACAGTTAGCATCTATTAGGTAGAGTGAAGTACAAAATCTTGGGTTTGCTTTTAATATCTCGATGGAAGTACAATATTTCTTGAATAAATACAACAATTTTAGAGTCAGTTAGCTCAGAATTTAAAATTATTATTCGTCTACATTCATGTTGTTATCTTAAAACAAAATTGATTTTATGCACATATGCCAGAGCTTTTTCAATCGTCGAAACACTTCTCAAGGGCCCTTTAAGGTTTTTATTTTTGAAAATAGGTAAAAGACACACCGAATTACATATGCCTGGCGAACATAATCTGGTCTTGGGTATCGTTACCTTATTGTTTTTCATTCATCACGAACAAACAACGATGTTTGAGCTTTCAACATATGAAAATTGCCAATCACATAAAAACACGTCTAACCTTAACGGCTGCTACAGACAAAAATAACAGTGAATACAGCTGAAAATTGTATCGTCTTTAGAGGCATGTATGTACATATATCATCCTAGGATGAACATCTTGCATTCAGATTTGAAATGATAATATAATCATTTTCATGTGGCACCGTTGTCTACCCTTTTATAGTTTCAACTAATAAAATCACTTTGAATCTTGTCGAGGATTTTTGTTAGGATCAAAGTTTGAACCTTTTTCGTCATATCATATCATTCCGAGCAGAAAGCTTAGGTAATAATCATTTTATTTATAGGTTCACAGTAATACTTATATGGATTCTACGATGAGAGGTAACTTGTGCGGCAATCAGCTTAAAGTATTGATTTTGTCCTTTATGTTGCTATTTTTTTAATGAACCACATCATATTAATGTAGTGTATTAAATAATATTACAATTTACTGCATAATTAAAACAATTTTTTCTGAAATTCCTTACAAAATCTCTCAAAAGTCTCTCCCCTGGCTTGTCCCGTTGCTACTTTTTATTTAACTTTCGGACAATACATATATTTTTTGTATGAGATGCTAAACCAAAACTAAGTTCAATCGGAAGTAAAATAATTAAAATTAAGTATCCATAAATAAAAAACAAAATTATTTTGTTTATTTCATATACCTTTTAAAATTAACGTTTGTCCCGATTTTTTTATGTATCTACCCTGCCAAATTTTGTTCCGCTTGTACGACATAAATTCAAAGACGATCGAATTGAAAAAAGTGCTCATGGATCCATTTCAGCCTGAAGTTAACAATACTAATCGCGAAATCCGTTTGAGCGCTGTAGTTTTTTAGTTATTGCGCCCCGATCGTGCGGTGTACTGGATTCGAAAATCGATTTTGTATCTCCCCTGGCAATTCATATAACGTATACTATTAATTTAATTTATTTGCCTTTATTGCCCTAAGTTACTAATACTGTGATAATTAAAGTGAAATTAATAATTAACCCAAAAAATAATTCAGTCAATTAAAACAATAAAATTTTTCATGAAAACGTCTCTCCCTTGCCGTATTTCCCCTGGCAGTTATTTTGCCACAGACAGTTAGAGACCAGGGGAGATACCACTCATCATGACAGCCGGACCGGAAGTCGTGAGCTGCTTGAGTCTTGATACTTTCTTGCGGTAACTTCTGAATATGACACCTTCCCCACCTCCAGCCATCACCAGCATCAACAAAACCAAAAATATAAGCCTCGCAATCCAACGCAGAATCGCTCTTACCAACAGATGCTAGTTTGGACCAAAACCAAACTCTACAAGTCCCTTATCATCCAGCATGGACGATGTTAACATCCGATGAGACGGCACTAGGAGTTTTCGAGAAAAATGTTTTGTGGAATATTTCTGGTCCTTTGAACATTGACAACGGCGAATACCGCAGATGATGGAACGATGAGCTATACGACGACACTGACGACAATGACATATGTTGTTCGAATGACGAAAGCGCTTCAGCTTGGAAAGTGTTCGATGCAGTACCCGCTGTTGGAAGCAGAGGAACAGTAATCCCTCCATTCCGTAGAGAAAACCAGGTTAAAAGTGACCTGGATTCTATTGGTATTTCCAATTTGCGCCAAACAGCAAAAATGAGAGATGACTAGCGCGTTCTAATAGATTCGCCTATAATCGCATAAGCGGTGCATACGCCAAATGTGTATATGTATTTGTATTTATATATATATAAATAAGATCAGGTTGGCCTGACTCTCCCCATGGCAAATCTTCTTTTGAAAGGGCAGAGGATATATTACTTCTTTAAAAAGTCAGAAATGTTTTTGAAAGATCTTAAGATTTTATATTTAATATTTGTTTCGTTTATTTATGATAAAAAGTGAATTTATTGATTTGTTATTTTAATTATTGTTATTGTTGTAGTCAGGTTAAACTTTTTACTAATGAATTGTGTAAATATAAAATGTTCGGTAAAACATTGAATCTATCTAATGCTTGAAGAATTCGAAGTTCTCCATAACTTGAATTCTTGAATTGGCAATAGAATTCAAATTTCATACAAATTACCTTCCGCAACTCGAAGTCTCTCTAACTCGAAGTTTTTTTGTAGATTATGGCGATTCGAGTTAGGTAAGTTCAACTGTTTTACTCTATACTGGCCTTGTACATTCATCATGAAGAAGTCATCTAAAATTTTTTTACAATAATACACACTACTTTCTTAAGTGTATAAAATATAAATTTAAATGACAAAGTAAAACATAATTTATATTTCAATATATTAGATTATATATTCAAATATTCCAATCTAATCGGTCCATTTCAGAAAATTTAAATTTTTAATACTAAAACATCGTAATTTTAAATCAGCGAGATTAAATTTACATTAAAACCGTATCAATGCACAAATTTTTATATAAAAATTCTCAACTGACCGCCGCAGCAATTTAATTTCCATATCACGTTTATCTGAATGAGTGTTGCTGACAGCGTCTTAAACTGTATATACACCAACATATCTACTTACAAATATCACCATATACATATTTATCTATTCTACAAATACATAAGCACTCTTAGCATCTTCTTGCGTCAAAATGATTTCCTTGCGCTCAGTTTCTTACAACAACACAAACGCAATGATAGCGACTAAAACAGAACGTTGGCAAACGACAGCAACAACTGACGTCAACACCGGCATCCGCTTATTTGAATTTTTATGACAATTGGGACGAAATTGAGATTTGTTCGTTAAATAATGCAGCTGAGCCAATGGGCATTCAAGTGAAACACACATTTTATTTTTTCAAAATTATTTTTCTTTCACTTTTTATTTTTTGTTCCAACAACAGAAGGTCGAAGTGCTTGCAGGCCTTTCAATTAAAAAAAAACTAAAGTAAAAGGCACATTTCGTTCTTAATTTGTCTGCGCCTGTTGGGTTATTAGAAAGGACACCCAAATTGCAAATTATGCCGTTGCAGAAGTGTGATACTCCCTTTATGTAATTATCTTTGCCTTTAATCTACTCATGGCTTGACACTTTTCTTTTGTAACTTTTTCCGAGAAAAATTTGTTGAAGCATAAAATTAATTTGACTATTAACTGAAGAGCCCACGCTCATTATTACCGCTTTGTTGTGAAGGGCCTGCATAATTCATGCATAAATTCAATGACTTAATTTTTCAAATTTGTTGAATATTTATGAAAATCTTTGACATACGAGAGAGTTTTATGTTGTTGGCGGCTTGTACTTGCCATATATTTGAAGATCCGCATATCTACATTGGTTAGCCATAGACACGGTTAAATTTCGGATAACACGGATAACCGATTAATGTTCGTTTTTGTTTACAACATAACTCGATTCACGAATATCCCGTTATGATTAGTATTTAGAGTTATTATTTATCGATATTTGTTTAAAGACAACATAAATAAATTAGATTATTTTATTTATTAAATTTGGATAAAATTTGGACAATACGGATAACCGGTTAATATTCGTTTCAGCAATTATTATACTTCGTATCTCAAAAATCGGGTTAGTATTCATTTTTATGGACATTAATATACAGTATACTCTCGAAAAGTAAATCGATTGGTATTTTGGGTAATTTACTTTTTCGAATAATTTACTTTTCCAAATATATACATAAATTATCTGTTTTTATAATATTAAATGCATTTTTAAACTTAAAAAATTCTTTCATTTATTTGCTTCAACAACATATTTACATTTACATACATACATATGTATTTACTATGAAGAGAAAAAATCTTGAATATTCTTTTGTTTTTCTTCTTTTGCAATATATTTTCTGACCATTTTTGTACGACAATTCAAAAAGTCTGACACCTGATTTGCATCGTTTTCATTTTTAAACCAGTGGATCAAGTAGGAGAGTTTATTTACTAAAAAGACGCGATAAACAAGAGAGTAAGTGTTTTTGCAACATCGTAAAAAACGCTGCTTGCTTCGTTTCGAATTTTTTATCACACTCTCTGAAAAGAAAATTAAAAAAATTACTTTTTCGAGGTGCATGTGTAATCTTAAAGGTGATTAACTTTTCCGCGATTATTTACTTTCTGAGAATTTACTTTTCGAGAGTACACTGTATTTTAAATGCAACATTCAGTTAGTTCAATTCTAAAAATGTGTCGGATTAATATTCGGATAATATAATAATTCGAATATTACGGATAACTGCTTATTGCCAAAACCCAAAACTGAGACCAAAGTTCAAGCACAAGTATCGTGTTAGTACTCGTTAACCGGATATTATTTGAAACTATCTTTTGGAATGCAATAGAATAGGGATAACAAGTAAGGAAGGGCTAAATTCGGGTGTAACCGAACATTTTATACTCTCGCAATTTATTTATTTAACTTTATTTATATTATATAATACACAATTTGACCCACATATTCGTCATATATATTGTATAAAGTCCATTGAAAGTTGGAAACCATAATATTAGGTTAGAAGCACCGAGGTCCTCGTGTTCGATATATGGGGCCTTAAAAACCTATGGTCCGATTTCGGCGATTTTTAGAACGGGGCTGCCACACTATTAACATAGTATTTGTGCAAAGTTCTGCATCGATATCTTCACTAGTACTTACTTTATATATTGTAAAGTAACCGATTCAGATTGTCTTCAAAGTTCTGGTATATAGGAAGTAGGCGTGGTTGTGAAGCGATTTGGCCTATTTTCACAACATATCATTGTGATGTAAGGAAACTATTACAAACCAAGTTTCATTGAAATCGGTCGAGTAGTTCCTGAGATATGGTTTTTGACCCAAAAGTGGGCGTTGCCACACCCATTTTCCATTTTGTAAAAAAATCTGAATGTAGCTTACATCTGCCATTTCTTATGTGAAATTTAGTGTTTCTGGCGTTTTTCGTTAGTAAGTTAACCCACTTTTAGTAATTTTCAACCTAACTTTTGTATGGGAGGTGGCGGTGGTTATTATCCGATTTCTTCCATTTTGGACTGTATTAGGAAGTGGCTAAAAAAAAACGACTGCAGAAAGTTTGGTTTATATAGCTCTATTGGTTTGCGAGATATGTACAAAAAACTTAGTAGGGGGCGGGGCCATGCCCACTTCCCCAAAAATATTTCATCCAAATATGCCCCTTCATAGTGCGATCCTTCATACCAAATTTTATTTCCAAAGCTTTATTTATGGCTTAGTTATGGCACTTTATGTGTTTTCGATTTTCGCCATTTTGTGGGCGTGGCTGTGGTCCGATTTTGCTCATTTTCGAAAGCAACCTTCCTATGGTGCCAAGAAATAAGTGTTCCAAGTTTCATCAAGATATCTCAATTTTTACTCAAGTTACAGCTTGCACAGAACTCCACTCTTCACACTGATCACTTTGGTATATATAACCCTATATCTAACTCGTTTAGGTTTGGGTGTTACAAACAACCGTTATGTGAACAAAACTATAATACTCTCTTTAGCAACATTTGTTGCGAGAGTATAAAAACGATGATTGCAAATTTTATTTTTAAACCGTTGGCATGCACGTATATTCATACCCTTAGCGCTTAAACTATTCACTTATTGGTGTATTCGGTTATCTTTAATGGTTATCCGTTAGAACGGATAAAATCCGGATAATACGGATAATCTAGTTAAGAGTGCGAAAACGATCGACTACTCAATTTATTGTTGAAAAATATTATTTTGGTATCGAATAACGATTTCTAATACATCTTTCCAGTCCTTCATGCTAATGAAGAAGCTAAAGTTAAATTTGATATAACTTTTTTAATTTTTGTCGTTTTCGTTTTAGTCTATAAATACAATTGTTGCTGTTCCATTTTTGAAGAAATTTCCATTCCCATGAAGTCAATAGGATAAATATTTTGTTGTTATTTGCTTTCACTTTCATTTGCTTCGCAGTTCTTTTCGAGTGCAATTTGCTGACCTGGAATTGAAAATCACAATTCGCGCACTTGTTCTTCCTAGAAAGCATGCCGGTATACATCAAATTTCCAACTCATTAATTAACGATAATTAATGGGGAATAATAATTTGAATTTTCATTGAACAAAGAATGAACAAATAAAATGCAGAAATTGTGAAACATATTTCTATGCGCAAGGTGTCGCGATGCAGTTTTATTGCCTATATGTGTGTTTGAGTTTGTTGGTATTGACAAACTTTTCTGCATTTCTTCGTTGGAACATAAATCAGTGTTTTAATGCATTCAATTGCATACAAATTCGTTTGTACTTACATACATACAAATATAGTATATGCAGTTATATATGTATTTATTTGTATATATCGTATAAGTATATAGAAATGTATGTATGCTTTACTAATGCATTTGACATATTGTTCTACTTTTTGCACAAATTTGAACTTTTCGCCAGCGTTTTCAATAAACTATTCGTGCAGCAGCCAAAGTTTTCAAGGACAAATGTGAAATTAAAATGGCAAATGGTGCAATTGCGCTGCTTCTTATTCTTTTTCTTCGGTTTTTTGTCTGGTGACAAAAGTTTTAATATATTGAAAGAAAAGAAAGTAAATGATATTGAAGGAAAGCATTGAGTAGATCAATTCTGTTTTCTCAGAAATAGTACAAGCAGTTGGGTGTTAAAATCGTTTTTCCTCGTTCTCTTTTAACCTATAATAACACAATACGAGGTGTGTTCAAAAAATAACGGGAATTAAATTGGGAGAGTCCAATTGTCAAATTTTTTATACATAACGGTTGTTTGTGTCACCAAGAAATAAAAGAGTTAGATATGGGGTTATACATATATAAATGATCAGGATGACGAGTGGAGTTGAAATAACCCCGCCCCCAAATAGGTGTTTTGTATATATCTTGCAAACCAAAAAAACTGTATAAACCAAACTTTCTGTATTTCAGATTTTTTACAAAATGGAAAATGGGAGTGGCATCGCCCACTTATGCGTTAGAAACCATATCTCAGGAACTACTCCACCGATTTCAATAAAATTCAATATATATTATATTTTCTTGACACCCTGACAACACGGTTGAAAAATAAGCGCAATCGGTTCACATGCACGCCAACTTCCCATATGACTCTGTGGCTTCACTTATGGAAAAATTATCGAAATCAGACTATATCGAGAAATCTCTCAGATATCTCAATTTAAAATCGGTTCTCAAAGGAAATCGGTTAAAATCGGGTAATATCTTCCCCCAGATCCCATATACCTAATTATAGGTAATATAAAATTAAGAGAGCGATATATTCGATATATTGTATCTTGGTGGTGAAAACGAGTGAAATCGGTTCAGGAATTACCTCAGTCCCCATATACTATTTATGATGATTTTCGTTATTCTATTGAACTTTATGCCGAATATATTGGTCAAATTGTGTGTGATCTTAATAAAAATATAGCACTGCGAGAGTATAAAATGTTCGGCCTTTCCTTACTTTTTAATATTTATTTTTTATTATGTTGATACACATTCGGCTGTATTCATTGCTTAATTTGTCTGTAGCAGCCGCTCGTTCGTTTTCGTTTCTTAAAAACTCAAGACGGAATTATTCTATTGCTGCTTAAATGTATTTTAGATGGGATCTCTGAAGTAACGTACCTACAATAACATCCACGTATATTCGCCAAAATCAATATTTAAAGTGCTTTCATTAGAATTTCCCAAAATCAAAGTTGGCAATCAACATTACACTTGTTGGTTGTAAAGGTACATTAATCTAAATGAATTTAGAACTGCCTAGAGCAAATTTCATTAAGCTGATTAACGATGAATGTAATTCAATATTCGATAAAACGCACAATGAAGGCATGTACTTAGCCACGAAAGCCTATAGGTTATGTGCTTTGTTGTGGTGTTAGATTACCGGCAGGAAAAAAGTTCCAATTTTTAAGGAATTTTTGAAGGCAATGGAATTTTTAGCAAAGTTCAGTGAAACCGAATACAGGGATATATTGCCTAGTACACTTAAATTAAATGAAAAGAGGCTCCACAGATCTGAAAGTATTTTCACCTACAATTATTAAAAAAAAAATTCAATGGAAGCTCTAGCTTGAGGAACCTAGATATTTATGTGAAAGCTCCCTTTATTATTACTTTATCTACAGATATATAAAAGTACATACATATTTTACAAAAGCATATCAAGTAACCAATATATGTGGTTCAAGAGCACTTACTTTCAAGATTCATACATACATGATTTCATATGCAAATACAATTTGCAGATATTAGCCTTGAGTGCAAAATTACCGAGAAGTCTTCTCTCCTCCTTCAAACAACTCAATACGCATTCAATTGAAACGCCACAAATGAAATATGCTCTGGTTGAATGCTACTAAAAGCTTCGGGAGAAGCACCTCAAGGCACATTAAAGTGTGGTAAACAAGCGTTGTTGGAAACATTATGTGTTGCTTAAAAGCTTTAAGAGCTCGGTATAAAAATTTTATATAAAATTTAACTGAAGCATGAGTGCGCAATTTATAATAGAAAGAGCATGCAGTAAAGTGCAATACAAATAGTCTTTATTTATGAGCCATAACAACTTTATGATGTTAATTAACCAAATTAAGTTTGGCCTTATGAGTGCAGTAAAATCAACAAAGATGTGAAGCAATTAATGCAAACATATGAACATTTATAACAAGGTGCTTGCGTAAAGATATGAATGTGTTAAGAGAATGTAAATAAATATATTTATTAGTACTTTTATATGTTTCTCTTATTGTCTGTTAACATTTAACAGTACTTTACCTTAAATAACTGCGATTGAATAATTAAAAAATCAGCCTAGATGTAGGCAACGATTTAAATGAGTCCGTACTTTAGAAACTGTTGTATGAACAATAACTGAAAAACGACAAATGTAGCGCCAACTGAGCTGAAATAGCAGATTTCAGATAAATTAAGTTTCAATTTCTTCTTTGATAATTATTTTATGTAACCCAAATCTATACTTAAATATTGGTGAACGACTCATTAAGTAGACACTTGAATACTTATTCTTAATGCATTTTCATTTCATTGGCATAACACTTCTCCCACTTATGCCAATTTACACTTACTCGTGTCAACAAATTTTCAAGTTTAAATCCGTTTTATCCAGATCACTTTAACAAGCACACATTAGTCCACTAAGTTCGTTCAGTGTTGTCAATATTTTTAGTGTAGAATTTTGCTATTGGTATGGAGTATATCTGTTTTTATGTGCCAACACCATTTTCAGTTTCCGCAATTAAAATGGAAAATTATTACGCAAGTAAAGACAGTTTCAGCAAAAAAGCAACACCCATACTACTACTGACACTCATCATAGGTTATGTATATTTGAATGTTTGATGTACCCTGTAGGGAATATCGATCAACTATGAAAATGAAAAAATGCGTTTGTTAATATATTTTTCTTCTCGTCCGATGCTATAACTTTTGTCTTTATTTCAGAAACTTGATATTTACCACTGATACTCTTCATTTTATTTGTCTATTTTCCAAGACACTCTTTTCTCTGAAAAAATCCTTAAAATTTTAATTCCTGCCAAACGTATGACAACTTTTGTGAGAATACTAAGAAATCGAGGTAATATAGGTAGTTTCATATTCCAAACGATAAGTTACAGTTTCCAAAAATATTCGAAAAAAAATCCATCGACTCATTCCCGACAGTAAGCTGAATTTAGTAAAATATTTAAGATTCAAAATATACAAAAGGTGATTAAAGAGAAGGATCCTTTTGAATCCAAATCAGGAGTCCATATTTGGATTATCTCCAGAGATAAATTTGGACCTCTGAGAAGTCAGAAGTTTATGAAGTAATGCTAATTTTTTCAACTGCAATCATCTTTTACTATCAACCTAGGAACATTTCCTCCAGGGTATACTCATACATACGGGTATGCTTGAGTGAGCAATGCGCACGCCGGAGCGGCAAAAGCAGCAGCAGAGAGTAAGCGCCAGCGTATGTTTGCGGAAAATATAGAAGAGAATACATGTAGGAACTCATACATAAATACAAGTGGAACCATGCCACAACCGTCATGGCGTCACTAAGCGTGTCAAGGATGTCCCAAACTGACTGGCATGGCAAATACGGACGACACGCCGCCGACTGCGCAGCCAAACGCTTTCATATTTTTTGCATTTTTTTACTTTTTTCTTGCATATCTTATTGGCAAATGTTTGCCATGTGCCATGGCCACTGAAAGCCGCAATGGAATACATGCTTGTATGCTATATATTTACATACATACTATGCAGAAATATATATGAATAGTGCTCATGTTTATTTGTGGCTGCCGCGTTGCTTCAGGCGACACGTGAAGCAGCTGCAACAACAACAGCAAAGTTGTTGTAGCTAAAGTCACGTTCTATTCAGATTGGTTAGAAGTGTAAAGCTGCGATAGAAGCGTCGCCGCAACTATTAAAAACAAAAGGCACAAACCGCTAAGCACAGACAGAATCTGATAAAATAGAATACACCTGAGAGGGTTAAAATCTGTCTGTGTGTGTTTAGAAATAAAATACTAGATATATTTGCATAATTTAATGTGGTGACGTCGGTATTACTAGTAGTGAGTGCGTGTTCTGGAATTATATGAATACGTGCACCTTAAGAGTGCCCAAAAACGTTAAAAAATTTAATATTTCTCGTGAAAAATGTACAAGTTTTGACCGTTTCTCACCGTTTCTGGTATTTCGCCTAATTGTAGGCAATGATTTACATAATTTATGAATATATGTATTTATTATGACGATATTTATATAGATCTAAAAAAACTATTTTCAGAACATATCCCAGCTTCAGCTATTTTTATATTTGAATACAAATAGTTTTCCCTAATCAATCCAGAAATTCGTGACGTCTTTACACAGTTAATACTTCTTCTATAATTGCTTGTTTTATCAACGGCTAATTTATGTTTCACTCCTATTAAACGTTCTCCCCTCTAGACACGAGCCGAGTGGTTGAATTTATGAACTCCCGTCACTTATATGCGGTCGAGGAATTTTTGTGTAAATAACGCAGGAAAAAAAGGAATATTAGAAACAAAGAAAAGTGCCGCTCACGCACACATCTAATCGAAATTCCCAGACGGCGCTACAATTTGTCCTTTGGGTTGTCGTACATAATACCGCAGCGCACGCACTCGTATCACTGAGTTATTTAAAGCGCAATTTTTCCACAACACACACTTATATATTATGCAGACACTGAGGCGCCAAGATGTTTGCATAATATGGGTTAGAGTGACACGCAATTCTACAATTGTTATTGTTCTTTCGATTTCTTTATATTTTCTCTTCTTTATTTATATACGCTTTATGATAACTAGGAAACATTACGAATTCACGGAATATAATTAATGAATAAACATTTCAGAATGTGTGGCATTTCTAATATTTTGTAGTAAACAACCCTGACACGGAGTAAAGTTAACTCTTAACTAACAGCCAGTTTCACGAACTTTTTTAATTGAAAATTAAGTTCCATTTAATTTTAATTTTAATTTTTATTTAACTTTGCACTTAAGTTTCCTGCGTTTCACCATTATTGACATTTGGCATCCAAAAAATTAAAAGGCAGGGATGTTAGTAAGAAAAACAGCTGATTTATGTAAACAAAAAAATGTATTTCTTTGTCAAAATGGTAAACAAATGGGAATTCAGCTGATAGAAAAGCGTAACCATGGTTACATATGACAGTATTTAAATAATATTTAAATGGCAAAGCGTGACCATTTAAATAAAAATTAAGTCAAATGGTGAAACTGAAATTAATTATTTTTCACTTAAATTTGTTTCGTGAAACCGGCTGTTAGTGTTATAAATATATGTATATATGTATATATATATATATTTGGCGTTGGAACCGCTTTAAGCGATTATAGCCGAATCAACCGAGTGGCGCGCTCTACTTATTTCTCCTTTTTTGCTTTTTGGCGCCAACTGGTCACTTTCCACTTGATCCTTCCATCGGAGTGGAGGTCATCCTCTTCCGCGGCTTCCTCCAGCGGTCTTTTTATTCGTTGACTCGTACAGCTCATCGTTCCATCGGTATTCGTTGCGGTATTCGCCGTTGCCTATGCTCTGAGGACCATAAATCTTGCGCAAAATTTTCCTCTCGAAAACTCCTAGTGTCGTCTCATCCGATGTTGACATCGTCCAAGCTTCTACACCATAAAGTAGGACGGGAATGATAACCGACTTGTAGAGTTTGATTTTGGTTCGTCGAGAGAGGACTTTACTTTTCAATAGCCTACTCAGTCCAAAGTAGCACCTGTTGGCAAGAATGATTCTGCGTTGGATTTCCAGGCTGACATTGTTATTGCTGTTAATGCTGGTTCCCAGGTAGATGAAATTATCTACAACTTCAAAGTTATGACTGTCAACAGTGACGTGGGAGCCAAGACGCGAGTGCGCTGACTGTTTGTTTAATGACAGGAGATATTTCGCCTTATCCTTATTCACCTCCAGACCCATAAGCTTCCCTTCCTTATCCAGTCTGGAAAAAACAGAACAAACAGAGCAATATCATCGGCGTACGCCAGCAGCTGTACACTCTTATAGAAGATTATACCTTCTCTGTTTAGCTCTGCAGCTCTTATAATTCTTTCCAGCATCAGGTTAAAGAAGGCGCACGATAGTGAGTCACCTTGTCTGAAACCTCGTTTGGTATCGAACGGCTCGGAGAGGTTCTTCCCAATCATGACGGAGCTTTTGGTGTTGCTCAACGTCAATTTACACAGCCGTATTAGTTTTGAGGGGATACCAAATTCAGACATCGGGGCATAGAGGCAGCTCCTTTTCGTGCTGTCGAAAGCAGCTTTAAAATCGATGAAAAGGTGGTGAGTGTCGATTCTTCTCTCTCGGGTCTTTTCCAAGATTTGGCGCATGGTGAATATCTGGTCTATGGTGGATTTTCCAGGTCTAAAGTCACACTGATAAGGCCCAATCAGTTCGTTGATGGTGGGCTTTAGTCTTTCACACAATACGCTCGACAGGACCTTGTATGCAATGTTGAGGAGGCTTATCTCACGGTAATTGGCGCAGATTGTGGGGTCTTTTATGGATTGGGCAGAGCACACTGACATTCCAATCGTCATGCATGCTTTTTTTCGACCATATTCTACAAAGAAGCTGATGCATGCACCTTATCAGTTCTTCGCCGCCGTATTTGAATAGCTCGGCCGGTAATCTATATGCCCCCGCCACTTTGTTGTTCTTCAGGCGGGTAATTGCTATTCGAATTTCTTCATGGTCGGGTAATGCAACATCTGTTCCATCGTCATCGATTGGGGGATCGGGTTCGCCATCTCCTGGTGTTGTACTCTCACTGCCATTCAGCAGGTCGGAGAAGTGTTCCCTCCATAATCCCAGTATGCCCCTGACATCGGTTACCAGATTACCACCTTGGTCTCTACATGAGGATGCTCCGGTCTTGAAACCTTCGTTAAGTCGCTTCATTTTTTCGTAAAATTTTCGAGCATTACCTCTGTCTGCCAGCTTCTCAAGCTCTTCGTACTCACGCATTTCGGTCTCTTTCTTTTTTTGTCTGCAGATGCGTCTCGCTTTCCTTTTCAGCTCTCGGTATCTATCCCATCCCGCACGTGTTATGGTCGTTTTCAACGTTGCGAGGTATGCAGTCTGTTTTCTCTCCGCTGCGAGACGGCAATCCCCATCGTACCAGCTTTTTTTTTTGTCGTTGCCGAAATCCAATTGTTTCGGCTGCAGCTGTACGCAGTGAGTTTGAGATGCAGAAGCGAGTGCGTATCTTTCCTTTTCTTTTTAATTTTTAATAATTCAGCTAAAATTATATTCATCTTTATCTTAATTACAGGTACAATAATCACAGTATCATCTAATTCTTGATTAGGAGCTTGTATAGGTTTAGAAATTAATTTATTATCTTTTATCCCCCTTTGGTTACGCGTGTTTCGATCAAGAGACAGCCAAGTAGCCTCAGGCCGTTTGGCGATGTTTCGTCATGGAGGCTGACACAAAATAGTATGTGAATACTATTACATCCTTGAAAATTAAATGTACCATTTTAATTATTCAGTCAAAAATTTTAGTAAAGTTGATGAAACAAATGTTGTCAAGGAAGGATAAAGGGCAGATTAGGAGCACTACAACTACCTAGTCCATATTACCCTCCAATAATGTTGTTCCGTCTTTCTGGGTATTTTTATATTTTTTCAGTTTGTAATATAATTTGCGTTTGGAGTTTTTGTTTAACAAAAAAAAAAAACAAAAACTAATTTTATTTTAAGCTAATCAAATAAATTTAATAGTATTAAAGCACGTATTTTTGGTGAACTATATACCGAAAAAAGTTTGGTAGTCCATATTTGCCTACTTTACTATACTGTCTTTTTGAAAACCGCATATCTAAAAAAAACAAAGTAATTTACATTTAATATTAACTATACTTGGTTCACCATACGAAAGTATAAAATCACTCAAATTAACTACCATGCACCTAAAGAGGTTATTCATATTTGCGAAAATATCGTTACCATACAATTTACAACGCCATTTATGGCAAAAAATACCAGCAATAAATTTTTACAAGCGTTTTGATTTCGCAAAAAGCGCATAAACAATGCTGAAACACGCAAAGCTATTTTTGTACATTCCGCGTTATACGACACTCAGCACTCAACCGAAGAGCAACCAACCAATCCGTACAAAGCAATTGGATTTCGCATAACTCATACGCCGCGTAGCACTGCACTTAAAATACGTACGCACGCACACATACACACATATATACTGGTGCGTGTGTGTGTTTTTCTATTTTTAACTGTTCGTTAGTTTGTAACGCTATCTAACTATTATTCCTCTTATGCCCATCAATCAACTCAAATTACGATAATATCAATTTTCCACGCTCCGTTCATTACTCGTTAGTGTTCGCTTGAAAGCGGCACGCACTTAGGTCTTTCAAAGTGTGAGTAGTGGCTGATGGCGATGTCTGGCTCAATTGCTTAAAAATAGATTTTGCTGCTGATTCCTGCCGGCCTCAAGCAGCTCCGTACGCAAGGGACCCCTTTTCGCCTTATTACTTTATGCTGCATTCCTCCGCATTGCAATGCTCGCTTTTTTGTTGGCGCAGTTCTCCATTGTGATACACGCTTTACGCTTTCTGCTGCTTGTAATTCCTTTATTCTCTTAGGAGCACTTTTTCCATGCATTTTCATTATTATTTCAATGAATTTTTATTCTCTCTGTTCTTACGCGATCTCCGACCTGCAGTCGTGTCAATCGGTGGCGAGGTCGTTGCACTGCCACGACATCCGGGGAGCGATTCGCTTTTTAATGCGCATATTATTAGTGCCATCAAATCGTCGTTAACGAGTTGAAGAGCTGAATAGTTAGTATTTAATGAAATACAGGGTGACATAGTTGGAACACCGTTTAAAGTTAAGATGTAATAAAAATTTAAAAGTGTGAGCCACTAAAGGCTTAGTTTTAGACCTCTCTGAATGTTAGTTTATAAAGCTTAGTAAGGGGATTATGTTTATATAACAAATATTGCTAATTGTTAGGTCTTTTGTGTAGCAACGCAGAAAGATTCCCAAACCTTTGATAAAAGTCTTTTCTCAAATTATTTAAAAATATGTTTAGTTTATTTTCAGAATAACCCTCTTAAATAGACATCCTTTTCGTTACATTTTGTTCAGTTTTCTCTTCCGCAATAGGTTTTACTTATTAGATCCCTAAGTGACAACTCTGTTCCAAGATTTGTGATAATCTTGGAAATTTCGAAATAACATTCTTCAATTTGATTGGGTTCGTTATTTGGTCCTGCCGTTCGTAGTTTTATCTCTACTCAATACACCAACCGCCATTTCATTATTCGTCGAATTTTGCACAACTTTCGTATTCTTTGTCATCATTTTTATCGCATGCAACTCTGTACTCATTGATATTTAAATATTGCATCATAAAAACTACTTAATACTTGTTTTGGTTATATCAGTTGACCCTTGGGTATGTTTAATCCAGTTTAATGCTGCATTGCACTAATATCCTTTTATGACTCAATTATGCATCCGAAGCAGAGACAATTTTAATGGTACCCAATATAGAATGTTACGAGATGTTAAAAGGAAATAAAAATGCTGTGATATTTAATGATAACGAATTCAGTGATTTGCATTTAATAAAAGTGAAAAGTTAAATTTAACGATATTATTTTTTTAACACAACAATTAGCAGTTACAATTTCAGATGAAGTTCTTTAGTTCATAGAACTCGTGTGGAGAGGTTGAGTTTGATCGAAAGTATACCATAAACGAAAGGTCAATTTATTTCACGGAGAAAATGTAAAACATTGCGCTACCTATTAGCGGTCGGACAGCAGTATTTAGAAGATATTGTTGTCTCAGCTGTATCATACAGACGACGAATCCGCATTAACGGGAAGAACGGAGTCGAGCCTTAGAGACGATGAAGACCTGGAGTATAGATCTTATCATTTAGTAGTCATAATTGGGCGTAGCACGCAGGATGCCACTGGAGCTTTTTCGACTATGTATCGAGACGGAGTCTGCCAAAATGGATCTGGCAGTCAATGAGGGAAATACGAAATATATATTGGCTACCAGAAGGAGTATTAGGAAGAATGCGTAGCGGGGGATTTTGTGTATCTTGGCACCGCCATCAACAGCAGTAATGATACCTGTTTAAAAATCCGACGAGGAATATCAATTACAAGTCACTGTTATTATGGGCAATTAGGATGTATAGCCTCTCCCGACAGACAAAATTAACACTCCATAAGTCTGTCATAGTACCCGTGCTTCAGTAAGAAACATGGACGATATCAAAAAGTACTGAGCTGCTCTTGGTGTGTTACAGAGAAAAGTGCTTCGCTACACTTTTTTGCCTTTATGTCTTGAGAGTCGGAAGTAAAGGATATAGATGTAACCATGTCTCCGGTGGAGTAACCAAATGGAAGAAGCAGAGACGAATCATGGTGTGTAAAGCAGAGGCGCGTGGAAGGCGTTATTACGTCACGACGAAATAAGGTTGATTTGGCTAATTAAAGAAAATAAGTAGTCATTATTGGACAAGGAAAAAATTTTCAAATATATTTCAGTGGTATAAAATCTATAAATTCAAACTTCACCTCGCTTTAAGCAGAAATATAAAATTTTAGCTCCTTTGCGCTATGATATCAAATATAAACTAAGCCGAATATTTTATTATGATGTATAACTACAGTCTTCAACGGTTTAGAGGTCATTTTGTGAGTACTATCAGTTAGTTAGAGTAAAGGAAATCTCAGGATACCTCTATTTTATCCAGTGTTCGGAAAGACACCACAACAGTAATCAGTCTGATACTTCAGAGATTCGTCTTCGACAAATGAGTTAGAAAAGAAAATTTCTCCACATCAGAATATTTATTTTAAATTTTAGCTGTATTTATAAAGAGTTTGGAGTACTTAAACAAAAAGCTTCAAAAACGTAATGTTCTGATATATTTGAGCTAATTTTCATATTATTTTCATTTAAACTAACTTGAATTACCAACACCAATTTTCGTTCCCATGAAAATTAATTCCTCTCTCACTTAGTTCTAATGAATTAATATAATAGTAGTTAATTAGCTCTCCTTGAGTCAAAGCTATCTGAGACCAACAGCTTCTGATTGCGGCATTTCAAGAGCATTTCTCATTTAACGCAACCACTTTCGCCCTTCAAGTAAATGTCAAATGAGGCTTTCCATTATGCAGCTTGAATAGTTCACTACCACAAACTGGCAATGTCATTTTCGTATATATCACTGCGTATATATATACATATGTGTGTATGATTAAATATCTAATATTTCACACTTCTATATACAAAAGCTAGCAGTACGTACACACATACATAAGCATATGAAAATTCATTCAAATGCGTAGAATAAATTTTGTGAAAGTTTGTTTGTATGTCTCTATGTACACAATATATATGTGCGTGTTGTTGCATTAGTCTGCGCAAATGTCATGGTCAACTGAGGAAGCGAAAACTCCTTTCATGCTGGTAACGAGCAGTCAACTAACGACGTCACAAGCTTATTTATGTACATAAACACACACACCCACACTTACATATGAATACCATTTATATAACAACACAAAATAAAGTGTCAATATGACTTGCCAATGTCAACAAAGACTGACAACCTCCTGTGAGCACCTCTATGAATGATAAGCATGAGAGGGTGACTGATAGTGAATATTGCACATGTGTAGCACACAAGTCAGATGCTCACATGAATCTCACATTGGTGAAGTGGAAGCGCTCCATGCACTTGAATATATACATTTAAAACAATTATCTGTTTATTATGCAAGTACATATGTAATTATATTTTCGATCTGCATCTCTTTCCTAGTAAATGCTTCATTCTTCTATTTATTTTAATTTGTTTATGTGTGTTTTTTAAATTAATTATGTTAATTGTGTTTTTCTAACTAAAAGAGAATATAAATTTAATAAAAAGTTCTTTGCTTTGAGCCAACTTATTGCTTTTGCTGGCAACTGTAGAAAGTGGAAATTAAAAGTTCAAAGTGAGAACTTTTAAATTTGTAATTAAATCAGCTAAAAGGCCTTATCGTGCAGCATTGAATTAAAGATTCTTTAGATGCTGAAAAGAAGTGTAGCAAACATCAGCTACTAAGATCAATTCAATATTATTTGCAACTCGCTAATCATTTGAATAATATAGTATGGCAAAAAGGATGAAAATTATTTGGATAACAGTAATGTTCGTGAAGTGACGGAGAGCAACTTGGAAGTACTGAGATCTCTTCAGAAGACTGAAACATATATCCGTTTCGAGCTATTTCAATGGATTCATTAATTACACTGGTGAACAAAATTTTAACCTTTTTTTCTCACATGAAAACTCATTAAATATTGACTGTACTATAGTCACTGAACAAGAGTACATGAGTGAAAAAAATTGACGAGTAAGGTTTTCTTGTAGCATCAAAACATATAAGTCTCTAACAATAATCTGCTAGAATTCATGCGCTACTTTTCCCTTGAAAGCGCTTCTCCACTTAGTAAATTCAGATGAGAGATTTTTAAGGTCAAATTAGACCCCAAAGCTTTATATGACATTGAAAGTTCATTTAACAAGTATTTGTAATTTTCTGATTTTTGGTTTCTTAGAAAATTTTTTTTACAAAAAATGTCCATGCGTGTTATTCCTGATCATTCTGTTTCAACGCTGTGAACCTTTATCTTATTCTTCAGATACTTCAGCGTACTGGCTTAGAACAACTTCCGAAGTAGAATTCTGACTTTCTGAACAATTTAGAGGCTTTGCCAGACAGTGCGGTACTATGTAGGAAGAGTCTGTTTTCCGAAGACAAGTTTGAATACTGGGTCAACTTTGAATCAAATAAAAATAGCAATCACTTACATGATCCTCTGGTACAGTCAAAATCATTGCTACAGCAAATAGCATATTGCTGGATTCTTGTTCAGACCGACCTAATAGCAGTCTCACACAAGTTACCCAATATTTACAGTGGGGAGCAAAAGTGAGTCCATGATCAACATTTTCATGTTTGAGCGCGCATAAAAAATAAACGAATGAAGTAAATGACAAAAACTTTTTTTTTCTTGAATATCTAGTTTATTTGTAACAATTAGGCGTAAAAAGCAAAATAGTAACGGAAGCAATAGCATAGTTATAATACAAAAACAAAAAAAAGGGGCATGTACTCAGTTTACAAAAACAAAAAAAAGGGGCATGTACTCAGTTTTGCACCATCCGTGAAAAAAATAAAAGAAATGCATTATTAATATTTAGTCCATAGACCCTTACTTTCTATGACATTTTTTATATGTTTTGGCATGCTCACGATTAGATTTTCAACAATTCCTTTCGGAATATTATTCCACTACTGTTCAACACGCCCCCAAAGATCGTTTAGGTTGGAGGTGGTTGATTGATACTGTCCGAGCTGTCGCTTCACAATTGACCATAGATTTTCAATTGGATTGAGGTCGGGACTTTGCACTGGCCACTCCATCACCTTAAAATTTGGTTTCCCAGCCATTCTTTTACAATTTTCACAGGTTGCTTGGGATCCCCATTTTGCTGAAAAGTGATTTCATGCTCTGGATACGCACACTGGTCAAGAAAATTGGGAAGCTGGGTTTGCAAAATACTTAAATAATATTTCTTACGCATAATCTCGTCAATTTTGTGCAACGGTCCCACTTTCCAAAACGTGAAGCACCAATTAGTCAATAATTATACGGAGAGACAATATATTTCTGACGATTTGTTTGGTTATTCCAGGAAAAGCTGTACCAAATCCGAATTATTGAGAAGCGAAAAATAAGTAAACTTAGAACGAATTATTATCAAAAATACGACATTTAAAACGTCTAAATAGAAGACATATTACATGATTTATGTGCTTACCACCATAAACTATTCCTACTATAAATTTCGTGTACAAAAAATTTAACGTTCTGCTTGTCCTTTAGGATATATTCAATTGAATTACAAAATATTAAGAAATTCAATATTCAGAACACTTAATGAGTCCATACCACATAAAAATCGCTCAATTATATTACCAGAAATCATTTGGAACGAAAATTAAATAGATAATAACTTTAGAAGAGTTTTAGGGTTTGGTAGATTTCTTCGATTCTTTAGAAATTAAAAGGAATATAGGAAAAAAATTATTTTGGGATGTACGTATATAAATTATAATATTATTAATTGACAACTAGTGTGTATTCCATCGAGTTATGTACAGGTATAGATTCTAGTTTGGGCACATCTATAATTTATCCGTGTTTAATTTATAAACATCGTCTTTATTTTTACATTATACTATCCCATCCAAAACGAAATATTGTTTACGAAGGCAAATATATATTTCGGAAATGATATGAAGTCAGCTGTGGTTTCCCCATGAGGTGATTTTTTATATTCATAATACTTTGACTGAAGTTAGTTATTTATTAAATTAAACATGACATTGCCTTATGTTATCCGGCTTGTATTATTATTGCTTTAACTGTTGTTCAATTGCTACTATATTACTTTGAAATGCAGCGCACAGCTAGTAAATACTTTTTCACTTTTAATGATATTTCTAAGTTAAGCATAGTGTTTATACATATGTATTACTGGCACAAAAACTTAATTTAGATTTAATCTACAAATTAATGTATTTTAAAATTTTTATAACAATATTCAATTCAAAACATAAATCTTTATCATATTCATATCGAGTTTAATAAATATTTTTACAAAATGTTGTTTATATATTTTAAGGCCTAAATTACAATTATTACTACGGATGATACCATTTTATTGTCTGTAACTGTATATTTAAAAAAATAGTAATCGTATTTGTTGTTGTAAGTGTTCTAAAGTGCTTGTTCATATATTTATTGTATTTATAAAACAGAATTCTTCAGTACAGCCTAAGTTTCATACTGCAAGATACACGATTTTCGCATTCTTTTAAGGTTTTGTTCATTTTATTTATTAGAAAATATTATTACCTTCATAAATATATTTGTAAATAAAATTTAAATACTTAAATATTGAATAAAGAATTTACCATAAGCATTTAATAAATAAATAATATTTAATACTTTGCATATAAACGGGTACTTGATACACCCTGGAATCGCTTTCCCGCAAATATTGATTAATATATATTATATAACCAACAATTTCATTTCGCTTTCATCTTTCGTTCGCATAAATACTAATTTTCGCCTAAAGCATAAATCATTTCAAAATTCAGAAAAAATTAAACAGAATTGAGTTATTGTTGTTGTTTGAAAAAAAAAAATGCAAAAATAATATAGTAAATTATGCTGAAATTGTATGTAAAATTTTTCTATGTGGTAATTGTGTTCTACTTTGGTTCTAAAAGAAGTCTTTTATTGTTTTATTTCGTTTTTTCTTGTTTTCTCAAAAACAACAAAAACGTGTCTTTTCCTGTAAAAATGCTAAATGCCAAACTACTACTACTACTACTACTACTACTGTACTACTACTCTCTATTTACCAATAAAAATTAACTAAAAGTTTGCATACTGCACGGATATTGTAAGTCTCACTCGAACCGTCATATACTTATATATTATTAATGTATATTTATTTACATATATATATAAAACTGTATCTATGTATGTCTACGAAATATTTTTACTCTTTCTATCTTACATACAATCTACAAACTCTTTCTCTCTCTCTCTCTTACTCAAAAATTTCGTAAACTTTACATATGCGCCTTAGTATATGCTATACAAAATTGTTTTATACTTGCATACAGCTGCATTTAATTTGAATTTCCGCTTTGCGTTACAATTGAGTTTCATTCGAATTTCCAGACAATGTTCATCCAAAAATGCGATTCAGTCTCTCACCACCACCATCATCCAAGTCCGCTTCCGTCATAACATCGCCCACCAATATGCAGGCCAATTACGCACAAAGCAATTACAATGAACCACGTGCTTCCGGCGTTGGCGCCCGAAGTGACGATGATATCTCGCCCGCCAAATCGCCGGCAGTCGTCGCTGCAGCGCCAGCAAAGAACGAAGTAGACGATGAGGCGGCATCCGACTACAATCAATGGTTGCACGCTATGAAGCTGGTGGCGCGGCTGCCAGGCGGCATGCCACCGGAATTTAGACGCAAGGTAAGCTGTAGCCGCATGCAATTGTCGGCTAACCCGCTTGACCGGAAGTATTTGTGTAATTGCTTTTTAATTGAAAAATGTTTTTACACGCTTTCACGTTGTCTGCATAGTTGTGGCTATCGCTTGCAGATAAATATTTGAAATCGAAGAATGTGGACTGGGCCAAAGAGGAGGAGAAATGCTTTTGCGAGAAGTGGCGCGAAGATGACGAAGAGCTGGGCATACAAATTGTCAAGGTACGCTATCTTTAACCAAACTCTCTTTTGAACTTTTGAAGAACCCACATTGTATTGCAGGACTTGCACCGCACCGGCTCGAATCTGTGCACCGGTCCGGCGGGTTCGATCAATCAGGCCAAACTGAAGCGCATACTTTTGGGTTATGCGCGTTACAATCCAGAGGTCGGCTACTGCCAGGTAATTGTTTAATCATCTTAATACTCAAATGCGGTCTTCTTCACAACGAAATCGTTTCTTCTTATCGTGCCGCAGGGTTTCAATATGCTTGGCGCGCTAATACTACAAGTCATGGAGAAGGAGGAGGCCGAATCCATGAAGGTGATGATCTATCTGGTAGAAGGTATTTTGCCGCCTGGCTACTTTCATGGTTCCATGGGTGGCTTGCAAGCCGACATGGCGGTGTTTCGTGAGCTGATGCAGACAAAGCTGCCGCGTCTGGCGAAACATCTGCAAAAGCTGCAAGGTCCCAGTGAAAACGCCTACGAGCCGCCGCTCACAAATGTATTTACTATGCAATGGTTTCTAACGATGTTCTGCACCTGTCTGCCCATGAGCTGTGTGCTGCGTGTCTGGGATCTTGTGCTCATCGAAGGCAGTGACGTGCTGCTACGTACAGCGCTTGTGCTATGGAGCCTGTTGGAAGAGTAAGTGTACTTGTGTATTAAAGAGTTCTGTATACCCTACAACCATTTGTTACAGTCGCGTGCTGAGCACTCGCACCGCTGATGACTTTTACGGCAAAATGGGTTCGTTCTCGAGCGAATTGCTTAATGGACATCTTATTGACTCGAATGGCTTGATTGAGAAAGTGGTGCAGCTCGGTCCGATACCGGATATACAGAAATTACGCGACAAGCACCTATACAATATTACTCCGCTACACCACAAGCAAGGACTACAGTAATTTCATAATTTGAAACACAAATTGTTTATGGCACTTTAATTGGTTTCTTATTTTAGATTCTACTACGATGACGAAGAGCCTGGCTCGGATGAGGAATCGCGTCTGGCTGTCGCTACTGTATGGGGTATGCCTTGGGGTCGTCGCGGTTCGCAAGGTCACACTGCTAACGCTACTAAGCAAGTAACTGAAAATAAAGAGCGTTTAGCATTGGATATTTCACTGCTGAAGAAGCAATACGATCGTCTGCGTGAACGTCAACGTCAAGCACACATTATTTTAACCACCGCCTGTTCCACAGCGCGTCAGAGCGCTATCGCCACAACTTCCACACAATCCAACCAGTCGGTCACTATGAATCAACTACTAATGGGTCGTCCTGCCATCGTCACGAACAAAGGTAGACGTCCCCCACCGGGCGCTATACCACCCGCCCGTAAGCCATCTCTGCCCACAGTGCTGCACTCACGACCACCTGAGCGGCAACTGCGACGTGGGGAGACTTTACATTGGCGTGATGCTGATATAAGCAAGCGTCGTAGAGATAGTCTTACTTGGAAGGAGATTAAAGCGGATCGTGCTACATTGTTACGCGACGGTGTAGACGCTATACCAAAGTCACAGAAACTTCGTTCGCGTATGGGTAAGAGCGACTCATCGTCGTACAGCGAAGAGAGTGAGGAAGACGACGGCGAAGATGGCTCAAGTACCGATACAAGCCTTTGTGATGAGGACGACCCGAATTCTGGCGCTGATAAAACACATTCCTCTTCAATTGAGAATAGTCCCAAACGTAGATTAAAATCATCACGTAAAGCCAAAGAACTCTCAATGAAGTTAGAAGCATTGAATGAACCTAGCGATAGTGAGAAAGAACGTAAACGTCCGAAATCTTGGGCACCGTCCTCAACTGAGATTCCTTTCATGCTTATGACATCCGATTCGCCGACATATAGTGGCGATGAACAAAAGTCAGCACGTTCGCATCATTTTGAGGAATTGATAAAGGAGGAGGAAGATAGCTCGACGGAATGCGATCGTCTCGGCTATAAAGGTGCAACGGCACCAGTGGACTGGTCTGCCACCAAATTCTCATCCATCGCTGGTGATCTGGCTACCACAAAGCTGGGTGCACTGCATATTCAGACAGATGTCTTAGAGTTTCCTGTGATAACAAGCACAAGTCAACTTTCTCCAATGCCAGATATAGCTGCATATCTCAATAGTTCCAACATTAGTCCATTGCCAACACCGAAACCACTATTCCTCGACTCAACCAATTCACTGGGTAGTGGCGACGATGGTGAAGAGGGTAAACGATTTGCTGTCAGTGATGATGGTGTCACCAATCAGTATTTCGAACGTGTCAATAGTGTAGAGAGACCTACAAAATTAGACTTATTTTATTCGCTCAACGAAGAGGATGGCATACGTAGAGACGTTGATGAAGTTGCCGACATAGTTGAAGAGGAGAAAAGTCATAGAACTGCTGAAGCAAATACAAGCGATGTCTGTGAAAATAATGGTGTGGAAGATAGTACCAAAGAACTTGAAGCCACAGACGCAGACTCTAACCGACGCATGGAATTGCTTATGGACTACTCTGAAAAATCATCAGCGGCTTTCATCGCTGAAGCTACCAGTGAGCTCTCCACAAGTTTAAGACAAGACAGAAGTAAAGATTTGCAGGAGGCAGACGATTTTGGTAATACAATTCATTGCAAAGAGGATAATGATGAAATATCTAGAGAAGCAATTAGAGATGACAATATACCTGGAGAAGCAGCTGCACATTTCGAAGAAACCTCTACAAAAGTTGAAGGGCCCAAAGTATATGAAAATAAGCTGAAATCAGTGGGACCTAGGAAAGCAAATACGTTGAGCAGCGCATGTAGAAAACGACGTGATCCTAGACGTATGACGTTAACACGCTCAGCAACAATCGAAATTGAGGAGCGATTTCAGGCACTGGAACGCAGGATGAGTGAAGATAGTTTTCGTACCGACAAAGGGAAGACAAATGGTGAGACCATATTTGTTGAAGACCGTGCAAAGAAAATACCAACAACTGCTGAGTTGGAGCAGAGATTGAACACACTGGAGAAAGAAATAAACATGGACGCGAATGTGAGGAAAAGGTTTGCAGACAGTAGCGAATTTAGAGATTTGTCTAAACACAAATCCACAGAACTAATAAACAGACCATTTACAGAATCAAAACACGTAGAAGATTCAAGCAAAAACTACAATGAGAATTCTAAAATTGAAGAGTTAAAAGTTAAGCCACTCCAGACCGAAATTAGTAATAGTATACCTGATGTTGTACACCCCGAAGAAACACTCGAAAATTCATTGCCCAAACGAGCAAGCAATCACATACCTTCAACTATAGAACTCGAGGATCGCTACAATGCTTTGGAGAGACAGTTAAGCTCAAATGGTTTGCCAAGTAAAAACTCTATGGATTTGCGACGAGATGATAAAACGGACGACGGTAAGGATGTACCAACTCCACCCAATACACCAACCGAAAGTAATAAGCAGCATTTAGAGAAAGGTGAGAGTAAAATGAAACACAAAAGTGAAATTGAAACTGAAACTGAACCGGATTTGGAAGAGGAAACTAATGAAGCTGAGAAGCCGCGGTTAAGGAAATTGCCGTCTACTGCCGAATTGGAAGACCGATTCAATGCGTTGGAACGAAAAATGAGCATACAAAAGTCAAGTCCCTGCAAAACAAAAAAGGAGCCACCCGACGAAGCGACTGTCAAAGAAAAAAGTACGAGGAAAGAGACAACAAAAGATGAAGATAGCGAAGTTAAAAGTGCAATTAAAGAAACACCCGAATCTGTCAGTGATGAAGGTAGAAAAACAGAGGCAATTGAAGAGAAAGTAGAGAAAGATGAACAAGTAGAATTACAGACCGAGCGTGGTAAAAAAATTAAAGAAAAAGAAACAAAAACTAGTGAAGAAGATGAGAAAAAGCTTGACAAGTCTCCAAGTCGGCATTCAGTAGACGGAATTCAAGGCGACAATGTTCAAAAAGACACCAGATCGGCTACTAGTATAACTAAAAGAGAAAACGATGCAGACCAGAAGCAGATGAAAGAAAGTAAACAATCTAATAATACTAATAATGCAAACAAATCAGAAAATAAATCAAAAGAACGCGATTGCGGACATAACGAAGAGCCTGTGGAAGAAAGTAAAAGTGAAGAATCAAAAAAATCGGGCAGAAAATCGCCTCCAAGTACGGAAGAACTTGAGAAGCGCTTTAAGGCTTTAGAAAAACAAATGAGTAGCGCCAGCTTGACCGGTAACAAGGAAAAGAAAAGTACAACAGAATCTGTAAAAACACACGAAAAGAGGAACAAAGAAAACCAACTTGCGCAAGACTCGGTAGAGACTGTCAAAGAAACGAAAAGCTCACCAACTGAGAAAAGTCGGATAAAGCCAGAGACAAAAGAAAGCACCACAGAACCAGAAAACGCGGTGGAAAAGTCTAAGAAAGAATTGAAATTGTCAGCAAAAACTGAAAAGGCAAAACCAAAGAACAATGAAGAGAAAAAAATTTCAACACAGAACGAAGAAAATCAAGCACAAATTCAATTAGAACAGACCAAACAAGTGCCACAAGCCGAACCGGCAAGGGATACTGAAGCAGTCAAAAACTTTGAGGAGAAGTGTAAGCAAGTCAACAGAGAGTTAACTAAGCAAGATTTAGCCGATCTCGAGCAGACACAGGACAAAGTAAAAACATCTGATCCTAAACTAATTGAGGCATTTAATGAGAAATGTAAGGAGGTCAATGAGGAATTGTCGAAAAACGCTGAAAAGATAGAAATCGAGTCAGAAGCGTCAGGGAATAGCAAAGCTCTAAATGTAAGCAGCAAACGGCGCGCCTCTGAACCGCCAACTACAGAAGACTTGGAGAAACGTTATGAATCTTTAAAAAGGCGAATGAGCACCAAATCCATAGTTGAGAAAGAGCCAGGAATAAAGGTCAAGTCTGAGACAGTTTTGGAGGAAGAGTCACATGAATCACCAGAAGTAAGGGTTATTGCGAAGGAGGCGAAAAGGAAAACTTCGGAACCCCCGAGCACCGAAGACTTGGAGAGCCGTTACGAGGCATTACAGCGACGAAAAAGTGAGCAAAATGCACAACAAGTCGTAAAGGAGCAAGAAAAAAAGAAGACAGCAGAGAAAGCAGCCCACGAAAACTCAACGAAAAGCACGGTTAAACATAAACCGACGAAAGTACGTGATGATGACGAACAAAAAGCAGCGAAAGAGGAAACGCGGAAGTCAAAGACGTCTCACATACCCGTCGCTCCACCTATGCCATTAAAGGATTCAACAGAAACACCATTCAAGGACGAACAACACCGAGCGCTGATAGAAGAGTTCCAGAGTAAAATTAAGGTGCAACCTAATGGTGAAAACCTAAAACCGAGTGACATTAATCCAAATCGTCGAATAATACCAGAGCGACAACGAGCATCACCGTTCGATGGAACCTCGGAAACACATGCAAACACCGCTTTCTTTAGATCGGAGAATTACGAACCCTGGTACCATCAATCATACAAAATGGTTCGTCGTTTCTCCGATTTACCATCAAGAGCTGATCTTGAGAATCGCTTACAATTTTTGGAAAGACAATTGATCATGAAATTCTACAAGCAGCGCTGTGCAAGTGATTCCGAAGTGGCATCGAGGAAGCATTTCGCCGATTTGAAGAGTCAGTCCGCAGACGACGAAGTACCCACCACATCCACACGTGCTCAACTGCAAACAGCTGATGATTTGGAGAGGCGCGTGTTAGCGCTAGAAAAACAGTATAGTGAAAATAGTCTCAAATTGTTAGAAGCTGTGCGGATCAAGGAACAACAAGCAGCTGCTGAGACAGACTCACCGCGGCGACTCAGTTCGGAGACTGTTGATGCGACCGGTAAGGAGCTCGTACGTTATGTCGGCGAACTCGAAGAAACTGGCGACATCAAACCGATAAATATAAGCATAAATATCAAAATGATGGTCAAGCGAAATGAGGACATTGAGACAAGCACTAAGCCTAAAGATAATCTCCCAACAGCAGCAGAATTAGAGAAACGCCTTGAAGTGCTAGAACAGCAACTAAAGTTGTCCAGATCACGGCGTGAGGGTAGCATCGATCAATCTAATACTGATGCGACGCAGGAATTGAAGAGATCAGTAGAGCTCTCTGGTGAAGCTATAGTCAAAGAAAATGAAAACGTTGAAGTTGTCAGTGAAACGCCCGAAATTAAGAAGGTTGTAAAAGAAGTATTAAATGAGGAATGTAAAAGTGACAACAGAGTTGCCGAAAGTGTAAGCAACAAACAAGAAGACAAAGAAAATGGACAGATAAAAGATAATGCTTCAGAATCTTTAAGTAATAGGAAAGATGACAGAGAAAAGGGTCAGATAAAAGCTGATGCTTCAAAAGCTGAGAAGACATTAGAAAACCAACAAATAGCGCGTTCAAATAAAGAATCTATTGAAAATAAGGACAAACCTAACGATAATGATAAAAGTAATACGAACTCCATACCTCAGCAAGTTGATGAACATATCGACAATAAAACGCAGAACTTGACAAAAGAACAAAAAGCAAGTGAAGAAAGCGTTCATTCCAACAGTATTTCAATGGAAATAGATGCAGTTGCAAAGAAAACACAAGCCCAACGCATGAAGGAAACAGAAAAGGTTGAAGACCTTGAAGAGGTACAAAAAGAGCCCTACCAAGAAAAGCGTGATGAAAATAAAATTTCAAACGAAGGAAATGCAAATAGGGAAGACACTGAGTGTATGGGCGCTCCAACACAAACTGCCATCCAAGTTGGAACTTCCGATCCCAACAAAAAAACGCTCGTATTGTTGCTTGATAACGAACCAAAAGCTGTTAAGGTACGACGACTGACACGCGCCAACACCGAGGAGCTAGAGAACCTATTTCAAGCGCTCGAAAAACAGTTAAGTGACCGCAATCTTATTAAATCTGAAGATGGCAAATTGATGCGAGCAGCCGATAAACCGGAAGTGGCAACTTCAGAGGAATCTAAAGCGATAACTCAACTGTCTAAAGAAATAGAAGATTATACTAAATCGGATAAATCAGTAAAAGGGAATGAAGCAACTCCAGAAAAAGTCGTAGTTGCGTCCAAAACACCTACAGCTGAAGACTATGACTGGGGAACGGATCCAGTTAAGCGACATTTGAAACGTAAAACAGCACATCTGCCATCAACCAAAGAATTAGAAGCGCGTTTCAGATCACTGGAACGACAAATAAAACTACTCGAAGATGTGGAAAAAATCGACGTTGAACAGCGTTTAATTGAAATTGAGCGCAAAATCAAATTGCAATATTCGTTGTCGCACGAAAAGGATTTGACGAAATTCTTAGAGCTCTGTGAAGGCAAGAACCTGGACGAACTGCCCGAAGCTATATCGGCAGCACGTGATAAGTATCAGCCGGATGATGGAAGTGCTACTAGAACACCCACTCCCAAGAAGGATAGAACACCATACACCTCTCCTTCGCGTAATAAAGAGAAGACTCCTTATACATCGCCGGCGCACACACCACGTGAGTCCCGTAGCCCCAAGAGACACACCTCCCCCGGACGTGTTAGGTATGAGGATGAAACGGTAACAAGCAAAAGTCCCAAACGTCGTGTTTCGCCGGGACATGTTCGGTATGAGGATCCAAATATACCATCGACGGAGGATCTCGAATATCGTTTTCGTGCTTTGGAATTGCCCAGATCAAAATCGAGAGAATCGCTGAACAGCAAATCAAAAAAATATGTCGAAGATTCAAAGAAATCACTAATACATCCTTTGGAAATGTTGCTAGACCCCAGTCCAGATGAAGACGCCATACCATCAACCGGCGAACTAGAACACCGTATACGTATATTGGATGATAAAAGAAAAGCGCTTTCGCCTTCTCGACGGACACGTTCACGTTCGCCAACCATTGAAGATATTAAAAATAGAAAATTAGCTGAAGCACAACAACCGAGAACACCCATACATAATTTAGAAAAGCTTGTCGTATCTCCGACTAAGAAGGAATTGCCTACAGCTGAACAGCTAGAAGCACGTATGCGTGCGCTAGAAGAAGAGCATTGCTTCGACTTTAAAATGCAGAAGTCATACCAAGAGTTCAATCGAAAGCTAAAGGATGCCGTGTCACCATCACTTTCCTTTGAAGAATTCAAAGCATCAAAATCACGCGAGGAAAGCCCAAGACGTGGCGATGGAAATCGCCCAAGCACACCAAAATCCGCACTACGAGACACCGCCAGCAGTTATGAGGAAGGACAATACAGATCAACCAGTCCCAAGGCTATACGATTCCGTGACGAAGAAGCTGATTATGTAGCTAGTATACCGTACAGACCCAAATCGCGCACGGATACACGTGATGTCACTGGACGAATGGTGGGCACCATTAATTCTGGCGCTTTAGAACTAATTGAAGAAAATTCTAAATATCTTCAACGTATTCTTAAGCAGACTCTTACAGATTCATGCAGCAGCATAAATGCTATCGGACATACGACGGAAGGACTTGACGAGTTTGGCAGTCGACTTATGAGGGTGAGTTATGCTTGACACTTACAGTTAGTTCGCTAATTAATATTGATTTCGTGCCGCTGCAGGAGACTTCACCGCTACAACGTACCGGCAGTCACACTGGCGTACCGCTGCGTACCAATGACAACATCAACGAGCGCTTGGATTCCATTAAGAATACGATCAAGTCCATCGATACGTTGTGTGAAGAGAAACCGTATCGCAAAGAACGTTGTCAGCGATATATCGATTCCCTATTTTCCGACTCGATACACTTCGCCAGTAAGAAGACCTCGCTAGAAGATCTCTCACGGTCGGAGAGTCGTGCCCATGAATATGCGCCCGCCATACGTGTCTCAGATCACAGCCAAAGGCATTCAGACTATTTATACGGACGCACGATGGGTTCGGCCGATTCTATACGTTCGACGAGTCCATTGCGCGCAGCCAGTCCATTGCATCATCGTTCAAATCGGGATTTGCGACGCGAAATTTCACCACGGCGACGACGCGAAGAAGAGCGTGAAGAATACCAGAGTAGGGTAAGACGTGAAAATATGTTGCCAAATTATTATTTATTTGATAATCATAGAGATGTAAGTAGTAGTAGTTTAATTAAGTTTCATAAAGTAGATAGACAACTAGACACATACAAATATGATGATAGAGACAGATCAAGTTCACGATCGGCCTCCAGATCGCCGTTGAGATCGCCGTATGGATCGAGGGAGACGATGATGACAGAAAGGATGTTGCACGACAACACCACCAAAGTCAGCACACAACAACACAACACCTACACCAACAACAGCTGTCCCGACAACGACCGCAACAAAACAAAAACACTAAAAAATAAAAATTTCGAATTGGATTTGGACAGACCACAAGCCTACACAATGCATCACCACACTACGGACAAGCTACTGGGACTCGATCCACTTAAACGCTCCAATACACCCGTCTATGCGCCCGGTCGACTTGATATACGTCACACCACAGTAACATCCACCTTCTACGATCGTTTGTTGGCCGAGAAAGAGATTGAGCGAAAGTTTTCGCGGCCATCTAGTCGTTCGCCCATCGTGTCACCTTCGGTAACCTCAAAGAGTTATGTGGATTTGGCCAGCGCAAGCGCTAAGGCTCTATATCAAGACAAATCTCCTACGTCGGCGGTAACAATGCGTCTAGACAGGTCCGCAGGCTTGACCGGCTTGTCCAATACAGAAAGACCACAACATTATCGAAATTCGATGTACGGCAGTTATCCGAGTAGCGCCTATAGCGCCAGCAATCAGACACACCTTACGAACAGCAACACGACCACCCCGAAATTTAGTACCAACACCGACACCCACACCACCATCACCACCAACAATTATACTACCGCTACACACAATTCGTCCACCACAATAACCACAGGTAATTCAAGCACTTATTCGTACGAAAGCACTAAGCTCACTGGGTACCCACGGGTAGCCGAAGCTGCTAATATGGACTTACGCATACAAAGTTGTGATAATATACTGATGCAATTGAAATCTGCTTCTATAACTGCAGCTGGGTTAGGGCATATAAGCAACAGCACAACAACGACTACAACAACAACAACAACAGCAAGAACAACAAATACGACTGGGACACCGACGACGTCGACTGAGACGGTGGTGAGTAACCGTTTGCCTGTCTCGACTGCGACTAATTATCGAATTGGTGGTTTGAGCGATAATACAACAACTAACTACATCACTAACTTCACTTCAACACCAGCTACAACAACAACAACAACAATTACCAACTTTTCCTTCTCCTCTATGAACATCACAAATACGCCTATAACAACAACAACAACAACAGCAACAGTAGCAAACTTGAACATCAATAATAGTTTCACAGTTTTGGACAGATCAACAACAACAACAATAACATTACCACCACCAACAACAAAAACAACAACATTATTTAGTACCGACACCAAGACAATGACCACGACAACAACAACAACAACAACAACATCATATACTTACAATTTGTATAATCTGACGACGACAACAACAACAACAATGACCGCAACAACAACAAATACCACAGCTGTTGGCAGTGAAAACACCAACAAATTCATCACAAATAATTCGTCTCCATCATTTCTGTCCTACAATGCGACTAGTGGCGGCCATCATTACACAAGTACTAATACACCCCTGGGTATGGCTCTACCAACAATGCAATCAACTTCCGTTACAACAACATTCGCCTCATTGGGCCTTTACACTAGTAATTTAAATAGCTACAACAATAATAACAACAACAACATTGGCAGCAACAACAGCCATTTGAATTAGTACAACAACAGCAACATGAAAATTTGATTGAAAAGTGAATATGAACTGTGAAGACCCTTGGAGTTAACCGCGCTGCCTAAAATGCATATAGTAAAAGCTAAATAAATGAATGAAAAGAAAACCGAAAACAAAAAGCAAGTGAGTGAGTGTAGTGTAGGAGAGCTAGCAAGTGCTGAATGTTGTGTGTGTCTGTAGTTGAATTGAGTAAATACAAAAATGTTGTTAACAAGTTTTTAGCATCAGAGCTAAGTAAGATAGAAACTATATTTACATACATGAAAATATTAAAGTAGTTATACATGCATATACTGTAGTGTGAAGGAACTTGTAATCAAATCGAGAAGAAACCGAAAGCGGAAAACCATTAGAACCTTTAGTTTATTGTACCAGTAAGATATGGCCGATTATGCCAGCAGGAATAATAAAGTCGAAATTGGATAACTCAAACTAATGGAAAACGAATGAAAGAATTGTTAATAATTCTTAAATTAAATGTTCGAACTTGTCGGAATTTAGTCAATTGACTTTATTTCATCGACAGCAAGCACTCTTTCGAAGTCAATACGGTCTTCTTTCTATAATAATGTGCCCAGGGTTTCTTTATGTTTGCGAATGAACAGAACTTATATTTCTTTTTAATATGAAATACCTGAGACTTTACGCTCAAAAACTTCCCCACATAACCTTTATAAGAACGTGTATGAGAAAATTTTTTTCTATTGAAACACGAGCACTTTTTAGAACCAAAGGCCTTTTCCACCAATTATCTAGCCATTACGTAAACCTCGAGAAATTTAATCCAAAGGGTACAAGTAATATTCCTAGAACTTCGTTATGTTTCCAATTGCTTAGAGATACTACAATCAATGATTTCAGCTTCATAAATAGATGCTATCAATATCCAAGGTTTCCGTAAGAGTGAATCACATTTTTGTCATACAGTCAGGCTGAAAGCTTGTATCGTTTCACTTCTTTTTAACAAAATTAAATTTTATTATTCCATATAATAGTCGGCCAGGACGATACACCCCTATAGCGAGCTTCCAACTTTTCGATTTTGCCTCAATATAGATCTCATTTTAGTCGATTTCTATCTAGCAACCATATTAGATAGGTCTGTGATCAGATCCGAAAAATGTGGAGGTTGTGAAAGCTATTTGAAGATCAATTCGAACATTTTTGCATCGTTTTTATTGATGGCGACAGTGCTTTGTCTTGATAAAAATAACCATGAAATGAGAACATTTTCTGCGATTTCGCTCCAATAACGTTCTATACAATCGAAGAAGCATCAATTCTGTTCTTTTCAAGAGAGCATATGAATATTTCGTAATACGCATACCAAAATTTAATTCCCTCCCTGATCGATGGCATCATGAGTTTTAATATTTTATTGGAATTGAATCATTTTGCGTTCATTTCACCACCATTTGGTTTGAGTTATCCAATTTCGATTGTAAATGTAATGTAATGTAATGTTTGCACTTAGAATACTTAATACCGAGTACATGATTAATCGCCTTGCACGAGTTTTAAGAGAGTAACCGATTTTTGAAAATATGTAGTTTGGGCAACTAAGAGTGATACATATAAACGAAAAAAAGGTTGACCTGTAAGAAAATATGTATGTAGTGTAGTGGAGACATCGCAAATAAATTTGAAACACAATTTAATGTGTCAAGAAAACAATAATTTTACATTTAGTATGCAGTGTTTTACCCAAAAAACTAGGTTACTGTGCGCCACGCTCAAGTAAAATGTGCGTAATTTTAAAAAATTCAAAAATTAATAGCAACAGAAAATGTAGTAAATAGTCTCTTGTTACAGAGGTTTCAATGTTCAAAACAAATGCGTAACTTTATTAAACAATTTATAGAATTCTTGCTAATGGACAATTTATGAAAAAATATATTATTCCTTTAAATTCTATTCTATAACTAACCATATTTCAAAGATGTATTTTTACTGTTACAATGTTAATTCGCACACCAAATATTCGTAATTTTCACATGACCTCTCGGTATATATCATGTTATGTAGCTCGGCGAAGAAGAATCGATAAATGGATGAAATTCCAGACATATATTTCGCTAAAAATCGGTTGAAAATATTTTAGTTTACAGCGCGAGCAGTTTTTGAAAATACAGTATTAAGATAATCGCGTTCAAGGTCTCGGTACGATTAATAACAAATAAAAAGATTAAATAAGTAAAACATCCAAAAAAGTTAATTAAGATGTGGGAGTCTCACAAAAAAATGCACGTGACCATACCCATGACTCCAACTCTCCTAGAATTTTAACAAATAAAAAAATTGTATTCTAGAGTAATCTCACTAAGGAGATTCTCCAAAAAATTCAGTAGAACTTGAGAAATCGTGGGCATTGTTTTGAAAAAACACAGCTTGGAGAAAAACGCGTTTGAAGTTTCGCGTCAAGCCGAGCCAGTTTGAACCTGCGTCAGGAAAAAACCTGTATCTCTGAAAATAATTTTATTTTTAAAAATCCTCTTGTAGACGTATTCTTAAATAATTAACCTTTGAAAATACAGTAGTTTTCCAAAATAACGAATATTCGTTTTAACGAAACCCGCTTATAACGAACAAGCAAATTTGTTGCATTGAGTACCTTAAATAACGAACATCGGGGATTTTTAAGTACTCGGTTTAAAGAACAACATGAAGAAGACTTATGAAGGAAGAGAAAAAACAATCAAATAACATCAAACCAGAATTAAAAATAAAACTAGAAAAAAATTCAAAATGAGCAAATTGAAAAAATTATGAATTTTATAAAAAAGCTTAAAATTATTGATCAGCGCCAAATACAAGTATAAGTGTCAGAATTGGTCCATTTTGGAAGACTTTATCGGATTTGAATTGTTTTGTTTTGGTTTTTCATTTTTTAACAAATAATTAATAAAACGATTTATTAAACTGCAATTTACGGATATATAACAAATTTTTATTGAAAAACATACCTCTAAGTGAGTACTCGAATTAACGAAAAATTCGTAACATCGGAACAGGCCTGACAATTAACGTGTTCGTTATTTCGGAAAACTACTGTATAAACAAAAAAAAAAAAACAATTTTAACTGTAACACATTATGAAAAAAAGTATTTTTGAAAATTCTTCCCCTAACAAATTACATGACATGAGTTCTTAATTATCCAGGGTACTCTTTTATTATAACACAAAATCAGTAAATTCCTCTATTACAATTAATTAATAATTAGATTTTTCCCCAATATTATGGTATTTAAAGGATAATTTAAGATATTAAGGAGTTTCGGAAACTGAGCAAAAATGGATAAATATAGGCATTAAATTAAATTAGGCGCATTATTTTTTGGAAATCATTTCACTGGTTCCAATAAAAAGCAGTAATCAGGTTTTGTGTAGTTATATTCATTTTGAATATACAGTGCACTCGCGGTAACGTGAACTAATTAAAACCAAGGGAGTTCACGTTAGTGAAAATGTTCACGTTAGCGATTGTCGAATTTGAAGACGCAAAATAACTTCAAATTGCTAAATTCAGGATTTTTACACATTTAAATGTAAAAGTATTTTATTATTGCCATTAATATGTTCATGGGTATGAACATACATATTAAATTGCGAATAAAATTTCACATTAGATTTATTCATTAAAAAATCCGTTCTTTCTTCTTTTTCTGCTGCTTTTTCATTTCTAATAGCTGAAATACTGCTTTCTCCCTTAAGCGTCTAAGTACACTCATGTCGCTTTGATCAACCATTGCATCTCCAGCCCATTGCAATGCCTTGTTAAAGATTTTAACTGCCTCACTAATGTATTCAGTGTTGTCCGTATGTTAATAAAAAGTGTAGTGAACAAAAATTTTGTTCACGTTACTGAGCTTTTTAAGTAAGTTTGTTCACATTACAGAGTAGTCAATGTAAAAAAAGCGTGTTCACGTTAGCCGGTGTTCATGTTAGACGGTGTTCACGTTACCGCGAGTGCACTGTAAATAAAATCAGTGACAAATTTTTGACAGTTCGTTTGGTATTAAGCAATCTTTGAGCAGTATTCGGCATAGTTTACTATATTGACGATTTCCATACTATACATAATGACAATTTACAAATATGTCAAGATTCAGAAAAATAAAATGTGTTGTGACGTCAAATAATTGTCATCATATTTATTTGGAGTATCTCACGCCCTGGCTGACAAATGGAAAAATTTTAAAATCCGTTTATTTCTTTTAAAAATAATTTATATATTTTACAAAATTAACTATTCACTTCACATCCTTACGATTTCTTCTTCACTGAGCAGTATAAAAAAATATAATTTGAGAGACTCTCATACACCTACAAATTTGACAGTTATAGTTGAGAATGGCGATTGAATTTGAGAACAGCAACTAGTAATTTTTTAATTGGAATAGTTATGAATCTTAATAGAGTGAGCGATAACAAATTCACTCATTTAAAATAGTAAAAATACATGATTGATATATGTGTATCACTAAAAACGCACTTTCTATAAAACAAAAACTATCAATTTTTCTATATATAATCTTCTCATCTTACTTATATGCTTATGTTGAATATGTTGTAAAAAGAGAAGAAGAAAGAAGTTGACAGTTGATTTCAAAACAATAATGGAAATTCGCTTCAAAAAATATTAAGAAGGTTGGCGAATATTGTTCAAACCTTTCATCAATATAAAACTTATAAACCTGCATATTAAATAACTGAAATGAAAAACAGTTTGAATTAACTTTACTAGACAATTTCACTCAGAATTAAAAAATTATTATACACACTACTAATCTAGTCTTAAAACTTTAATGACAATTGTAAAGCAATATATGAAAACATAGAAAGAAATATATAAAAATGGAAGAGATACAGTCAGTAACCCAGAAATAGCAATAATTTAGTCTTATTACATAAATAGATAATCGAGCACCAACATACTTCTTCTTCCTCACCCTACAAAACATATTTACAAGCACGCATTTTAGCACCCATTTACATAGCTCAAGTACTACAAATATATATGGATTTATATATATATATATGTATATCTATAACATTAAACCTATATAATCGAGAATTAAAAACCCATTTTTCAAAAAAATTGCACCTGAAATCTGGTTAGCACCACTTACAACATACCTCATATATTCATACATACATATAAATATGCTTAGTACGCAACTTACTTGCTTATATACATAGTTAATATACTAACGAAACTCTCTACTCTAGCACTAAAAATAAATTTAAAACAAGCTAAACTAATACTACACATAATTATAAAAATTAATATTCAATTTGAACTTTGAACTCTTACTTGCCTTTCTCGCTCAGTATTTAATGGAATGCGTTTGAAGTTTCAAATTATACACAAATACATACATACATACTTACGCGGTTTAGTAGTTTTTTAAATAACACACAAGGCGCTTATAAAAAAGTAATTAAAGTTTTATTAAACTAAATACTTTATTAGAAAGCTTTGCGGTTATTTAAAAAACTGTGCAGCTGCAGTGAAAAAAATTTAATTCAAATTAAAAAACATTAAATTTCGAAATATTGTTCAAAGACCCAATTAAATGTTAATGACTGAATTTCCATATATATATGTATATGTAGTAATTATATATAATTAATTATATAAAAAATTACAATAATAACAACACATATTATATATGGCATTAAATTATTAATTAGTTAAATATTTTGGAAATATTGTAAAATTTACAAATAGTAATGAGATATTTATAATTACAGTTATTAAATGAAAAGAGCATATTTAAAAAACAAGCGTACAGCAAGCTTCATTTCGAGCATAATGCATAAGCGAAGAGATGGCGAAATGTCAAAAAACCAAAAACTAAAAATAAAATAATAAAAAAATTTAGAAAAACAACAAAAAATAGTGAAAATTAAAAAAAAATCGTAGCAAATTCACTACAACAAAAAATTGTATTATATACAATAATATTTTGCGTGTGCGTGCGTGAGTATTAGGGCAATGCAAGTAGGTATATTAAATATACAAGAGCAAAATTTTAGTTAAATCATAAGCTGCAAACAGATGAAGAATATATTTATAGGCAAGAAAATACAAAATAAATCAAATATATAAATAATATATGTATAATGCAGATTTATTAAGTAAATTATATTTGTTTTAGTGTTAACAAAAACGAAGCGGTAAACAGAAAAAAATATATATGTACATGTACTTAAGCACTTGCGTGTTATGTTAAAAAATATATGTTATTGATTTTTGTGTAATTTAAAATTAATATTTTTCACATGTTTTAAATAGTTGTATAAAATTTAATTTATATTTATTTATAAAAACAAATTATATACTCCACCATAAACAATTGCAACAATTAAAGTTAAATATGTGCAATTTTCGAAATCTTAATAGCTATGCTACATTATGTATATGTATGTACCATATTGTATAACCAAATGTTTATATTTATTTTTATGTTATTTAGTTTTGTGTAATTTGTTTATTTGTTAAGACATTAAAAATAATTATATCGATAATAATAATAAAGAAAGCCAATGAAAGCGCATTAAATAAAAATTATTAAAATGACTTGCTGACTTTTTTTCAACTTGCTCAAGGATACGGGAAGTAAGTAAGTAGTACAAGGATTATTTTTAATGGATTTTATGCTATGTGATACTCATGCTCCTCATTTCCGGATAATCAGACTACTCTACCTGGTGGTCCAAGTAATTACCGAGCTGCATCAAATTCGCAAAAGCTTCTTCCAAAGGATAAAGTAGTATCTGTTGAATAACTGCTCCTCTTACTGTTTTAGCTTCGGAATTGTAGTGTACCATTTTTTTCTTCCTTTTGAATTTTAAGACCTTGCATATCTTAATAATAGCCTTAAGGTTGCCTTCTCAATCCATCGACAGCACTCTATATCTCATCAATGACGAGACATTTTACATATTGAAAATTTGAAATTCATTCGATATTCATGATATGTCGTTACATAATCAAAAAGTGACTGATTTTGTCGGCCTTAACCCCTAAATAAAACCGCCTTCAGTTGATGTTAGCTCATTTTACTAAATGCTCGCAGCTTTGTAATTGAGTGGCCATTCATATCCGTTTTCTTGGCGATTTGCAGATGGAAGCTCTACAAAAACTCATGTGACAGTCATACATTGAGTGCACTTTCACAACTCGAGATACAAATGACTAAAGTCATCTCTTTCAAAAATAACGGATTTCTTTTTACTCGACCTACTATTTCAGAATATTGTTCATGAATGCCAACTGACATATATTCTAGTGATGAGCAATATTGCTATTTTTGAATAAATGTGACTTTATATTGCTATTGCGATCACAACAAAAAAAAAAGTATTTATGAGAATTTGTACTCCACATTTTTTATACTCTCGCAACAAATGTTGCTAAAGAGAGTATTATAGTTTTGTTCACATAACGGTTGTTTGTAACACCCAAAACTAAACGAGTTAGATATAGGGTTATATATACCAAAGTGATCAGGGTGAAGAGTGGAGTTCAAATCCGAATGTCTGTCTGTCCGTCCGTCCGTCCGTCCGTCCGTCCGTCTGTGCAAGCTGTAACTTGAGTAAAAATTAAGATATCTTGATGAAACTTGGCACACTTATTTCTTGGCACCATAGGAAGGTTGCTTTCGAGCAAAATCGGACCACTGCCACGCCCACAAAATGGCGAAAACCGAAAACACATAAAGTGCCATAACTAAGCCATAAATAAAGCTATGGAAATAAAATTTGGTATGAAGGATCGCACTATGAAGGGGCATATTTGGATGTAATTTTTTTGGGGAAGTGGGCGTGGCCCCGCCCCCTACTCAGTTTTTTATACATATCTCGCAAACCAATAGAGCTATATAAACCAAACTTTCTGCAGTCGTTTTTTTTAGCCACTTCCTAATACAGTCTAAAAATGAAAGAAATCGGATCATAACCACGCCCACCTCCCATACAAAAGTTAAGTTGAAAATTACTAAAAGTGGGTTAACTCACTAAAGAAAAGCGTCAGAAACACTAAATTTCACATAAGAAATGGCAGATGAAAGTTGCACTCAGATTTTTTTACAAAATGAAAAATGGGCGTGGCGTCGCCCACTTATGGGTCAAAAACCATATCTCAGGAACTACTCGACCGATTTCAATGAAACTTGGTTTGTAATAGTTTCCTTACATCCCAATGATATGTTGTGAAAATAGGCCAAATCGCTTCACAACCACGCCTACTTCCTATATACCAGAACTTTGAAGACAATCCGAATCGTTTACTTTACAATATATAAAGTAAGTACTAGTGAAGATATAGGTGCAGAACTTTGCTCAAATACTATGTTTATAGTGTGGCAGCCCCATTCTAAAAATCGCCGAAATCGGACCATAGGTTTTTAAGGCCCCATATATCGAACACGAGGACCTCGGTGCTTCTAACCTAATATTATGGTTTCCAACTTTCAATGGTCTTTATACAATATATATGACGAATATGTGGGTCAAATTGTGTATTATATAATATAAATAAAGTTAAATAAATAAATTGCGAGAGTATAAAATTTTCGGTTACACCCGAACTTAGCCCTTCCTTACTTGTTTTTAATTCTTTACATTTACATTTTTATTAATTTTAACAATATCCAAAATTTACCTGCTTTTATAATCACCGTACCCAAAATTATCGAAATCGCAACTAAAATTGCTACAGTGATTGCTACTTTCGAACTTATATTGGTACTGAACAGTGAGTGTTACTTTCGAACTGATATTGGTACTGAACAGTGATTGCTACTTTTCGTACTGCTATTGCTACAGTGATCGAATTAGAATCACTGAACTGCTATTGCTATTGTGATCGAACTCAAATTACTGAACTGCAATTGCGATTGAAAATCACCGGTAGTAAAATATCGCTCATCACTAATATATTCAAATTTAATTGCATCACATTACACATTTTAGACCATATTACATATGTATATTCAGGGAGCATGTATCCGAAAGATTATTTTCAAGACTCCAAATACCGAACATGGGCTTCAGTGCCTATGGCAAATATTTTTACTGAAAATATAGCTAAATATATATAGGTTTTCTAAAAATTGAATCTTTTTCTTGTAATAGTGTACTTCTATGCCGAAAATGAGTAAAATCGGGTAATTACTTCCCCTAGCTCCCATATTCCAAATATTGGGATTCTCAAACATCCGGTGGGCTTTATACCGTATAATCGATTAATATGTGAGATATCTTAGTAAAATAAAGTGAAAGTATAATCTTGGATATAATATAGCTTGGTGGCGAGAATGAGTGAAATAGGTTCAGGAATTACCACAGCTTACATAAAATATTATATATATAATGATTTTCGTTATTCTAATGGATTCTATACCAAATATAAGGGTCAAATAGTGTGTAATCTTAATAAAATTAAATTGATAAATTGATAGAGTATAAAATGTTCTATAACCTTTTGATCCTTGAGTAATTCAATTCATTTTAATTCATTATATTTTTTGACTGGATATTTTAGATTTTTACACCAAAAATTTCAGTAATGAGAAATAATTTGACTTTAGAGGTCAAGGTAGCAGATACCGAACTATTTTCGGCACTTCTTTATTGCACATTATTTCCTACAGGGATCTTTAGTCCATACACACATAAACGCAGCATGAACTACGAGATAAGACAAGCAGAATCTAAATCAGTGGAAATTTCAGACAATGCTTGCTACTGATAAGAGTAAATGAGCGCTAAAGCGCGGCTTAGTCCATTTACTTAATCTATGCGCTGATGGCTTGATTCAGTTAGTCGGTGATCAGCAGTTGGTGGCGGTAGAAGCACTTCTCTTCTGAAGATTGCTACAAATCTCAAATAGCAGCATTTAGTTGCATTGAAAGTGAAAGTGCAGTGAAAATTAAGTAGAGTCAGAGTTCATTTATAAATCTGTGGGCTTCCCAGAAAAAAAAATAATAATAACAATGCAACATTTAAACCGCATACCGACGCGCCAATTGGTCGCGTTCACGCAGGCCACCAACAAATCTTGGCAGCTGCCACGTGTGCTCTACCAAACACGTTGCTTAGCCACCGTGCCTGTGGGTGAGGTGTTGTTTCCCTCGAAATCTGACTTCCCCAGCCGTCATATTGGCCCACGTAAAACAGATGTGGTCGCTATGTTGGATACGCTGGGCTTCAAGTCCTTGGAGGAGCTAACGGAAAAAGCTGTGCCGAAGCGCATACAATTGAAGCGTGATCTGAACTTGGAGAAACCGCTGAGTGAGTATTTGTTAGATACTACTTTTTGAATTATCTAAAAATAGATTACTTTCTGTGAAATATATCCACGGTTCCAAAATATTGATTTCCTTAAAATTCCTCTACTTCGTGATATTCGTTCATTTTTAATCACGCTTTTTCAACCACTTGTTGTTTGTGTCACTTAATCTGCAGTAGTCACCAGACCCCCTGCTGTTTTCGTATAGAATAACATTGATAAGAACGTCGGATCTAGTCATTATTATACGCTTAGGTCAGCGGTTCAACAGCGCTTATCATTTAATATTCAGCGGTTGTTAGGGCATATTAAAGGCGCGTTTTGCCAGTCGCCCATTTATTTTTAATACAATGAAAATTTTATTTTTAACTCAATATTTTAAATATTGACAACGTTTCCGAGTGATTGTTCAAATATTGTATGTGGACCTAATGATTTGCTAAAGCTCGTGTAGACACAGCGTTTAAATACACATTCTACCAAGGCTGTGTCACGAACTCAGCCTATTTGATACGCATGAAATTGTGTATTGATAATAATTTGTGGTGAACAGTAGTTGTGTTGTATAGTGTCTACAACATGTGACAATTTTTTCAGGCGAGCAGCGGAAGGTTTCTTTTACTACGCAGAAATACATATGCTAGGAGATTTATGCATTGTCCGATGAATGATTTAGAAAAAACAGATGAACTGGTACAGGAACGAGCTGGAATTGGTATTCAAATCAAGGAAAGCAAAGAATTGCTGGCCTTTTATAGATACGTTCATGTAGATCCGCACATGGGTTATTGGGTGTGATCTATAAATAGAAATCTACACATATCTTAGAAGTATGTGTATCAAAAAACGACATAATTTCTAAGCTGTAAGATAGAATCTGCAACTTAGTTATAATGGATAACTTGCGAATTATCTGGCATCTTGATAAATGTTTATATTTTCTCGCAATCGACCGAAAATAATTCATAAAAACTTAAATCCAGACTTCAATAAAATGCTATAGTAGTCAATTTTCTTGATTCTACTTAAAATTTCTGTAGATATACTGATAGATACAGCAGTACCCTTCAGAATCAATATTCACTCCAATTTGGGTAGCTCTACTATAAGGTGTATAAGCTTTTACTAGGAAGGTGGTGGTGACCCCTGCATGTTAAGACAGTCCTTTATGAAGCCACGATCCAACCCCTGATTCGGTATTACGATTTGACAAAGCGCCACGAATCTACTACAAATCTGCAGAGATTTTTCACTTCTATATCCGCTATTTCGCGTGGTTGATCGAAAAAGTGAGTTCCGAGAAGTCTTTTTATTGAACCCGCAAAGGCACTCTAATAGAAAGTGATGAAATGATTCCACCTCGTCCTCCTCCATGCAGCTTTTACATCTAGCATCTGATATGATTTTTAACCTTACGATGTGACAATGGTCAGTTAGAACCCCTACGACTAAGGAGAGGTGAATTTCACTGAGGGCGAAGAGCTCGGTAAACCTCCTGCGATTCACCTTAGGCCAGAAGGATCTGCCGACTGCGCAAGTCCTAGAGACTGACAAACAGGCAAACGCTAGCCCAGCTCAGTCGAGGCCCACCTGTCCAGTAGTAAACCACTGCTGTATGGAGCGCTTGGACAATGAAAGACAATCTTTAAAAACAGGGAATATATTTGGTTTAGGGCTGGGTCGTATCCATCAGAAGCTAACTTAATTTTGGTGTATTTAATTCGAATTCCAATTAGAGACGTCAGATTCTAAACAATATGAAGATTTTATAAAATTCCGACCCATGTTTATATTCGTTATAAACCGTCTCGGATGGATGAAAATTATTGATAAATCGGTGGAAGAGTAGGTATTGTCTTGTACAAAAGACACTCGTCTATCAAATTGGAAATTTCTGCATATAACCACTAGTTGGTCCTGGTTTAAAGCCATTGAAAACTTAAAATGAATTTTATATTTGTTCTTCCTTCAAAAAAATAGTATTTCTAATTACAATTCGACCTAACATTCCACAGACGAACATGAGCTCGTGCGACATATACGCGACATCGCCAAGCGCAATGAGATTTGGCGCTCTTACATCGGTATGGGCTATCACAATTGCCATGTGCCACATACGATTGTGCGTAATGTCTTTGAAAATCCCGGTTGGTTTACACAGTACACGCCATATCAACCGGAAATCGCACAGGGTCGACTGGAATCACTGCTGAACTATCAAACTTTGGTTGCCGAAATGACAGGATTGGATGTGGCGAATGCATCGCTCTTGGATGAGGGCACTGCCGCCGCCGAGGCCATGAGCTTGTGCACGAGGTAAGTTGTAGCGCTGGAGTTTTTAAAAGCAATGTACTCAATTCATTTGCGTCGCAGGCACAACAAGCGCAAGAAGATTTACCTCTCAAATAAGTTGCATCCACAAACATTATCTGTGGTGCAGACACGCGCCGAAGCTTTGGAGTTTGTGACAGAAATCGGACCGATTGAGAGTGCTGATTTGGAGGGACGTGAAATATCCGGCATTTTGTTGCAATATCCGGATACTTTTGGTGATGTCAAGGATTTCGAGGATATTGCGGAGAAGGCGCGTAAAAATGGCGTAAGTTGTTTCGTAGTAAATAAATTAGAGAAGTCGTTTAACAATCATTTTCTGCACAGACTCTAACTGTAGTCGCCACTGATCTGCTTGCATTAACACTGCTCCGACCGCCCGCAGAATTCGGCGCCGACATCGCCATTGGTACCTCACAACGTCTGGGCGTGCCACTCGGTTATGGTGGTCCACACGCTGGTTTCTTCGCTTGTAAGCAGAGTTTGGTGCGTCTAATGCCGGGTCGCATGATTGGTGTTACACGCGATATGGACGGTAACGACGCCTACCGGTTGGCATTGCAAACACGTGAGCAGCATATACGTCGTGACAAGGCAACCAGCAACATTTGCACCGCTCAAGCCCTTCTAGCCAATATGTCTGCTATGTACGCGGTCTATCACGGTCCCGAAGGTCTAAAGGAAATAGCTAATCGTATACACCACTTCACATTGGCCCTGCAAACAGGTCTACGTGATGCAGGACATCAAATTAACAACAAACACTTCTTTGACACTCTGCATGTCACGCCGTCGGAAAGTCTGTCGATTGATGAGATCAAAACGCGTGCCGCGCAAAGGCGCATTAACTTCCGCTACTTCCCTGATGGTAGTTTAGGTATAGCTTTAGATGAAACGGTGGGTCCACAGGACGTTAATGATCTATTGTGGGTCTTCAAGTGCAAGTCACTAGATGAAACACTAGCCGCACAGGATATTTTAACAAACTCCATTGAACGTTCGAAGTTCCTGCGCACATCTCCTTTCCTGCAGCATCCAATATTCAGCTCACACCACAGCGAATCTCGTATGGTTCGTTATATGAAACGTTTGGAGAATAAAGATATTTCGCTCGTACATTCCATGATACCACTTGGTTCCTGCACCATGAAACTCAATTCTACCACCGAGATGATTCCATGCTCTTTCCGCCACTTCACCGATATACATCCATTTGCGCCCGTCGAACAAGCAAAGGGTTATCACCAAATGTTCAGCGAACTCGAGAAGGATCTCTGCGAGATTACCGGTTATGATAAGATCTCGTTTCAGCCAAACTCTGGCGCTCAGGGCGAATACGCTGGTCTGCGCGCAATTCGCAGATATCACGAACACCGCAATGAAAGTCATCGCAATGTCTGTTTGATTCCCATCTCGGCGCACGGCACCAATCCAGCGTCTGCACAAATGGCAGGCATGAAAGTCGAGCCCATACGTATTCTCTCCGATGGCAGCATTGATATGGCACATTTACGCGACAAAGCATCAGAGCACGATAGTGATTTGTCCTGTCTGATGATCACCTACCCATCCACAATGGGTGTATTTGAGGAAACGGTTGCTGATATATGTGACTTGATACACAAGCATGGCGGACAGGTATATTTGGATGGCGCTAATATGAATGCGCAGGTGGGTCTGTGTCGTCCCGGCGATTACGGCAGCGATGTCTCTCACTTGAATCTACACAAGACTTTCTGTATACCTCATGGTGGTGGTGGTCCCGGTATGGGTCCCATCGGTGTAAAAGCACACTTGGCACCATATTTACCAGGCCATCCTGTGATCAGCCCATTGGAATGTGAACAGGAAAGTTTTGGCGTAGTTTCAGCTGCACCATTCGGCTCGTCTGCAATTCTGCCAATTTCTTGGTCTTACATCAAACTTATGGGTAGCCGTGGACTTAAACGCGCAACACAAGTCGCCATTCTTAACGCGAACTACATGTCCAAGCGTTTGGAAAATCACTACAAAACCTTATATAAGTCGTCGAAGAGCCAACTTGTGGCGCACGAGTTCATTCTCGATTTGCGCGATCTGAAGAAGAGCGCCAATATTGAGGCGGTAGACATTGCTAAGCGCTTAATGGACTATGGCTTCCATGCACCCACTATGTCTTGGCCCGTGGCAGGCACTTTAATGATTGAACCGACAGAGTCTGAGGACAAAGAGGAGTTGGATCGCTTCTGCGATGCGATGATTTCAATACGTGAAGAGATTACCGAGATCGAGGAGGGACGCATGGACAAGGTCGTGAATCCTTTGAAGATGGCACCACACACGCAAGCGCAAGTCATCTCCGACAAATGGAACAGACCGTATACCCGCGAATTGGCTGCCTTCCCGGCGGTAAGTAAACAACTTTGTTATTCTATTTACCAACTAACAACATTTTTGATTTTATTTTTGCAGCTGTTTGTTAAACCCGATTCGAAGATTTGGCCCACTGTTGGAAGAATCGATGATGCCTACGGTGATAAGCATTTGGTTTGCACCTGCCCACCTATCCTACCCGACCTGTAGACCCCATAATGTTTGAATAATGTGCTCTTTTTAAATAGTTAAAATTTTAAGTACAGATATTAAAGTAAGTGTAAAATAAAAAATATATATTTTATTAAAATCTAAATATATTTAAATATATAGAACGTGTTTTTCAATTACTAATATTAAGCTTCCATAAAGACTTAGTAAGTATTTTGTAGAGCGCTTTAAAAACCAGATTTTGATGAAGCAGCAGATTTTTCGCTGTTAAGTCTCAGAAAGAGGTTGTTAAGATTATCAAAACTCTGTTTGGAAGAAATGAAGACTTAGGGATTGCAAAGGTCAAGTTTGAAGTGTAGTTATCCTGATTACCAGAATTACCTAGTGGATGCCGATCGACACACCCAGGCCTTAAGAGGATTGCGATACCACCGGGACTAAAATCCCCTCACACTATCCTGTCCTCATTGAATCACTCGGTGGTCTTGATGAAATTATTTCATTCAAAAAGTTTTAACAGCGCAACTTCGAAGATACCGTCGAGGAAACCGCGACCGATAGTTGCCATTATTTACATATATAAAACTTTGCATCCGCCTTCTTCATCTTCTATTTCTTAACCGCTTCTACAGTATTCATTGTATGGTATCCCCAATCTGCAGGCATGTCTACCAATCAAATAGTGTCCCATTAGAACTCCTATCAGAGTTCTTATATAGTTCCTTTTAAATTTCAACAATCGGTAAGTGCGGCTCATATTCCATTGTGGCCACGTTTGCCTTCTTGTTGAGCAAGTCAAGGATTGCTTCCAGTGATACCCAGCCAACTTTAAGACATATTTGTTGATTAGGTGTTTACATGTTGCCAAAGGCACATATGTATATTCCCTCTTTATCGGGTTCTAATTATAACTTGGTCTCCAATCTGGCAAGTTTATCTGCTTCACAGTTCTTCGTTGGAACTTCGCTGTGGCCATTGCAGATTTATAGTAAAATAGGAAGCTAGTTCTATTAACAGCTCAAGGCATTCCTTCACCAACTTCGAAGAAACCCGTTGAGACTTTAGTGATTTTAAAGCCGCTTGGCTGTCTGTGAATATAAATATGTTTCTTGTTGTAAGTAACCACCTTGATTGTCAAAATAATAAGACCTTCTTTAAATTAATCTGCTTGAAATACGCTACAGTGATCTGGTAGTCGGAAACGGATTCTGGTATCCCACTTTGCTGAAAACACACCTCCTACTCCCACTCATTTATCCAGCTTGGATCCGTCTGTATAGATACTTATCTCTGTGTCTTTATCCACCTTGCCCTGCGATTACGTAAAGTTAATTTTGATTAATCGAGTTTTTAATCTGCAAAAGGCGGTGATTTAACTAAGTCCACAATTTACTGGAGTCTAGTTAAAGAAGGTATCCTATGTGAACAGTGCATAGTTGTTATAAGTCGTCGGGGTATAACGGAGGTTACACTTGGTATTCCTGGACTCAGTCTCGTTTGAAATGACAGTCGAGAATTCACATGTAGCACTTTGAGTTGTTAACTGTCGATTTTTTTTTTTTTGGAGAACACAATTTGGGTCCTCTAATGACTTTGACTCAGACGGGCTATTTGGTCAAATCCAAGATGTTGGTTAATAACCGAAGCATGAAAAATTTTCTGTCGAAAGCTATGAACGCGCTCTAAAGTCTCTGGGAGTCTTCTTATTTCATCGCTATCACTCAAAATGAGCTTTAATGATAATTTGAGATGTCTCTCACAAAAACCTTGAAAGGTTGTAAAACTGAACACTTCACTGCAAAGGTTTTGAGATATGTGTGATCTATCAATGCCAAAGTCTGTAGGCAGATTTTTTTATAGTCGATTAGTAGTAGTCAGTATTATGACACAATGACTGCACCGAGTTTGTCCGGATTTCCTCATGGTTATTTTTTTTTACTCGATCGAGTTTGCATCCCTTTCTTCATACTTCCTGAAAATACACACGTAATTTTCCGAGGAAATATTACATTGTCCGACATTTACGCATTTCGAAACGCGACTAGGTCAATAAATCTTAATCAATCAATATGTGAAATCTGAATCGTCAATAAACATGAATTAATACAATTCTATGCCGGAAAGATAATTAAACGTAATTTGAATTTCTTATTGGATGTTTGAATTTAATCCAATAACTTTTTATATAATAGCTGTCATCGATTGGCTAACTGCTATAGACAAGCCAATCGAACAAACTTTCCAAAAAAAATGAGCACCTGCAGCAGCTCGCCAGACATCACAATTGCTAGCGGTGGTCTGATAAACAGCATAACTTGGCGACCTATGCTAACTCTGGCATCAGACCATCTGCCCATAATTATCTCGATTGAGAAACCACCTGACTTTATTTCCGCGGACAACCGCACTTATGTTAACTTTAACAAAGCTAACTGGGACGGCTTCACGGAATTCACCGAGAATGCCTTCGCCGCTCTTCCCATTCCTACGGACGTAATCGTTGGCGAACGTCAATTCCGCAAGGTGATCACCGATGCTACCGCTCGCTTCATACCAGCCGGAAGAATCGCTAATATGCGTCCCAATTTCCCGGCTGAAGCGGCAGTTTTAGCAAATGAGCGTGACTCCTTACGCCAGGTCGATCCCTGTGATCCCCGCATAAGGGATCTCAATTTGGAGATTCGACAACTGGTAAACAACTATAAGCGGACGAAATGGGTAGAGCACTTGAAGTCCTGCAATCTTTCCACTGGTGTGAGCAAGCTCTGGTCAACCGTCAAATCCCTGTCAAACTCGAGGAGACATGACGACCGAGTTGAAATTCAATTCGGTAGCCATGCCTCCTCAGACCCGGAGAGGTGCGCGAGCTATTTTAGCCGACAATTCATACTGCACCCCCAGGTTGACAAGGCTAAAAGACGTGTCACCAGACGGCTGCGCAAAATGCGAAACAACGGCGCGCCACTTGTTTTCACCGGTGGGGAGGTTCAGGAGGTCATCAGGAAGACAAAGTCCTCCAAAGCCATTGGCCCTGACGGAATAAATTCTCTGATGTTAAAACACCTAGGTTCAACGGGAGTAGAATTTCTCGCCAAGGTACTCAATTTGTCGCTAACCACTCTTAAAATACCCGATATGTGGAAAATCGGAAGAGTGGTTCCACTACTGAAACCTGGGAAACCCGCCAACCAAGGGGAGTCCTATCGCCCGATAACTCTCCTTTCCCCAGTAGTGAAGACGCTTGAGGCCTTACTGCTCCCGACTCTCACATACCACCTGAACCTAGCTAAACATCAACACGGCTTCCGTAAAGTGCATAGTACCACCACAGCACTTAGCGTCATAAACGCCCAGATAGTTCATGGTCTAAATCAGAAACCACCCTGTAAGAGAACCGTCCTAGTAGCGTTGGACCTGTCAAAAGCTTTTGACACGGTCAACCTAACAACGCTTCTAGAAGACGTGGAGCAAACAACACTTTCTCCAGGGCTGAAGAGATGGATTATGAACTACCTGAGCGGTCGACAATCATCGGTATTATTTCGAGGTAAAACTTCAAAACTTAGGAAAATTAAACAAGGGGTTCCACAGGGCGGTGTCCTCTCCCCACTACTGTTTAATTTCTATATTTCCAAACTTCCTCAACCACCAGAGGGAATTTCTGTTACCTCCTACGCAGATGATTGTACGATAATGACGTCGGGCACTGGCATCGATGACATGTGTTCAAAAGTGAACAGCTACCTCCCCGAACTTTCTCGCTTCTTCTCTGCGAGGAGCCTGGCACTCGCACCCACTAAATCCACGGCGACCCTTTTTACCAACTGGACGAAGGAGTACAGACAAAGTCTTAACATTCATGTCGATGGCTTACAAATTCCGACAGTAAATAACCCCAAAATTTTGGGAGTTACATTTGACAGTCTGCACTCCTTCACTCCACACGACTGCGATAGTCACTAAAGTACAGAGCCGCAACAAAATCCTCAAGTCGCTAGCCGGTAGCACTTGGGGAAAAGACAAAGAAACGTTGCTGGCCACTTACAAGGCTATCGGCCGGCCGGTCGTAAATTACGCAGCACCGGTATGGTCGCCTGGATGCAGTGACACGCAGCAGAAGAAGCTACAGGCATGCCAGAACACTGCACTCCGCACAGCAACAGGATGTCTCTTGATGTCACCAACGACGCACTTACATAGTGAGGCCATTATGCTGCCTATTAAGGAGCATAATGAACTGCTTACCAAGCAGTTTCTACTCGGGTGTTTTCGTAGAAATCACCCTTGTAGTCACTTGCTGGAAGCAGAACCGCCTCCCAGGTGCATCAAGAGATCGCTCCTTCAATACGTCGACGAACTCCACCCCTATACCGACCAAACTGCGGACGCTAACAGTTTTAGACACGCCTTAAACGCCATTCACAGTGGAGCTATTAACACCTTCATTGACTCCCTTCCGGTGAATGGCGTTCTTGGATCCAAACCACCACCTATAGCAGACGAAGAGCTCGAGTTGCCACGTGAAACCAGAGTGACCCTTGCGCAGCTTCGATCTGGATATTGTAGCAGGTTAAACTCCTACTTATCCAGACTGAACCCCGACATTCAAAATACATGTCCCGCATGCAACGAGTCCCCGCATGACTCTAACCACCTCTTTGTATGCCCAATGAACCCTACTCATCTAACACCCCTCTCCCTTTGGTCCAACCCTGTCGAAACAGCACGTTTCCTGGGCCTCCCGTTAGATGATTTCGACGACAACTAGACTTAAGCTTCTCTTTTCAAGCAGGGACGGATAACCGTTACAACAACAACAACAACAACAACAAACTTTCCAAATTTTCATACAAACTGGCAGCACTGAAATCAAATTGTATATACTTGGTCGCACTGAACTCTTCAAACATCGTCTATCTCTAACGTTTTCTGCAACAAATTTAATTTTTATTAAAGTTTTTTATTCAATAAATTCAATACAAAAATACTAACGATTTATCTTCGCCTTCCCTTTTCAATTTCAAATTTGTGTATAACAATTTTTATTATTTTGACAGTAATTTGTCCTTTGAGCCGTTCACAATAGTAAAATGGTTCTAAAATGAGTAAAACAAAACTTGGTAGCACTCAGCAAGCGACTATTGAAATTTTAATGAGGTATTCGCATACTCTCCAGCACGAATTCAACTAGATATCTTTGTTGTTGCTTTCACATGTAAAATTTTTGACAGGCGAGCAGCGCCCAAAGATAACGAGCAGAGAAGTGGCCAATCGATGGCAGCTATTATATGCGATCACATAGCAAACTACAATAGCTCTCAAAGTGTTCATCAAATGAGTCTCCACAAAAAGCTTGATGATTTTGAACACATGTTGCTTGGCAACTGACAATCGTTTGACAACCGGCTGCTTACAAAAATACAATAGCAACAAAAGCGTGCGCCGCACTAAACGTCGAAAATAATTTAAAATATTCTAGAAGAGCAATTTAGTTTGATCGATAATTTTATACAAAACAGTGAAACTTCCATAAAAGCTACTCATTGCATTCAGCATGAAGATCGAAGAAGTAAAAAGTACTGTGCGAACACAGCGCATTGCGGCACATAGCCACGTGAAGGGTCTAGGTCTCGATGAGAATGGTGTACCACTACACATCGGTGCAGGTCTGGTTGGACAAAAGGCTGCACGTGAAGCAGCCGGTATTGCAGTGGATCTAATAAAATCGAAGAAAATGGCAGGACGTGCATTGTTGTTAGCCGGACCACCAGGCACAGGCAAAACGGCAATAGCACTGGCTATAGCACAAGAATTGGGTAATAAGGTACCCTTCTGTCCCATGGTTGGTTCTGAAGTTTTCAGTAGCGAAATCAAAAAAACCGAAGTCTTAATGGAAAATTTCCGTCGTTCTATTGGTTTACGCATACGTGAGACGAAAGAAGTGTATGAGGGCGAAGTAACCGAGTTGACACCAGTTGAAACAGAAAATCCAATGGGCGGTTATGGCAAAACTATTAGCAACGTAGTCATTGGTTTGAAAACAGCTAAGGGCACAAAACAATTAAAATTGGACCCGAGCATTTTCGAATCGCTACAAAAGGAAAAAGTAGAGGTCGGTGATGTTATCTACATCGAAGCGAATAGTGGCGCAGTCAAACGTCAGGGTCGCAGTGACACTTTTGCTACAGAATTCGATTTGGAAACTGAAGAATATGTGCCCTTACCAAAAGGCGATGTACACAAAAAGAAGGAAGTTATACAAGATGTCACTTTACATGACTTGGATGTAGCAAACGCGCGACCACAAGGTGGCCAGGACGTGCTCTCGATGATGGGGCAATTGATGAAGCCGAAAAAAACTGAAATTACAGGTTTGTAGTCCGTGATTTTATGTGTCTCATAGTGCCAATTATAATGTTTTTTATAATTTTTACAGATAAATTGCGTATGGAGATCAACAAAGTTGTTAACAAGTACATAGATCAAGGCATTGCTGAACTTGTACCCGGTGTGCTCTTTATTGATGAAATACATATGCTTGATTTGGAAACCTTTACGTATTTGCACAAGTCGCTTGAATCACCTATCGCGCCAATTGTCATTTTTGCCACAAACCGTGGACGCTGTGTTATTCGGTATGCTGCTCTATAATTTTATTACAAATAGTGGGCACTTTTTTAACGAATATTCTCTTTGCAGTGGCACCACGGACATTGTATCCCCACATGGTATACCTTTAGATTTGCTGGATCGTTTGTTAATCATACGAACATTACCATACTCATCCTCCGAGATGGAACAAATTATTAAGTTGCGCGCCCAAACTGAAGGCCTTCAATTGGAAGATACCGCGTTTAGTCGTCTCAGCGAAATCGGTAGCACATCAACATTACGTTATGCGGTGCAATTGCTAACCCCAGCACACCAAATGACCAAAGTGAATGGACGTACACAAATTACCAAGGAGGATATTGACGATGTACACTCATTATTCCTGGATGCGAAACGCTCTTCGAAACATTTGTCAGAGAAGAACAACAAGTATATGTTGTAATCTGCTACTGATAAGTTAGGGTATTCATTAATATAACTTTGTTTATTTCTTTTTAAACATTTCCAAAAATATATAAATCCTATGAACTAAAAACTCGAAAATAACGTTGCACTAGCACTTTATGTTTTCTTACATTAAACAATTATCAAATCTGTAGTATGTATTAGGAAGAGCTCACTTTATGTTTAAACGGTTTGTAAAGATGAAGGTAGACGGTGTCTGCATTTATCGTGATCGTATCAAATACTTTTGGCGATTTCACTTTTTACTAAATACTAGTAGAGGTTCGACGAATTTCTGCATCTTCAGTTGTGCTATAAAGCTTTTAAGGCAACGTTTTCTATGCTTGGTAAATTTTCGTGCATTTTTATAACGACGTAAGCAAATATTACATCGATTTAAACAATTTGTTTTTGTATAAAAAGGCCGTTTGATAACTATCGTTCGATCAAGCGTAAAAGTCACGCAAGCGCGCCGGTGTCGCATACGAAAGTGTCTACGTAAGTGTTCATACAACTCCTTCGTCGATTCATTTATGGAGCCACACCAGAAAATAGGACATTGCTTATACACTTTTTTCCTCTTTTTACTTTTATGGCTCCGCATTTTACATTGATGCAATGACATTAATCTGCTATGTTGAAATTGCAAACCACATACATCACAGAGTGCAGCAGGACCCCAATGGAGTGCTAGGTGCGAAAGCATTCGTTCCATATTGCTCTCAACTTCTCCACACAACAAGCACTCCCTTCTGCCATTCACGTAAAATATAGAATTTTCACGTGTGAATCTTAAAAATTGCTGTTTCTCAGCGCTTTGCTTTGCTTCGAGCTCAATTTCGTTCGTTGATATTTCCTCCCATTCTGAATGGTCATCTAAATCGCATTGAATGCCTATTGTTGTTGTTTGTAACAATGTTTTTGTAGTTTGTTGTGCCCGATCACGGCAGGGAGTAGGGCTGTCGGTGCAAACGCCAACCTCAACAACATCAGGTTTTACTAAAGAGCCCACATCTAATAATGCCGGTGGTGTTATTGTTTGTGTTGCGATCGGACAAAAAGTCTTATAAGCGTCTATCTCCACTTTATGATCTGTTATGGGTAATAATGTTTGCGCAGAATATATTTGATTTTGTGCCGCTATTTGTTGTGTAATAAAGCGAGTCTCTACTATTATCATCTGCGGCAGTTCTATCCAGAAATTCTGTAAACGTAAATACAATCAGATTTCGTTTGGTCATTGTGGCACACGATTAATGTGAATGTCACTTTAAGTGCACGCAAGCAATATACCTTTGATGATGAAATTGATCTTTGTAAGGTGGCACCAGGCCCGCCGTTTTTCAATAAACTCCTAGTAGTAGCGTCAAGATTCTCAAGAGACACATCTACGTCTGAAAGTTGAAAATCTATTATTGCAACAATAAAATAATATTACTTTCATTATTCACCTGAGGATTCCAGTGTAACTGTGATGATAGGATCAGCTGAATCGTCACTCATCATTTTGCTAACGTACACTTCCGTTCATAGAAAATAATATTAATTCATATTACCACAGTAGGGTAGCCATTTTACCGAATATATTATGTTTATTAAAAATATAAATAATAACAATTTTTGTACATTTTTCACCGGCGCGAACATTCGAAACCCACAATAAACAATTTCTTGATTGCAGCCGCTGCTGTTGAAGAGTTGCATAGGTATATATTTCATATAAATATCGATCCTCCCAAACGGTTTTCAATCGATTGTAAATAGAGAATGAATATAATTAGATCTTCTGAATTACAATTAATTTTGTTTTAATGCTACAAGTTGCCGTTTTATTAATTGACTTAAATAACAAGATATTTTGTTTTATTATCAATTTATTGCAGCGTAAATTACACATATTTATGTATCAAAATAAAATGTATCGATTTTTATCGGTTACTTTCGGTTAATAAATGCACGGTTAATAAACCACAAAAAATATACATTTGACTGCTGGAGCGATAGAGGCGTTCACATTCGATCGTTGACTCCATAAAATTCTAGTGACAAATCAGACAGACGACACATTTATTAATATCATTATCATCATCTGCGCTTCTTTATCGAAATATTTATGAACAGTTTTAAAGCCATGTTTATTTGATTGCATTGCAAGTATTGAGTTTCATTTCACTGAACATACCCCCTAAATAAAACGTCGAACGCTATAGTGAACCAATTAACTTTTATTGATGCAGAAAAAAATCAGACTGTATATTAAAAATAAAATATATACAAATTTTCTTCAATAAATTTTTTTAATTTTTTTGTTGTATTTTATACGAAAATTTTGTTCTTGTCACTTTGGAAAGCCTGAAGTGCGTCGCAACGGCAACACTGTTTCACATTGACAACAGCGACGCATTGTTCAAGGCGCAGCGTCTACGCTTCAGTCGGCTTCGTTCACCGTCTCGATGCGGTTTGTTTTGTCTGATTGGATTTAACAGTGTACGGTGTCTAAAAGGGGATATAATATATAGATATATGTGTGTAGCAAACAAAAACAAATGTCAATTAGAATTTGATCAAGGCTTAACGCCGCCCAAGAAAGTTAATACGAAAAATATTTTATTTTGCCATAGTACAAGTGAAAAAGCCAAAAAATTCTTTCGAAAAAATTGGGCAATAAGCTGAATTGTGTAATTTTAGAAACGTCTGGTGCACAACGTTTTCGAGTGTAGCGTAAAAAGAGCGGACACAGACGAAGTTGCAGAAGAAAGAGCGTACACCAAGTGGGAGCAGCGCACGATACTAGATCCATTTTCAAATACTTATAACAACTACGCCCCTTGCCGCACGCAGCTACATAATATACGATGTAGCATCAGTGGCAATAAGACGCGTATATATGTATGTACATATGTATATTTTCTGAGCATCCCAATTGCTCAACGACAAACACCTTCCACTTGCGTTCTTGGTCAATGCTGTGTTGTTGGTGTTGTACAAGATCCCCATACCCCGTGCAGTGCATTTTGCTCATTTCTCAAGTATTCATACCATCAACACCAATAAGAAATATATTACATTCACACAATAGTAGCCACCCACACTAACGCCCAAATCAGATGCTCCACGTATTTGTTATTGCAGTATCGTTAATTTACTCGCTATTCCGCCTTTGCCATCGTGTTCGTTGTTGTCTTTTTAGCGCCTTAACCAACGACGTATCGAACTTGGGTTCGCTTTTGTTAGTGTTTAGTTAATTTTCGGCAATTCTTTGTTCTACCAAGCGGCGCTGCCACAGTCGACGTTGACAGCGGCTGCGTTAGCCTTATTTAACAATACAGAATGGAAACAAAAAAACTAAAAACAGTGGAAAATAAGCAATAAGTGTTAAAACTATAAATATATTCATATGTAACTTCTGTGCAATCTATATGTATAAAAATAACAAATAAATTCAAGCGCGCATATTTAAAAATTTAAATATAATTTGTAGAAATTATTGTTAAACCAATGAGTTTTTAATAAAATTTAGTAATTAATATTCTAATATGTGCTGGAAACTCCACTGTAGTTTGTGTTGTCTTTACAAGCTCTGCGTTTGTGGGCGCATCATCAAACACAAGTCGGAGTGTTGTCCAACACCAGCGTTAACAAATCGCATTTCTCATACATAGGACTGTCAAATCCATTAAAGAAATTATTACAACAAATCTAAGGTGCAGGAAGGCACGTTTTCAACAATTACACAAAACGCATGTGTATATAAGTATATATGTACATATGTAAATACTTTAAAAGCCGTCACGTTGTCGCCATACCTCCAATTAAGGAAAACTGTATGGATATTACTTTGGTGAAAAAATTTTAAAGCATAGGCACACAAAACGACTGCCAGCGATTAAGTTGTAGAGTGAAGTGTAAAAAGTGAAACGTTAAATATACATGACGCATATAAATTTTTGTTAAACTGCTTTCCTTAAAAGCGTCCGGCGTAGTTACATATAACATAGCCACCGCCATCTGTACGTACCAACATACTCTCATACGAAGGAAAGTGAAAATCTACCAAATTAATGCTGCATATTCAACGGGTATGTAAGACAATAAAATTGATTACTTTATTATTTAATTACAATATCGCTTTATCTCCTCAAGGGTTGCTGTGTGCGAATCGAAAGTGATTCCACCCAGTTATTTTACTTGGACACACATATACACTGTTACTACATATGTATTAAAGCTTAAAGTATCCAACGATATCTTAAGACAATACTTGGCATTCTTTCCTGACCTCCTTAACTTGCGCACACACCCATTGCAGTACACTTCATATTGACTTTTTTCTCGCATTTATTTCAAGTAATCTGTTCTACCACCAACCGGCTCCGGCGGCCTGTCAATTCCATTGTCTGGCAATTGTTTGACCGTCTGCTTGCCTGTCGTACATCGCATTTATCTCACTTTCTGGCCGCTTTCGCCTTTATTTGCAATTTATATTTATTTATTTATATTTTGTTCTTAGGCTTTCAGCACTTTTCACATTTCGCAGAAACGCGATATGATAAATTGAAGCTTTTGTTCCTCACACATATACTTTATTTATATTTGTACTTCTGTTGTTGTATATTTTTGTCCATATGTATGTTTGTATGCTTGTGTGTTCTCTGTGTAAACGTAAATGTTTAAACGCCCACTGCTGAGCGTTAACTTTGCTTGACCGCAGCGGCACGTTGGTAGCACGCAGCGCAGGCGCTTAAGTTTACTCTGTCTCAGTCGACGCCTTTGTGATCTACATATTTACCTAATAATGTACATTGGTATGTCGCTGTAGGCGCTTTTCAGCTACCTCTGTACGTTTGTAACTTATTAGCTGATCTTTTGTGTTTCGCTCAGTGATCGTGTTGAAATTTTTGTTATAGTTTGACATGCCTCTGTGAAATTGTAAAATTAAAGAAATCAATGAATTTTTTTGTGTTATTTTTTCGGGTAATATTATTTAAAAATGTAATAGCACATATTAATTACATAAGGAGTTTTATTTGTAAATGCCGACTTATTTAGTTCTGAACGAGGTATTTATCATATAAGAAGGCCGAAAAATGAAGTGGTGGCGAAAGCCTTTTGGTTTGGGGATCGTTTTCATACAAGTCTAGGGCCCAATTTCGATTTCTTCGGTCCCGCGATCTGAAGGAAAGAGGAAGTCCTGATTAAAAAATATATAGGGTTATAGGTACCGCAGACGCCTCGTTTTCGAGATATTCGGCTTTAAAGATCAAAAAATCAAAAATTCCAACAAGAAATTTCACATACTTTAACACATTTTTCGCACTTTTATCATTTAAAATATTTAAAATTACATTGCTAAGATTCAATAAAATTCAAATTTTACATTTATTTAAAGTTTTTTAAACAAAAATTATTTATTTTAAAAATCACCAAATGCCAAGTCTAGGGCTGCATCATAGCTTATAAAAGAGTGGTTTTTGGAAAATTTGTTTAATGCAGTGAACTACAATAAGAGCAAAGTGTCCAAGTCACTATAACGAGCTTTTGTAGCTTATTCAGAATTCGTCGAAAGCATTTCCGGTTTCCGTCTGTCAAAACCTAGTTTGTCCTATGCCGATGCGATATAACCTGAAAAGTTTCAAACTGAGTCCCTGGAATCAAATTGAGTCAACTAGGCACTTTACACTGGTCAATGCATACTAATATGCCACCTGCATAAACTAGGAATCCACTCGTCGGATCAATGTCGATTCTGTAATCTAGTAGCGGGTTAGTATCATGTCCAACAGCCCTGGTCCAACTTTAGGCCACTGTCCTTATTATTTTTCACATAACTGTATATGATTTTTGTTGCTGTTGTACTCGGCAAATTATTCTTCGAATACTTTTGGGGTATTACGTCGAGTTTATGGTCTTTGATTAACTAAAAAATCGGATCTATTCCATATAAAAACACTCTCTGACTACCTAGTAAGGTCTCCGATATTTATAAAAATATTTTTTTTTTATTTTAACCAAAATATATCTGAAAAACATAGCAACATAAAGTCTCCAATTGCTCTAATTGTTATGGTTTATTGACCCGCTCAATGTGTTAAAAATACATATCACTATGTGTATGTATGTGTGTGCTTTTATATACATATATACATATGTATGTGTATATGTACTCATGTGTATATGTACTCATAGACTTTAATCTGAGATGATCGTAGCTATATTTATTTTCGCGTGCAACCAAAAACCAAACTAGGTCCAGGAAGAATGTGCTTTCACCAAACTGAAATTTGCCCAGCATAAAATTCCCCGACAACAAGTGAATTTGCATTATAGTTACATACACACATATACATATATTCGCATGCATATACGCAAATAAATGACTCTATTTTGTATGCACCCTGTAGGAAATTTTAAAAATTAAAATAAAATTTGAAAAATATATTTTTTTGTTTTTCTAATTTTGTTAGTAGCTATTCCTTGAATAAGTAATGTTGAGCTTAAAAAAAGCTTTTGTATAACAAATTCACATTTTTCCTACAGGCCACAAGTACACCAAAGTCATTGCGTTGAAGCTACTATCTATCTTCCTAGCCGTTTTTTTGCATGCGTTGTTGTTTTTGCAATTGCTTTTTAGCTAACTTACGCCACAATTCGCCAAAGTATGCATGTTTCTATCCATCTGAGTGTGTGTGTGTGTGCGCATGTATTTCGACACGGGTTTCAAAATCTATAGCAGAAAAGTCGAACGGCTAACACATTCATTGTTTTTTGGCCAAAATAAACAAAGAGCCGTATGCTGGCGTACGTACAAGTATAAAAACAAACATTTTAGCATGCTAAGCATACAAACACACACACACTTATATATACAAAAGTACATTTCTGTACAGCAATACATACATAGCGAGTAAAAACCAAAAAAAAGAAATTAAATTAAGCTAAAATATGCACGCATACATGCATATTTTCATTTTGTGTCCAAGTGCAGGTCTATCTACATACATACATATATATTTCGATATACATACATACATATGTATAAACTATATAATCATCTATGTATCTGCAGATAAATGGTTGTACAATTGTGCACATTCTGGCGCAATTTAGTTAGCTTTTTTGTAAATACACACTTACATACGAATCTATATGAAATTACTCCCCGAAAGGCGCCAATAACCATCCCCTTTGTGCCTAATCTGTCGCAGTACTTTTGTGTTTTTTCTTACTTTTTCTTTTTTGTCTTTTGTCTAAGTGACGTTAATAATTTAGAAATTGTTTTCTACTCTACATAAATGCCATTATTTAGGGTATTTAGTATTTACACGCTGGCGACAAGCGCCAATGATCAGCAGATCAACGTATTATTCGCTACTGAATGCCGGCATTTACGTCTGAAACATAAATCCCGTTTGCCGATATATACATACTAATATAGCTACATATATAGGATAGATTCTTGTTTCGTGGCGCTAACACACTATAAGCGGATAAACAAGGGCACTAGCCACATTTCGTTAAGTTGCTAGAAAAAAATAAAATCAAATTTTGTTTGCTTAATCCTTATAATTTTTCATTTTTCCCACGTCATCTATGTATATTATTTTTAACGTACTTCCTTAATTTGTGGATCCACTATTATAAGGAACCCTTAAAATCGGTGCGTTAAGCTCACAAATTCAACTTTGACGCCACCTAGTTCTAATAACTAAATATGCCACCAATCTGTTCTAATATTAGGAAATAACCGGAAGGTATTCGGTTTGAAATCCGAGAATTTTTTCAATGCCTAATGACGTCATTTTAGCCTTGAATTGGAAGATGAACGACACTGCTGCATTTTTGGTTTACCAACATTTTAGGTAAGCAGTTCTCAGTGTCAGTCATGTTAGTTTTAAGCAGTATCCGGAGAATGAACAGCTGCAAGTTTTCTCTCGAAAACCCCAAGAGTCGTCCCATCGGATGTTGTCATCGTCCACGCTTCAGCGCCATACATCAGGACGGGTATAACGAGCGACTTGTAGAGTTTGATTTTGGAGAGAGGACTTTACTTTTCAATTGCCTACTCAGTCCAAAGTAGCACCTGTTGGCAAGAGTGATTCTGCGTTGGATTTCGAGGCTGACATTGTTGATGTTGTTAACGGTGGTTCTCAAGTAGACGAAACTCTCTACTACTTCAAAGTTATGACTGTCAACAGTGAAGTGGAAGCCAAAACGCGAGTGCGCTGACTGTTTGTTTGATGTCAGGAGATATTTCGTCTTGTCCTCATTCACCACCAGACTCATACGCTTCGTTTCCTTATCCAGTCTGGAAAACAAACGGAGCGGTTGTTGCTTCCGATGATATCAATATCATCGGCGTACGCAGCTGTACACTCTTATAGAATATTGTACCTTCTCTATTTAGCTCTGCAGCTCGTATTATTTTTTCCAGCAATAGATTGAATCGAACGGCTCGGAGAGGTCGTTCCTGAACCTGACGGAGCTTTTGGGGTTGCTCAACGTCAGTTTACATGGCCGTATTAGTTTTGAGGGGATACCAAATTCAGACATTCGTGCTGTCGAAGGTGGTGAGTGTCGATTCTTCTCTCTCGGGTCTTTTCCAAGATTTGGCGCATGGTGAATATCTGGTCCATGGTGGATTTTCCAGGTCAAAAGCCACACTGATCAATCAGTTCGTTGACAGTGGGCTTTGGTCTTTCACACAATACGCTCGACAGGACAATTACCCACGGTAATTGGCGCAGATTGTGGGGCCTCACTTTTTATAATTTGGGCAGAGTAAACTGAGATTCCAATCGTCAGGACTGCTTTCTTTCGACTATATTCTACACAGAAGCTGATGCATGCATCTTATCAGTTCTTCGCCGCCGTATTTGCATAGCTTGGCTGGTAATCCATCGGCCCCCGCCGCTTTGGTGTTCTTCAAACGGGTAATTGCTATTCGAATTTCTTCATGGTCAGGTAATGGAACATCTATTCCATCGTCATCGATTGGGGAATCAGGTTCGCCATCTCCTGTGGTTGTACTTTCACTGCCATTCAGCAGGTCGGAGAAGTGTTCCCTCCACAATCCCAGTACGCTCTGGACATCCGTCACCTCCACGGTTACATGATAATGCCTCGAAAATGCTACTGATATAACCTTCCTACCTTTAGCCCAACCCTATGTAAGAACTATTTTTGGATAACTAATTCTTGCGCATTTAAAATGCATTTTCTTTTTACACCACAGCGCTTATTTGCAGTTACAATCTTGAACCATGAGCTTGTACTTATTTGTCCATCTATTTGTATTTTTTTTATTTTTCATGTTCAGGTTTTCCTTTGTGCATAAACAACACTGAAAGTACCCGTACATACGCAAATGTCAGACGAAAAGGAATTGTACAAAGAAGTACTGCGTTTGTTGCTGCTCTGCCTTTGATGAAAATTCACAATGCGGCTTACTTTATCCGTTTGTCACTGCTGTCCACACAATTTCTACAAAGGCTTCAGCAAAGTACACAAAAAATACACTAAAATATATTTTTTATTATATAATATAAGCTATGTATATTTCATAAGTGGCACAGTGAGATTTTCGCAGAAAGTCTAAATTAAAAAGTTCAGATCACCTTTAAACTTTATTTATTCCAAAAGAAGATCAAAGAGATTACTTTTAAACTGGATATACATTTAAGAAAAGAAAACTCTACATGCCATTCCGTCTCACATTTTAATATATTTCATTCGGCAAATATTGATTCCCTTAAAATTTCGAGAGGGAATATCCGGATCCGTTTCTATAAATCAGACCCGAATGTCGTGAGAATAGCAGAATGACTGCTGAAATTTGTCTAAAAGGGTTATTAGAATTCTTTTGTAACTGTTTTCTTGTAATCTTTTTCATTATCCAATATTATAATTGGATCTCTGTACCAAAATTTCGTACAGGGTAAATTTCTACGAACGAACTGATACCATGTATCGGGTGCAGTTCTGATACCATTCGATAACTGTAGTTTAGATCCTCAGATTATCTAATTTTATGCACCATTTTACCTCACTTATTTTTTGTTGCCTACATTTAGGAGTTGTTGACAATGAATCGTCTTTAATGTGAAGCAGTTTATATTATGGAGTTTGGCGATCTTTAAACCATAGAGTTTGTGTCAAGATTCGGCAAAAATTTTCTGGAGCATAAGTAATTTCAAGATTTCTTAATGTAGACGCGTCTATATTAATATCTATATCTAATATCATATTTTAGTACTGATTTCAATGACTACCAAATTAGAGTCATAGGAACGCAATCGTCGGGGAATTTAAATAAAATATCTACACAAACATTTTCAATATCACATTTCAGTAAATAACACACGTTATGAAAAATTTGTAGCGGTTTTGTGTTTTTTGCTTTGGTGAAGTGCTGCCATGTCGCTACTGTTGTGTTGTTATTGTTGCATGTTTGTAAAACATTTTAATGCAGTTGGTGTTGCCGCTACTGTGCGGTGCATTGTCTTGTTTGTACCACCGCAGCTTTCTTCCGCAAAATGTGAAGCTACGTTTTGTCTCTGTACACATTCATCCGGGTCTTGTCTTGTCCTCAGCTTTGTCTTTGGCTGCATAGAAATGCAAACGCACAGTTATTGCGGTATAACAAAGCTGCGAATAGACAGACAGCCAGTAAACAAGCGAGCTATTCTAATAACTGTATAAGCATGTAGCCGTAAACGTGAATGAATACTTTCGTAGATACTTCTGAGTGTGACTGGTATGCGTTGAACCTGTAGTGAATGTACATAGATGGGACTTGAAAGAAAGTTGGTACTATATAATACTACTTATAGACTAGAATGCGTTACATCTTGAATTTGGAGTATCTTGAGTATCTTTGATCTATCACCAGACAATGTCTTATGTACTAGAGTATGAAAGTCATGGGTCAGGTTTATAGAATGATAGTTATGAGATTCATACCGTAGGCACGAAAGCTCGATAATTCGACAGACTCTACTGGACTCCATTTTTTATAGGATATAATAGCCATTTCCCTCAAAATCGGTACAGACTGTTTAAAGAAGCTTGCAGTATTCATAGTGTCTCCAATAAATCGGATGACCTCATTGTTACTTCGAATCTATCGAGGGTTAAGAGAGAATAAAAAGACTCGAATAAAAGACCAAGAACAAGCAAACTTTGATAAGAGTTTATCTTTAGAGGGACTATATCATGCCTACCATGGAGTTTTCATAAAGATAAATACCTCAACATGAGCATAATCCCGATCTTGCTTTAACCTTAAAGCTTCTTTATAAAGTTGATAATGAAACGAACTGTTTGAGGTTGGTTCTACATTCGTTTTATATCGGAATATATCAGAACTCTTCATCTAATCGAACGATGCTACTCATTGGTGAGGTACAAAAGGGCTCACCAAAGAACTGTCGTTAGCCGACAAACTACGAGGTTCGGTCGAATGGAGCAAACCGAGTGTAACTTAAGCAAGGTCGACACGTACTGTTACTTCTTAGATCATTTCCAAATCTGTAAAAACGCGAGTCTCTTATAAAATTCCAGCTAAAAACCAAATGGGGAACTCTTCGCCACACCAACGGGTATTGACAGCGGCGCACACTTGAAGAGTTGCGAACAGTAAACTCTCTGCCGCGTTATAAAATTGCTCAGCGCATTTGCATACCGTCGCATGTGTGCGCGGTGTATGTGTGCCCGCGCACGCTCGAGAACCGAAACAAGTTTTCAATGAGATTATAAGCCGCAGCCAACTACATACAACAGCAACAATAGCTGCAACAGCAGCTCGCCGTCGTTCGCCCACCCACGTACGCGGATTCAGTGGAAATTTCGCGCTACAAGCAACCGTCAACAAGCAGCGCAAACCAGTCAATAAAGTCACAATGAACACAGTACTATGAGTAACAAAAACAATAACAACAACAAACACAGCTGTTAAGAGTTTGCCGCTAGGCAGTCAGGCAGTGAGTCAGTTTGTCACTGTGCTGTGCTGTGATATGATTATGCATGCAATGCGAATGAACGACTGAAAGTGCTCATATGCCTACGCATGATTGCCAAGCACCGACTGACGGACGGACTGAAAGATTAGTTGACTGACTGCCTATTGGGTTAGATGCACTGGCTACACGGGTTCACCCGACTTCACCATGCCGCCGCCTTGCCACTCAACCGCAATTCCCGACCTCTGCCTCGTATCGCTTGCCCCGGCCTCATGGTTTCCAGCCTGTTGGGCGTGTTTGTAATCACAGCTTGGCTATAACGAAAATCCGTTCGTGTCGGCTCACGTTTGTTGACTTTATGCGCTTTGTTTGCAGGCAACATTCATATGTACATATGTCTGTATGTTTCGCATTTGCGGTTGCTCCGACTCGAAAACTAGAATTTCAGCTTTGCTGCAAAACCTGGCGGAGAATTGTGCTTTGTGCTTGCATTTCTATGTATGTATGCGAGCGCACACACATACACACGTACGCGCCGCTTGCGTCTCCAATTACTTGCACTTTTTACCAAGCTCCCCAGCGATCCCGCGCATTGCCACTCATAAATGTTGTTTATTTCGTAATTTAGAAATGTCACGTGGCTGTGGACGCGTGCACTTCAGTTCAACGGTGTCAAATCCCCAACTCGGTTCATGTGTATATATGTACAGTAATTTCATCAGCTGTTTAACAATACGCCTTGTTAGTAGCTTCATTGGCGGCTGCTGGCTCCTCACTTGTGTACCCTTCGTAGCGGTTCTCGAATTCGTCCAACTACTCTATATTCTCATCGTTGCAGTCTTTCTTCTCTTTCATCGTTCTTCTTTTGTGGAAATGATTGCGTAAAACAGTTTTTCATAATTAACTTTCGCCGTTGCACATCATGCGCTATCGATTTCATTCCGAAAATATTTGTAAAGACCATTCGTAGCGTACAATTGGTCGCCGATAATAAACGGCAGTTTATGGTAGCATCGAAGTGCTTGTTGCAATTATGTCAGGTTTGGTGAGGCAAGTAATTAAAATGCGGTAATAAATTGTCGCCTTAAGCTCAAACGACTGTTAAAAGTGGGCATTTCTTACAATTTGTAGAATGATAACGAGCTATCAGCAATAAACAAGAGACATTTGATAGAGCGTTACGCGTTGAAGTTGGCTCCGGATGGGTATACATATATGAGTTAAGAGTTTCTCAGTTTCCCCGTTTATCCTTCACTTTAGTCCTCCGGAATCGGTATCAGTTGGTAATCTGCAGCGCTCCAGGTGCATTACTGTGTTATATATATTATACATATATATATATATATATATTTGGCGTAGAAACCGCTTAAGCGATTATAGCCGAATCCACCAGAGCGCGACACTCGTTCCTTCTTTTTGCTTTTTAGCGCCAACTGGAAACACCAAGTGAAGCCAGGTCACTTTGTACTTGGTCTTTCCACCGGAGTGGAGGTCGTCCTCTTCCGCGGCTTCCTCCAGCGGGTACTGCATCGAACACTTTCAGAGCTGGAGTGTTTTCATCCATTCGTACAACATGACCTAGCTAGCGTAGCCGCTGTCTTTTTATTCGCTGAACTATGTCAATGTCGTCGTATAAATCGTACAGCTCATCGTTCCATCGTCTGCGGTATTCGCCGTTGCCAATGTTCAGAGGACCATAAATCTTACGCAAAACCTTTCTCTCGAAAACCCCAAGAGTCGTCTCATCGGATGTTGTCATCGTCCACGCTTCAGCGCCATACATCAGGACGGGAATAATGAGCGACTTGTAGAGTTTGATTTTTGTTCGTCGAGAGAGGACTTTACTTTGCAATTGCCTACTCAGTCCAAAGTAACACCTGTTGGCAAGAGTGATTCTGCGTTGGATTTCAAGGCTGACATTGTTGGTGTTGTTAACGCTGGTTCCCAAGTAGACGAAACTATCTACTACTTCAAAGGTATGACTGTCAACAGTGACGTGGGAGCCAAGACGCGAGTGCGCTGACTGTTTGTTTGATGACAGGAGATATTTCGTCTTGTCCTCATTCACCACCAGACCCATACGCTTCGCTTCTTTATCTAGTCTGGAAAAAGCAGAACAAACGGCGCGGTTGTTACTACCGATGATATCAATATCATCGGGATGGGGTCATATGTAGAAGTTCACGCAAGTGAGGAAAGTTTCTGATTGCCATTCACTTGGGAGTGGCCAGGAACGATTCTTTTACATATGACTCAAGCAGCTCACGACTTCCGGTCTTAGACCAAGTATCCCCTGGGTAGCCAACAGACATCCGTTTGAAGGCGAGCTAAAGTGAGAAGGCGAAGCCCGCTTCTGCGGTTGTGCGTAGGGTTCGGGACCCACCACATAAAAAAACCTCCCCAATGAAAAAAGCATTACTGTATTACATTTCTTAAATCTATCTGCCTTCGGTGTTAATGTAATACTTTTTAATTTCTCGTATAAGAAATGGTAAAAGCAAATCATTTAGAAGAGTATTTCTCAATTTAAATTGGCGCCCCAAAAAAGTCTCATCGGCCTCTTTTTGATGAAGATTCTCATCTTATCACCATTTGATTATTGGGAAGTATCCATAGTTTTGATTGCTCTTGATAGCAATGGATTTCTTTTCCGTCGCTTAAATTAGTTAATAAAAAATTTTAATGTTAAATTGTATGCGTTCGACTAGCTATAGTGCCAGTGAAGAAGATATATTGATTTTACAACTTATAGTTTATCAAGCGAAAGTTTATGCGGATAAATCTCTTGTGAATTCCGATCCGGCTGTCATCCGAAGGTTTTACATTTCATAAGGCATCCAACATTATTCACTGAAGATCTACTAACTACCGTTCTGTTTATAGCGTTCTGGATTTTAATCTGCCATCTACTTGCTAGAGTTTGTTCCCGAAACAACAAAAAAGGTTTCTCTCATGACACTAATATCTAAACTCAACCTAAGTGGATTAAGTTCTACCGTTGACCAGAATTCCAAACATTACATAGTTTTTTAGGTCTTATATAGATTGGAGAATTCAATGCAAATTAGTCTGGAGTGAACTTGAATAGGAGAAAACATTCGTTGCCACTAAATAACCCTTTTATGCACTCGTCCATGATCTCAAATCATAAACGAAACCTTCCAAGTTCACATTCTATTCAAAATTTGTTATATGTAACCATCAGATCTTAATATAAAATGAAGAAACTGGGGCCGTTCTTAAAGTATCCGTCAGAAATATCCAAGCATTTATGTCTAAGACTTCCCACGTATTCAGTGCGTTATTGGCTGATTGATGGCTAATTGTGATCTAGATCAAAATTGATGAGAGTCACAAGTCACTGAGATGATTGGATTCCATTTAAATTTTTCAACCTTGGTTATAAACTTGTTCCATTAAATCTTTTTGGATTTTGGATCACTTTGGATCGCATTATATATCTATACTACTATTTAAAAGAGGAGAGGTTTGAATAAACTCGAAAATTGCTGTACCGATTTCAAAAATTATTTCACCATTGGAAAGCTACATTCACCCCGAGTAACATAGGTTATATTTATTTCTAGAATCTCAACTTTCTGGAAATAGTTCCCAGGTGAGGGTAATCCAAAAGACTCCGTGATGGAGAATCTTAATTTGAAACTGATAATCGTCTAGCAAGTCATTCTCTTCGCATCGCAATCGCGTGCCAGAGAGTTAAGTTAGCCAAGTACGCGATTGAGGGTCGAGTAGAGAGCGTGTGTAGCGGCTTGAAGAACAAAATATTAGAAATATACAAGCTCGGACTAGGGAGTCGAGCTCTGAGCGTTCCCAACGCCTTCATAATCAGAGAGAAAGACAACAGACACCAAAGAGTAGAGGTCGTAATCCAGTTTTATCTCATTGCAAATAAAATATAATTTCGGGAAGTACATACATATGTGCGTATAAGTGTGTAAAAACGTATAACTTCTTTTTTTAATAAAATGCTTGAACCAGAATAGAATTGACTGTCTTACCTTCACTCTCTCTCTCTTCTCTCCGGACGGTGGTGCTCGGATCGACCACCAATAATTTCATTAATAAATTTTCTGCATTTAAACTGTTTATAGACTTGAATCTCGAGCGTTCGGTTAACGACCTCATATTTAAGACATAGAAAACAGCAATTTAACTGTTGAAGCACCTCCAATCGCACTTGTTGCAATAATTTTCTCCCATGAATATGCGCTTTTCGAGTTTCCATTTAATTTGCCGCCACCAAAGCGTAAATAGTTCAACTTCTATTGAAACGAATGAATTTCTATTTCGCTTTCAACTCTTTCAAGCTGATTCGATTATTCCCAGTGCAATGGCAAAGCACGTTTCGGAATTTTCGCCAGGAAAAAACTAATAATACAAAACGTGTGGGTGGCCAACACACACACACCCAAATCACACACATATAAAAACATACAAATGAATCGTTCGTGGAGACTGCGGCACACGGTGAATCGTGGCGTTTGCATTTTAATCCAGCGCAAGGTTAGGTTAGTCTCGCTAGCGGGCCAAAAACGAAGTAGAAGAAGGCGAAGCAATTGTTTGTACCACTTTGTTGCATGTGCATGTTGCATGTTGCACGATGCAAGTTTGTGAGTTGAGATTTAAAGTTTCGTTCACTTCTGCTACAGCATTACACACACACATGCATTAATACATACACAGCCAGTTAAGCGCGCTGAAATCGCCCATTTGTTCGTGTCATTTTGTTCACTCTTTCGTCGCGCATTCGGCATTCGGCATTTTGCAGTGGCAATCTGTAAGTGTTACTAATTGAACAATTGTGCTAAAATATGTAATTGGGGAGAGAAAACTTTTCATTACTACTTAGTCACTTAGTTAGTCAGCCGATTAGGCGTGCGCTGGCGCGTGTGTGGGGGTGTGTTTGTGGGTGGATGGAATGCCAATTTGTGTTATTGATATGCTGCTTTGGCGCAGTTGGATGCCATGCAATTAACGTAAATTATTGAGGTTTTTAACAATTATTTTGCAAATTGTGGTTGTTGCAGTTGTAACATTTAGCTTGCAATGTAAAAGTTTTAGACATTCTGTGAAATTAATAGTGGTTTCTATGTGATTGCGGATTTTACTGGCACACGCCATTAATTAATTGATGTAAAGGTATGAAGCTGAGGGAATATACTCGTATATTCATGAATTCATAAAATAGTATAGAGCGAAACATTAATTGTTTGTTACTAATACTGGGTTACAAAAATTGAGAATACCAATACAAAAAAAAATATAAAAAAATCTGGAAATAAAAGAAATAATTCTAATATTTTCCATCTCAGTATAAGACGATAAATTAGAAGCTAAAAAATTTTCCGAAGAACAAGAAGAGAAGAAAACAAGTAAGGAAAGGCTAAGTTCGGGTGTAACCGAACATTTTATACTCTCGCAATTTATTGAAGAAACTTACAAACATACAAATGGGTAAATTTTCGGCATAAAGTTTAATAGAATAACGAAAATCGTAATATATATTATATGAGGGCTGAGGAAATTATTTCATTTTCACCAGCAGCGTACACTATATCCTAGACTATGCGCTCACTTAATTTTGCTAAGATATCTCACATATTAACCAATACATATGTATATGCGGACTAAACCCCACCGTATTTTTGGAAAACCTATAATTAGGTATATGGGAGCTAGGAGAAGATACTTTTGAAAAACCTACAATGAAGTATATGGAAATGTTATGACCCGATTTTAATAATTTTTGGAACAGAGACACACTTTTAGAAGAAAACATTTTCCTCTGAATTACATTAATTTAACTGGGAGATTTACCCATATTTTCGGTTAAAATGTATCCTTAGGCGCTGAGTTCAACATGTTTTTACACGTTTTCTACAATTTTTTCACAAGTGAAGTTAGAGATGATATGTACTATTTGTGTAAAGTTTTATTCCACTATCTTCATTGGTTCCTTATGTATACATGATAAAGTGAAGGAATCAGATGGAGTTAAAATTTGAGTTATAAGGAAAGTAGTCGTGGTTGTGAACCGATTTCGCCCATTTTTTGTCAGGGTGTCAAGAAAATATTATATACCTAATTTCATTCGAATCTGTCGAGTAGTTCCTGAGATATGGTTTTTTACCCATAAGTGGGCGATGCCATGCCCATTTTTCATTTTGTAAAAATATCTGAGTGCAGCTTCCTTCTACTATTATTTCTGTGAATTAACCCATTTTTAGTAATTTCCAACCTAACATTTGTATGGGAGGTGGGCGTGGTTATTATCCGATTTTAACTATTTTCATGGTGTGTGGTGGGGTACGTAAGAGAACCGACTGCAGAAAGTTTGGCTTATATAGCTTTATTGGTTTGCGTGTTATATTTAAATAACCGATTTGTGTGCGGGACCACGCCCACTTCCCCCAAAAAATTACATCCAAATATGCCCCTTCCTAGTGCGATCCTTTATTCCAAATTTTACTTTTATATCTTCATTTATGGCTTAGTTATGACACTTTATGTGTTTTTGGTTTTCGCCATTTTGTGGGCGTGGCAATTGTCCGATTTCGACCATTTCGCAACCCTCTCACTGCCCCAAGGAACATGTGTTCCAAGTTTCATTAAGATATATTAATTTTTACTCAAGTTACAGCTTGCATAGACGGACAGACATCCGGATTTCAAATCTACTCGTCACCCTGATCACTTTGATATATATGACTCTATATCTAACTCGTCTAGTTTTAGGTGTTACAAACAACCGTTATGTGAACAAAACTATTATACTCTCGTAGAACTTTGTTGCGAGAGTATAACAAAAGAGTGATTGAATTAAAAGACCTTCCTTGGATAACTAAAAACTCTCCAACGAATGAGAAGTGTTTTAAAGAACAATATTTCTACTGTGCTTTCCTAAAAAGTCCAAGAAATTATGAAAATGGTAGAATATTCTTCTTTAAGCGATCCTGAGCATCATATGGAAATAGTCCAGACCTTAATTTTCTTGAAACGAAAATCGCTTAAAAGAGAAGAAGAGGAGAAGATACATCCAGCCATATGTTATCAACTGACCAACAATTTTTAGGAAATGGTTTGTCCCTCTACCATTACATTAACGACAAACGTTTCCAAAGTAAAAAAGCCTGTTGGTCTCTCTATATTACGAACCATACCTTTGGCGAACCAAGCGAACTGACTGGAAAGACATACATACATATGTCATATGCATGATAAGGGTCTACATATGTATGTATGTATATTTAATTGTATTTTTGCATCGCAATGAACTGAGGATCCTTCACGACAATTGTCGCGAGGATCAGTCTCTGAACCTAACATAACCTAACGTTATAATATTAGGTTGGCAAATTTCGCCGCTCGCAGCTTGTATATCTGGCAATACTATAAATTTTTGAAAGGTCTTGACATAACCTACAAAACGACGATATGCATGATTAGTTTTGATATTGCGTTCAACAGTTATAGACGTGTAAACATGGAGTTCACTAACGCCGAAATTCACGCTATTTTAAAGTTTTCCTTCGTTAATCCGTTAGAGAAACGTTCCGTGAGATTAATGGTGTTTTGGGGGATGGTACCCTATCACTTCGAACTGCGGAGGAATGGTTTCGACGATTCAAATCGGGTGAATGATAAGCCAGCCGGCGGAAGCGGATTGCGACTGGCGGCGAAAAATGGTTTACATACGACAATATCAAGCGAAAACGGTCGTGGTCGAAGGCCGGTAAAATCCAAACAGTGACCATGTCTGGATTGACGGCCAAGAAGGTTTTGCTGTGTGTTTGGTGGGATTGGAAGGGAGTCATCCAGTATGAGCTGCTCCCATATGGCCAGACGCTTAATTCTACCATCTACTGCGAACAACTGGACCGCTTGAAGCAGGGGATCGACCAGAAGGGTCCAGAATTGGCAAACAGGAAGGGTGTAGTGTTCCACCAGGACAACGCCAGACCACACACTTCGTTAATGACTCGTCAGAAGCTATGGGAGCTCGGATAGGATCGCATCCACCATACAGCGCGAACATAGCGCCAAGTGATTACCACCTGTTCCTGTCCATGGCGAACGACCTGGTGTAAAGTTGAACTCAAAAGAGGCTTGTGAAAAGTGGCTGTCCGAGTTCTTCGCAAATAATAGTTTTTCTTTGTGGTTGTAAGAGAGGATTCTATATGATCAGAGCTTTATGTAATATCTGAATTCGATCTACATACATATGTATGAAAAGTAATTTGATATTCTTAAAACATCAAGAAGCATATTACCAATTATAGTCACGTCTCAGGGTTGCATTTAGTTTGCTTTGACATTTATTCTTAAATTAAGTACATACTATATCTGTGAACTTTCTTCAAGGGCTCCAACATGTAATTTACCGCAGAAGCCATGGCTTGCATTTTCAATTTACCAACCAATCTACAAATTTTTGCTGCACCTTTTTTTAGAAATGAAAATTACAGCTCACTAGACTCAAAGTCTCGAGTAAAGAAGAACCAGAAAAGAAATGACAGTGCAAATGAAGCGCCAACAGTTTGAAGTTGGAGAGGCGACATTCGTTTGAAATTTCTATCATTTGTCTTTTAATTACTCTTATATACACATACAACTGGATATTTGTACATTTCTGTTTTTTTTTTTTTTGCTTTTACAGTTTGTGGTTGAACATCGTGCTTTTCACTTTGCAACGCTTTGGTCAAGAACGATGACTCAAGCAAACTTTTTTTCGCACAAAATGTGTACATTGGAGAATAAAAGTAGATATGAGTGTTCTTGTGTGTGGTTATATTGAATTTGAGTACTTTTATTTTTCTTTTGTTTATTTACACTTTTGTTTACTAAAAGAAACCCAGTGTAAAATGATTCTGTATTGGAAGCTGAAGCTTTTAAAAAATTAAAAATTCTACAAAAAGGATATTGCGTTAGTCATTATGAATTTTTCCTTTTAAATTTTCAGTAATAAAGTCCGAAAATATACTTTAATCTATTTAAATTTGTGAAACCCTCAATTCGCTTTTTCGACTCTTGTGGGCCTTATGACATCCATTTCTAGGAGATTGCGGCATCACAAATGACCAGCGATTTTAACTGTCCTAGTGTGATCTCTTGTGACTCTCTCACAAATACCAGCCCTATAACCTAATCTAAACTGCTTAAATTATACTATAGTTATCTCAAAGTGGACTAGTCTTCAATATGATTGAGAGCGTACATTTTGTATATGTTTACTTGTGCTATGGCATCCATTTCAAGTGGGATCTTATGTGTCTCTTTCGGAAAGATCAGCCCTATAACCTAACTTAACTTGTTTAAATATAAAATAATGTAAATAAAATAATTTGAGTTTCACCAGTGTATAGTCCACTGGTTATCCCCAAGTCGACTAGTCGTCAATATGCTTGAGAGCGTACATTTTTTATATGTTTACTTCTGCTTGTGATAAGGTGTAAAAATGACTCCATTATTGTTTATTTTACTTGCCTTTACTCCTTCGCACATCACAAATATTCGCACTTAAGTGCACTTAAAATATGTTTTCATATTAGGGTGGTCTCTTTTTTAAGAGTACTTCAATTACTTTAGTAAATTTTGCACATCGAAAAGATGTTTCCATTGCGATATCCCTTAAACTGATACAAGGTTTGCGTAGTATGACAAGTTCCTAAGGTTTTCTATGTAGATAGTCACCTTACACTTAAAAAATCGTTTTCCGAGCGGTTCGATGTTTGGACAGATAGTGGAGAACACCTGTACAACTCCATACTATTGTTTATTAAAAAAAAAAAACAGTTCTGAGAGCGCATTACCTAGTAAACTCAGAATTTTAGTTACCAAAATCGTTGTTGAATTGGAAGAACCTTTGACTAACTGTAAGAGAATTCCAGAAAATTAGGTGACTATGATATATTTTACTATACGCCAGTATAATTAAAGACTATATGTATGCGGGTTTAAAAGCTGAATTATATTCCTATCAAAAATCATTCTATAGTGTAAATAAATTTGTAGAAAATCTCTCCAAAGAGTTAGATTTAAATAATATATAAATCGGTCCACCCTAATGCACATATATATTTAACGAAACATCTGTAATTATAAACAGTAGAGTGTGAATTTTACGCGACACATGCTTTCAAGCATTCGCACGAACTGACAGCCAACGCCGCTTGTGGTTTGCAAAATGTCACCACATTTCCAGCACCCGCAAGCACCCCTTTAACAATTACAGTTAATTCGCCAACTAACAAATATGCGCAAAAAGTCCCCCCCCCCCACACACACACAGTGATGCATTGGTTAACTTTCCCTCTCTCTCTCAATTTTTTCTCCACCTACGTAGCTTCCTCTTCACTCAAATTACCTGTGCTTGTGCGCTGACTGAAGTGACTTGGCGCACTTACTGTGTGTCATATCGTATTCCAGCTTTTGCTAATGGGCTTTGTGTCGTCTTTAAGTGCAGGCATATACATACATACATATGTATGTACACAGATGATTATGTGTGTGTGTGTGTTAATGTCGTACACCTACACCCCACAAACCGCTAGTATTTACTTGGTGTTTATGTACTTAAAAATGTTTCACACACTCACCCTTTGATGTGGAGCCCATTGTAACTACTGTGGGCGCTCGTTGCACAGCCACACCCTTATCAGTACCATTTCTGGTTGAGTGAGTGAGCGTTAAAAAATGCCGGTATCGCTTTATTTTGTTTGGCAGCGTAAAAAAAGCGGCGGTGAGCAAAAACAACACAAAAAACGACTATATGCTTACTGACACTGTTTACTTACTGACAAGCTTTCACATATGGATATATGCAAACACACATACATACACACGCCACTGAGTCAATTAAGTGGAATTTAAACGCATTTTCACTCATGCGATTGAACAGAGATATACATACAGAGATATTTATATATATACGCGTATATGATGAGCCCGAAATCGTTCTATGCCATGAAGAATCAATTGACTTTTTTGATAATTTTTTATTTGATCACTGATTTCGTTGTAAAATTGTCTGCAACTTTCGAAATTCTACGTATTGCCGATTTATTCAATTGCCAAATGTTCTGTTTTTTCATTTTTATTGCTCGCAAATTGGAGCAACGCACCGTGGTCTTCTTCGTACAATTTACATGCAAAGAAGTTGTTTATACCAGTTGGTTGTTTGATTGTGTAACTAAGAGCTTGTCTTGTCAAATTTGTATCAAACTTTGAACGCGTTTTTCTCAAAACTGTGTTTTTCAAGCTTTCCTCCATAGTATCTCAAAACAGTTTCTGAATGACTTGACATTTGTAGGGTACACTCAGCACTTATAAACGCAGGGAATGGACTATTATCAATAAAAAATTCCCAAAATTTCAATATTTTCATAGCAAAAAAAGTACAAAGAAAAAATCACAATTCGCATTTTTTTGTCAAATGTTAACCAAAAGTCCAATATTTAGTATATACATTTGAGCCATGCATTTAACAATCCAGATCAAAACACGGTTAATTTTGTTTGTTTCCTATAAGCCAATCAGCGGGAATGGTGAAGGAAGTGCAAGCCCAGGGGTGTTGAGAACGCTGTAACTCATGTTCTACACGATATTTTTAGCTTAAAACTGTATGTTGTATGTGATTGGCGTTCAACCGTTTAGCCGGTTATAGCCGAATCGATGAGAGCGCGCCACTCCTATCTTTCCTTCGCAGTTCGGCGCCAGTTGGAGATTCCAAGTGTAACCAGGTCGCTCTTCACCTGGTCCCTCCAACGGAGTGGAGGCCTTCCCCTTCCTCGGCTTACTGCATCGAACACTTTCAGAGCTGGAGTGTTTTCGTCCATTCGGACAACATGACCTAGCCAGCGTAGCCGCTGTCTTTTTATTCGCTGAACTATGTCAATGTTGTCGTATAACTCGTATAGCTCATCGTTCCATCGTCTGCGGTATTCGCCGTTGCCAATGTTCTGAGGTCCGTAAATCTTGCGCAAAATTTTCTTCTCAAAAACTCCTAGTCTCGTCTCATCTGATGTTGACATCGTCCAAGCTTCTGCACCATAAAGCAGGACGGGAATGACGACTTGTAGAGTTTGATTTTGGTTCGTCGAGAGAGGACTTTACTATTCAATTGCCTACTCAGTCCAAATTAGCACCTGTTGGCAAGAGTTATTCTGCGCTGGATTTCGAGGCTGACATTGTTGGTGTTGTTGATACTGGTTCCCAGGTACATATACGAAATTATCTACAACTTCGAAGTTATGACTGTCAACAGTGACGTGGGAGCCAAGACGCGAGTGCGCCGACTGTTTGCTTGATGACAGGAGATATTTCGTCTTGTCCTCATTCACCTCCAGACCCATACGCTTCAGTTTGTTGACGGTGGGCTTAAGTCTTTCACACAGTACGCTCGATAGAACCTTATAGGCGATATTTAGGAGGCTTATCCCACGGTAATTGGCGCAGTTTGTGGGATCTCCTTTTTTATGGATTGGGCAGAGCACACTGAGATTCCAATCGTCAGGCATGCTTTTTCCGACCATATTTTGCAAAGAAGCTGATGCATGCACCTTATCAGTTCTTCGCCGCCGTATTTGAATAGCTCACCCGGTAATCTATCGGCCCCTGCCGCTTTGTTGTTCTTCAGGCGGGTAATTGCTATTCGAATTTCGTCATGGTCGTAAGAAGGAAAAAAATTCCTGGAAATAGGCCGTCACACATGATGACCCCTTAACTTTTAAGCGACGAATATTCCACTTTTCGAAATATAATATTTATAGTTATTTATCAATTAATCTCTTAATTGTAAATTTAATTTTTAAAATAATGTATTTTATTCACTACAATCCCACTGTGCAGCGCCGACAGCAGCACTCAGTAAAAAAATGTATTTAATAGTGAGTGTGTGTGGGTTGTCGCATTAAATTGAATATAAAACGAATTTTGCTTTAAATATTTTACGTTCATTTTGTTATTTTTTATTTAATATAACACGTCATAGCGTTTTTTTCAGAATTCAGAATTTAGTGTTTTCAAAATTGGTGCTTTTACTTTGTGACCTAAAAAACTTAGCAATAAACTCGTATTAATTTGACTCATACATTTTTTGGAAATTTAATTAAATTTTTATTTTAAACTTTTGGTAGAGTTCAATGCTTTTAGTGGGTTGTTCTTGCCAATATATAAGATAGAGTTTGAATAAGATTTAAGCGCAAAGTCTCCGCAATGTCACAAGCTTCAACTAGAGATAGCTTAAAACGTGAAGCATTTATATATGCATGGTCATGTTCAATGTATACGAGTTTGTAGTTTTTGTATCTTGACATTACTATTTAATCGTCTAATTATTATTTCTTAGAAGCTAATCATAAATGAGGTACTAAAGCTTGTGGGTCAACAATTTATTATTTACCCTATCAGCGCACGGAATATAATCGTGTTTGTAAAATTAAACAACACTCACATAAACAAATAATTATATTATAATTGAGATTTTGTTTAAACTTATTTGTACAATTATTAAGGTTTTATTTTAATGTTGATTGTGAGATCATAGTACAATTGAGATTTAATGTAAAATTACCCCAAATAAGGCTAATTATTTAATCAATGTCGGTTTTTCTGATCATCCACTTATAATTATAGTTAGGGAAATATAGTATCCATCAAACGAAAATTTTAATCAGTAAATCAAAATCCCAAATTTGTTTTTCAAAAATTTTAGTCATAACATTAGATAGTCAAATATCTCCCTTCCGCTTTTTTGCTCTTGCTTTATAAAAAGTGTTACAGTGATTGGTTTTATTTCAAATGTGCGCCGTTTCGTTCGATAATCTCCATTTAGACGGCAACTTCATAATACCCCCTCGTAGAAGTCCCTCTCCTTATTTGCGAAAAGCTCGGACAGCCACTTTTCACAAGCCTCTTTTGAGTTCAACTTTACACCATCAAGGGCGTTCGCAATGGACAGGAACAGGTAATCACTTGGCGTTATGTCTGTGCTATATGGTGGATGCGATAAAACCTTCCATCCGAGCTGCCGTAGCTTCTGACGAGTCAGCTACGAAGTGTGAGGTCTGGCGTTGTCCTAGTGGAACACTACACCCTTCCTGTTGGCTAATTCTGGACGCTTCTGGTCGATCGCCTGCTTCAAGCGGTCCAATTGTTCCAGGTAGATGGTAGAATTAAGCGTCTGGCCATATGGGAGCAGCTAATAGTGGATGATTCCCTTCCAATCCCACCAAACACACAGCAAAACCTTCTGGGCCGTCAATCCCGGTTTGCCCACTGTTTGGGACGATGCACCGGCCCTCGACCACGACCGTTTTCGCTTGATATTGTCGTATGTGATCCATTTTTCGTCGCCAATCACCATTCGCTTCAAAAATGGGTCGAGTTCGTTCCGTTTCATCTCCAGGGCGATGTCACGAGATTCCACATGCCGGTCTAACTCGATGTTTTCCATGATTTGGTCGGTATTCGTCGTCACAGGTCTTCCGCCGGCTGGCTTATCCACGGTGTCGTTTTCACCCGCTCTGAATCGTCGAAACCATTCCTCCGCAGTTCGAAGTGAAACACCATTAATCTCACGGAACGTTTCTCTAGCGGATTTGCCTTTAACAAAGAAAAACTTTAAAATATCGTGATTTTTGGCGTTAGTGAACTCCATCCGTCTATAACTGTTGAACGCAATATCCAAACTAATCATGCAAAGCGTCGTTTTGTAGGTTATGTTAAGACCTTTCAATGAGTATAGTATTGCCAGATACTTGCCAACCTAATATTGAAGATTTTATATTTTTTGTAAAAAAATATTTTCTTTTTCTGAAGAAGACTTGTATTTAACTTATTTATAGCTAGAAAATTTATTCCACAAAATGAAAAAATTGGTAAAAAGTCATAAAAAAGTTCTTATGAGCTATTTAGAGAAGAATCTGCATAAAAATTTCTCTTTGATGTTCTCTTGGTACAATTCTGTTTTGATCTAAGTGAAGGAGATTTTTAGAATTAATATATCGAATTCCTAAATTTTCATATACTAGCTTAATTGAGAACATTTCTAATGGATTTTATACTTATACTAATAAACCCATTACTTCTATAGATATAGGATAGTTGATATACCTATTAACATATTAATAAACCCTTTCACGTTATTCCGGATTTTCATTATTTGAAAGGAATCTATTTCAATAGACTAAGTAAATATGAACCCAATTGCGGTCAAATCTGCACCTTCATCGGTTTGTCAATGATTACTATTAAAATATGCGATTTGTTTGAAGAGCGACAACACCACAAGACCTTTCAGTTTACTCGCATATCGACCTGCATACGTAATTAACTGGCTGTCAATTTCACCTCGAGTCAACTAACAATTACGGGATATACTCAATTGAGAATCACTTTCGGTGTCAGTCAAATTTCGTTATGCAACAAGGATAACAGACAGAGCATCTACAGCTGCCGTAGATGCAAAGAAATGCGAATAATAAATGTCTAGATAAATAAAACATGAGTGAGCCGCTTACATGCCTCGGCTAGCAGGCCGACCCATCCATTGGTGGGCGGGTGTGTGCCCGTAGGTGGCAATCAGTTGGGAAAGTGTGCGAAAAGTCAAGTTGCGGAGTGTTGCGCAAGGCCAGCGGAAGCAACTGAGCAACTGAGGCGTCAAGTGCCTCTAAACTGGTTTAACTAAATGCAATTTACTTTCGAATAAATACTTTTCGAAACGCACACACACACATACGGCAACTTGTGCGAAGCGGTAGCTAGCGTTGAGCTAGTGTTAGATTTACTGTGAGCGTTTGTCCGAATACGTAAGTTACTGTTAGGTGTGGTTAGTTTAGGCGTTCGATGGTTGAATATATGTATATGGTAAATATATATGTCTATTTGTTTGTATAGGGTGGTTCATATATTTTTCGAAATTTAAACATTTTGACTATCTTGTAAAATTGGAAGCCTTTTTAACCAAAGTCAAGAGAATTCAAATTATATAAAGGGTGATAACTTTAAAAAAAAAAAAACGCATAAAATTTGCAAAATCTCATCGGTTCTTTATTTGAAACGTTAGATTGGTTCATGACATTTACTTTTTGAAGATAATTTCATTGTCCCTTGATGACAATAGCTGATCTTATTGAATTTTTCGCAGCGTACTTCACACTAAACTGCTTTATTGTTATAGATTTAAACAGCTGAGTAACAACTCGAGACAATACTGAAAGGCGTTAAATCGCATGATCTTGGTGGCCAACTTACGGGTCCATTTCTTGAGATGAATTGTTCTCCGAAGTTTACAAAAATGCAAAGCGAAAGAGATCATGGCTTTAAAAGGATGAACGAGTTCAAACCACTTCAAAGGTCGATATACACCAAAAAAAGATTACGTTGTCTGTTTGGTGGGACTTCATATGGATCGTTTATTTTGAGCTTTTGCCGACAACGCCTCGATTAATTCCGAAGTGTGTTGTGATCAGGTGGACAAACTGAATGATGTACTCAAACTAAGAGGCCCGAGTTGTTCAACAGAAAAGATGTAGTGTTTCACTAGGATATTGCATGACCTCATACCGGTAAGCTTTTGCGGCTTGAATGGGATCTGCTACATTCACCTTGATCTCCAGATTTGGACTATTCTTGTTCCAGTCTCTGCAAAAATGATGGAGAACATTCACTTCAAAAAATCACCCGTTAATTATAAGTGCTAGCCATAATGTTTTAAAATTGATTTTGGGCTAGTGACCGTCGCTATAGTCTTGAATCAATCTCTCGCCCGAAAGAAGGCAAAAGATACTATATAGAAAAAAATAGTCTTGAATTTGCACTAAATGAACGAACGAACGAAGTGAACGACCAAAAAGCAAATATGCGTGATTGCGGGTTCATTACGCCTAAAACTATACCACATATTATACCGACCGTGATATCATCACACTTTTTCGTAAATATTCAATTACTTTTTGAACAATAGATGATTTAGGGGACAGCTTCTGATTGATAGAAGTTAGACTTACAACAGTTTTTTGACTCTCCAAAGATGCTACTTTTTATTTGACTGTCTATATCAAGATTTCGAGAAGTAGAGTTCTGCCACTGTGGAAAAATTATCACATGAACCACCCTGTAGGTACATGGTACATACATGTGTATGTATTAGCATATGCATAAAAGTGTGGACGGTCCAGTCTGCGCACTCGAGAGCCGATTAATATTAAAAGAGTTGAAATCAATTTTGTAAGTTTCCCGTATGTTTTTTTTTACACTTTTTCGCAAATGAAAAATGGCGAATATTAGATTTGTGCACACAACCGCAAAAGTATTAGCATATGCATGAAAGTGCTTGGGTGTGTATGTGGGCGTGCATGCATACGAAAAATTGCAAATAAATGAAAATTTTTAGAAATGTGGTTGAAAGCTCGGTTTAAGTGCGTGTGCCTGTATGCTGCACCACATTATGCTACTTCGGCTCACCCTTCATATGCAACGGTGCCTTGCAACTAGCCGTGCCAGGCCATCCGTCCGTCAGTCAGCGCGCCATTTATCCATTCATTCAGCTAGCCAACCAAGCAACCAGCTCGCTTTGCTGCTACTTTCGAATTTCCCCATCATATATTAGTTAGCTTTATGTACTTATGCATGCATGTGAGCTTTTATTTCAGTGTACAAACTAGCATTTGGTTTTATGTGTATGTATGTGTGTAGCAATGGTAAGAACGTTAAGCGTCGAGCTACCGGCACCGAATATCGGTCAAGGTTCTTTTTTGCTATATTCGTAAAATGATGTATATGTGTATATGCATACAGTTGTTGTTGTTACAAAAAATCGTTGTTGTTGTTGCTACAATAAAAAATTGTTGTTGTTGTGTCGAATTGTGTTGGCGCTACGAAACGTGCAGTATTTTCCACATTTTTACGGCTGCAACACCGACTGCCACCCTGTCGAAATGAAATGATATATTTGTTAGTACACTCGTGTGTGGCAACGCGCTGAAATGTGCATGAGTATGCACCTGGCGAATAAGGCCAAGGATTCGACAGGAATATTATTTGCACGTAAAAGGCATTGCACGAAACAAGCAAATCTCAACTAACCGTTGGCGATTTTTGTTATACATTAAACCTTCCTTCTCTTCTTCTTCCTCTTTCTGTACTTCTTGTTTCGTATTTCGCACAGTTTTTGTTGTAAGAAGACAACAAACAACAAAAAAAAAAAGCAAAATAAGAAAATTGCGCAAAAATATTGTCCGGAAATGACAGCAATGAATGCATACAGTTGTGAGGAATTTGTGCGCTGCGCACGCGATGCGGACAGGTGCTGGTGCAGCACAAGGCGGGAGGGGCGTGCCAGCGGTCAGCGGAAGTGAGCGTACAAGCAAAATCACAACTAAAAAGGTGCAAACTCTCGAACGGAAGTGGCGCGCGAAAAGTACACAAAAAATGGTGATGGAGCGCGCAAAAAGTGTGTAAAGCAGCAAAGAAGATACAAAAACAAAAAAACAAAAATTAACAAGAAACCAAAAATAGCCAACGCGCAAAAACTTGACTACCTAAAGAAATTTCGCAAGCTATTGAACTTGCGCAAGATTAATTAGCGCAATTCGCAAGCTGTCCATTTGCACGCTGTTCATGCTTAAATTCTTAAATTCTTAGTTGCACCCAAGCGTCAGTTAATTCACAAGAGTATTATAGTTGTGTCAAACGTCAAAGAAATGCGATGGACATGAACACATGCGTGTCTATCAAAATAATCAAATTTGATAGAAGTAATTTATCACTCGCTGCTTTTCTGACAGTTGTCCGTGTTTATATAATAATTAGTAACGTAGATGGACACAGTGACGTCCATTTTCGGAGAAATATCTTATATCTGTACGTCCTCCCTCACTCCGTCACACAATCTCCGTCTCTCCCTTCTGCGTTTATGTTTCTCTCTTTCAATCGCCATCTCTTTATATTATATTATGTTTAAAGACATCTAAAAAGAAATGTATTTCAATAATTTGGAAAGTGACTAGATTTTTCAAAATATATGTCAAACATATCTGATGGTATTCTGTGAGCCCAAACTCCGAAATCCTGAAGTACTTAAGAATTTATCCTTGATTTTCAAGGCATATTTAGAGTTCCTCTATTCTAAGGTATCTTTGTTGTCTTACTGCTTAAAATTTTCCTTTTATAATTCCGTATGGACTTAGGATTAACTTGATATAGTGCTCTGAACTCGATTGGTAACTTTCTGATGTTTATATTTTTACAATTCATATGGGATTGGGACTCTAGATAGAGGGTGTTTATATTCTCAGCCAGCGATATATTTTATATGGTATCAATACTTTCAATGAACTCGTATACTTATGTGTTCTCTCCGAAGCTCTTGGTTCCATCCCATCGATGTATGATTTATTCTGTTTCATATTAAAGACAGTAAAAAAGACTTCAAGCAAGTCGTTTCGGCATTATACGTTAGCTAGAAGATATTTTGATTGAAGTTAGTTATATTTAAATATTGTTCCGGATTTTGAAAAGACTGATGATAAGAAATACTATTTATGGCAAGTCTACAACACAAGAGACTCAGAGTTAACATTTAGAAAACATCCGATCGTTGATTTCTTGAACTGAATAATCTACCTTGAACTGAATAATCTGCCTTGAACTGAATAACCTGGTTCAATTTAAGATTAATTGGATGTCTTGTTCCGACAGTTTATCCAATAAGCCTGTAACGTTTAACTAAAAATAATTTATTTATTTATTTGGACCATCTCTATTTTCAATATCACACAACATTTGGTGGCGTCCGAGGTCCTTCGCACCTCAGCTGTTTTTCTTAATTTCACTTGCGTTTGCTACTCTTAATTGAAGTGCCAACTATCTTTCTAACGCTCTGCACTTTCTTGCACCTATTTCCGTTTTTAATTTCGCTTTTTTGTCACTGATTAAACTCTTTGCCTGCTGCTTGCTTCTACATCTTCTTCTTACTGTTTTACTTGGTATAATTTCGCTCAATGGCTTTTCTTATCATTTAATTTCCAGCAGTCACTCAGAGTGTCTCCGTGTCTGACTGTCTTCCGGTAATAAGTCACTTCAGCTTCCTTGCATTTATCTTCACTTCAACTCAAAAGCATTTCATCATAACTTTATTCATTGAGTTAAAGATTTTCATTCATTTACAGTTAGTTTTTCTTGTAAAAGTGCATTAAAAATTTCACTTTTGTTTATTTTGCTGGCAGCAGCTTGAGAACTGTTATTGTAAGAAAGATATTAAATGAAATGAAATTATATTATTACATCTGTAATATGCAGTATATAGTATATGTATTTATGAGGCTTTTATTTTCAACATAAAAATTAAATTCAATTTCAATAACTTTTAGCTTGTAATAATTGCGTTACGATACTGCTTTGATTTTCTAACGCAATTATCTCATGCTAGTCTGATTCCCTCAGTCAGTATGAAAAGTTCGTTTCGGTTTAAAGACAAACAAATATTTAACTTCATTATTCAAAATGGGTTCCAAATAGACATCAGTCTCGATTATATTTTTATTATTGTTAAATTTATTCCCAAAATACCCCATTTAAAGCTCGTGCGGCATCCACTTTGCACTGAGCTTTGTGATACCCAAATACTCTAGAACGATACGCCAAATATATTTGATATCTTTAAATTGTCGGCAATATTCGTCGACTTTATTTTTTGTAACATCTAAAATAAATTTTTCGAAGTTTTGTGGTCTTAGTATATTCTATATCCGCCTCGTTTGGGCGTCCACTTACTTCATTGTCTTCGCTGCCCTTTTAATAATGCTCATATATGGATGAATTCTGAAACTATTTCCTCTCACAGTAGACGAATCTGTGGATTAAGAAAGAAGAGAAGTACTTGAGTATGTCTATGAGTACGTCTGACGTCAAGGTCACTACGACAGTTTCATTTAAGAATTCATCACATCTCTTGACTCTCCATGACGATAGAATTAACGTCTAGAAAAAGTTCCAATCATTTATATGTATTTTGTAATAAGTAAAGATATTTATTCAAGAAATATTCGGAAGCTCACCAATTTGTTGAATATTTCTATTTACATTAAAAAAATCACAATTGAATTCTGAAAATTCATTGAATTCTGCCTTTTATTCAATCATAAAAGTTTAGCTTGCAGTTTATGTGGGTAATTTCTGGCTTATTGCAGTCGTAAAAGCTTTTAACGCGCCAAACTGAAAAATATAATTCGGTTATAAAAATATTTGTGTGAACTTAATTTTTAGTACACACACGAAATTAGTTTTATGGCCATGACTTATTGACAAGTAATAGCTTACAAGGTCGTAAGCAAAATAATCATGGGTTACCAAGTGAGCTCCAGCCCTAGCTTAACTTTCATCTCTGTACTTAGGATTATGTTGTCGCGTCGATTGATTGGGAGTGACTCCTGATGTTACATTTTAAGTTCTTTCAAATATGTTTCATACTTCAGTAGGTTTGTTATATGTCGAAGAATCTTCTCAAACCGTTAACTGAAGAGGCTGCTCAAATTCCTGTTTCAATTTCTTGTCGTAAGGGATAAAGAGTTGGGCGTCTCTCGAACATAATATAGCAAAACGTTTCAGCTTAGCAGTTGGTTAAAAATGCAAACAAACAGACAAAAAGTTAAGAAAAGGTACTTTACTTCTGATCCACGTAATGGTAATCCACTACAACTTCAGTTGCGATAGGAGCATGTAAGTGGATATCCATCCCCAGCTTCGGTTTCGCAAAAGCATGGGTTCTGGAGATCCTAACTCTGCTCACAAATAACTTAAAAGCCTTTTCAAAACCAAAGTGAACATGGACACGTTGAGTAGAAAGCTATATGTAGGGTAAGCTTTAGGTGAACACAACTGCTGCAGGAACCGGAGGTAACGTGTCGGCCGAGCAACACAATCTGTTCGTGGCGGGTTTCAATGCGATTGACAGAACATCTTAGTTTAATAGACCGTGAGTTAGAATCTCCAACTCCATTTTCGAGAAAGTTGCTTAGAGTTTCCGTTGGATCCGTAATTTTATTTGGTGCTTAATGTCAGAAAAGAAAAGTTTGCATATCGAAAATATCTGAAACAAAGAAATTTCTTCAATTTAAAGCAGCACAAAAGAGTTGCCTCCTGTACACATTTTAAATCCAAAGTGTGTGATTTCCCGGTCTAAGCACATTACATTATTTTAATGTACGCACTTACAAGATTTTATGTTGCACCAACATGACTCCCTACAAACTTGCTGAGTGCTCTCTAAATCCTTTCAGTTAATTGCCATTACTAAGTAATTCCACGTCGTTGTTGTTGCTGCTGCTTTTTCATCTTCACAACGCAAACATCAATTAGAATGAGCTGTAGCGTGTTTTGTTGTTGTTGTTGTATGAATGTTTTGTCAACGTCCTTATGCTTTAAGAAAATTTGGGTCGACTCCAATGTTGCATTACACTTCATTACCTAAAAATGGGTGATCCATCTTGCACTCCGCACACACAACAAACATAGACAAACGAGTAAGTAAGGGGGCCGAGTGGTAAATACTCGAGTTAGTCACACATCTACTTAAGACACGTGTGTGTGTGTTTGTGTGCATGTGTGTAATGTATTTCTCTTTGCTGGTATTTGTGTCCATCTCCCAGCGCTGCACAAACATGGCCAGTACAAAGCCATCATGCTGCATGTAATTGTATTTGTCAGCTCGTGTTTGTGCAGTCACACGATGTACTCATGTGTATATGTGTGCTTAAAGCATATAAATACTTGTGTTTGTAGTTGTATTCGTATACGTTTCGCAAAAAATCCTTGAGCTGGCTGAGAGGCTTGCCATATCACAATGGCGCATTGCTTCAGTTGTGGCATCTTCGACGTTGCCTTCATACTTGTCGTCATCTTCATCTTCGTCGTCAACGTCGACATCGTCTTCAACTTTAAGTATCTCGGTATCTCACTGTGCCTTAATCCATTTTCATGTTTCGTTTTTCGAGCATAAACGTACGCGAAGGTTGTTTGATAAGTCAGTGACTTTTTGAATGAAAGATATTTATAATAATTTCTTGAGAACACGAGGTCACAGTTAAGAATCGTGGACTGCAATGCGAACTCCAGAAAATCTAGAAAAATACGATTATTAATCTCTAAAAACGTAAGTAAAAGTTTCTTGTATAAATATATTCTTCATCCGTAAGCCACTTGAGGCTTTTTTGGACGGCTTCGGTTTCTTGAGTATCATTTGGCCAAGGTCCTTAAATCAGACACTTGCTTTAAATTCTACATTCAGTTCTAATGACTGCATAGTGAGTCGTCAGTCTTCGTATTCGAAATCCTCAATAAGACATTTGATTCAGAGCACTGTATTCGTTTTATATCCCCTAAAACTGATTATCTTCTTCGTGTTTTGAGATATAATGGAAGCGCCTGAGGTTAAGATCAGGGTAAGCCATATGATGGTTGTTTGCACCACATCGGTTTCTTGAATATCATGCTTCATTTAACACTTGACCAACCATTCCAATAACTGCTTTAAAGCTCTGTAATCGACTAATGACTCACTTCTTCAACTTTGGAAAAGGAAAACTGACTCCGGATTCAAGGTCCGCAAATTAGACGTTTGTTTCAGAGTTCTGTATTCGACTTTTATCTGCTAAAACAGATGCATTTCGTCGTGTTTTGTGAATAGACGCACCTAAGGTTTGTGACAAACTAAATGTGTGCCTGCTTATAACTCGGAAGTAACAATCTATGTTCTTTCCAAACCAAAAAGCCACTGACCCACTGAACTGACCTTGTATTATACATCTAAATATGTACGATATGTAATATTAAAGAACAGTTTTGTCTGAAATTCGCTGGTTTACTAGCTACCCCGTTGGAAAATCGGTATCTGGTTCCAGTGTTAATGAAAATTTCACCTCATTAATATATTAATTGCATCAAGATACTTCGTGGTAAAACTTGTATGGGAAACTGGCCAGCGGAATCTAGTACTAACAATTGTACGACTGCCTGATTTTTTTGGACCATAGTAGATTGTAATAAGCCGATAGAACGGACACCAATTACATCTAAGTATTTAAGAAAAAATTAGAGCTAGAAACTTCTCACTTTTCTCCTTGACATTTAGCTTTCACAATATTGAAGTTAAAACATCTTACATGTTATACCGTCGGTCAATCGGTCGAGAAATTGACATTTAGAGAGTAGAAATCGAGTAGAGTATCTTGATTCACACTTAGGGGTTTTAACGAAATACCGTCCATAAACTCGACCGTGGAATTTCCGTGACTTCCGTCGTGGGATTAATCACGAAACCTAACCTAGCATTGGTTGTGGCACTTGCATATCATGGCGAATATTTTGTATCTGCGAATTTGTAAGGAACGCACTATTTTTGAAGTAGAAATCGCACCACTTCATATTCCTTGCAGGGGTGATCTGTAGGTGCATACATGCCTATATGCGGTTGTCGTATATCAGCTGTCACTTGTTCGGTGCAAAAATCAAAGTCCCCGTTGAAGCATTGAAAAGCAAACTGTTTTCTACACTTTTACTTTTCACTTTTACTCTCGCTTTTTTCTCGTTTTCTTTTCAATACAGAACACTTCTTAAAGGTTTCCCTTACTTTATGACAAACATACACTTCGTTGTTTTTGTTGATTTCTTTGCAAAAGCGTTGCGGCTGTTTTTTCTTTGTAGTCGGATTTTCCTTCTACCACTTATTCTACATACTATATATTATTTATTTATTTATTTTTGGTTTGACCCACATACAAATTGTGTTGCGAGTGTGTGTGTGGATTTGCCAACTGATGCCTGATGGCTGATGGCCACGACTGGGGTATTTCATTTGACGCATTTAACGAGGCGTTCCACTCAGCCAACACTCCACCCTCTGGCCAATTCCCACACTCTTTTGGCGATTATAATTTTAAGCTTTGCTACAACTTGTTCTCCGCCTTGTTATTGTTTTTTGCCACTCAAACGTATAGTTTTTATTCTATTGTTTTTCTTGATTTCAGTATTTCAGTATTCTTAGAGCTGTGTGGCCCGCAGCTTTCTGTGCCGTTTCCCTCTGGGTTTGTTCGGATTGTTTTTCTAGCATTGAACAAAACGTTTTGCGGTCGTCTTTGGTGGTTTCACTTTTTGTACGACTTGAATTTTTACGGTTTGTCGTTGGATTTGCTCTCATTTGTTTGCAAATTTATCATTTATTGACTATCTATTATTTTATTTCTTTATAGTTTACTCCTGTTTTTGCATTTTAGTTATCACTTTTGTTGTGGGGTCTGGTGGATTGAGTTGCTAATAGTTTCTTCCACTTTGGGACAATTAATTTTTAATAAAGTCGAATTGCTTTCATTCATATCATGGGTTCTTGAATTTCCCTTTGGATCGCAGATATATCATCTTGGTTTAAAGAAAAAAGTGTTCAAGATGTATTTATTTTAGATTGAGATACGAATTTACTAAGCTAGTCGAATTCCGAATATGTATATTGGCTCGAGGATCTATAAACAGTCGCACGAAGTCATTCACTGATTACCCATAATTACCCAAACAAGTAAGAAAGGTTCCTTTACTCGATTTAAACTGACATGTTTAACCACTCATCTAACATATTACTCCCTAAGTTCCCAGCGCATTTCCTATTGCAGATGGGCGAAATCGTACCAACAAAATGGCAATAACCGAATAAAACTATGAAAGCAAAATTTGGGATAAGGGGTCACACTAGGGACGGGCATATTTGTATGAAATTTTTTCCAAAAAGTGGGTCTGGATCCATCCACTATTAATTTTGTTGTACATACAATGTACCTCAAATCCTACTAATGCTATATCAACCAAATTTTCTGAAGCATTTTAGGCACTTCATTATGCAGATTGAAAATGGATGAAATCTGATTATAACCATGCCCATTCCCCATATTGTTATGTAGAAAACTACCGAAAATTCGTTGACAGAAAAATTGCCTGAAAAGAGCTGCACTTAGATTTTAATAAAAAATGGAAAATGGATCCAAACCATATCTCAAGAACTACTTGACCGATTTCATTGAAATTAGGCACATAATATTTTCCTAAAATCCGGATATTACCGTTGGGAAATGGGCGAAATCGGTAAACAACCACACCTACTTCTCATATAACACAATTTTAAAGTCCATCTGATTCGTTCACCTTGCAATTTATAAAGCAAGAACCTGTGAAGATACCGGAACAGAACTTTGCAAAAATATTCTTGAAGTACGCCTAAAAATTGTCGTAACAGAACTATAACTATTCAAGGCCCCGGATATCGAACATGAGGAACTAAAATTAACTACAACTTTGGTAAATCTCTCAGATGTTTTAAAGAAATTCAGATAGAATCTTTTCTTCTAATAATATATTTATTCTTATATACCTAATATTAGGGTTGGGTCGGTGGGCTTTATATTTGGTGTCGGTTCAGAATCGCTCCACTAATTTTCCTTAAATATGTATATAGGTTTTTGAATCCGTATATTTGACATTACATCACTTTGACAATTGCGACAGGATTCAGATTCACGCCTACACTTGTATAATTGGTAAAAATGTTTAACCATGTAGTACTAATTATTTATATTCTCGAATATGCACTCTCGCACTCAAAATTGTAAAATAAAATGTGTAGCCGCGAAACTTTTTTGACACAGTGTACAGAAAGTACTTATAGTTTAATGTTTGACAGCTGGAGAAATGAAAAACTGTCAACAGGCGTATTTTTACTTACAACGCTACAATTTTTCTGTGTTTTTTTATTTATATTTCATGGGGCCCCTCGCGAACGCCTGTAGAATGAGTGGGTGGAGTGTATTACGCAGCCGTTGGTGGGTTAAATCGGCAGAGGGCATGAGCAGCGATTGTCGGTTGCTGCTACTTGGCTCACGCGTGTATTTGCACAGTTTTCGAAGGCAAAGCGGTCGTTGTTGTGCCAGCAGACTGACAGCGCCCGTCGGAGAAGACGTGAGGTGGCAAATGGCGGGTGACATTAACACATCAAACATTTACAGTTTGCGCAACAAGAAGAGCACGAAGACAGCGCGTAGTGCACTATTTTTGGTGTCACTTGCTGTTATTTACAAAAACAAAACAAAACTCAAAATATGAAATTCATAAAATATTTATGCAAATAAAGTGCATGCAAATGCATTACAAGCAAGTTACGTCATTAAATTAAAGTTTTGTCGTGTTTTCCATTTGCTTGGCTTTTGCTTTTGCATTCGCTGAAAATTGCTCTTAATTACTTCATTTCTCAGCTTCTACTTCTACAGCGTGAATATGCTTACTGCCTACTTGTAGTTGTTTGTGTTGTAGTGTTGTTGTTGTTGTAGTTTTGCAGTCACTTTTCATTTAGCTCCAAGCGTGTGTGCGGGGGCAAAACGTCCAAGTCGTGTACTAGTAAATTATAATGCCTTAATGACGTCGTTTTGCCGAGCCTCAAATACAAGCGTATGCTTGTGCGCTGGCGGCGTGTGGGAGGCGGGGGTGTAATGCGCACTTTTGCTTTGTGTTGTGCGCGCGTACAGCGGGTTTTTGTTGTTGTAAACGAGCTTATGCGCTATGTAGTAGGACGCGCTGAGCAATTAATACGTTTTCCACTTGACTTGTCTGACCAGTTTTCGTACTAATTACGCTGCTGTGTGGCAATAAAAAATTATTGTGGTGACATTTGGTTTCCTCTGCTATTAATAACTGCACATTTAATCTCGTGAATGAGTTAGTGCCATTTTTTTTTACTTACTGTGCCGATTTTCATGAGAATTCATAGGAAATAGACGAATGCAGTATTGCATCGGATTACAGTTAGTTTATTTTCGGAAATTTACAAAGACCATATGAGGACCATATGATATTTCTTAAGTAAAAGAAGAAACTATATAGGTCTTCACTAAAGATCACAGAAAAGAACATACATACCTACATGTATATTTCTGTGGTATAATATTATCTTTATGGAAAACACAGCCATAGAACACTATATAGTTCTGGTGGAGGGAGTACTATAGAATAATATAATAGATTTTCTAAATTTTGTTCTAACTTCATACCAAAACGTGCTGGCTCGCCCAAAGCCGATTACTTAATTGACTTAACAATATTGAGTCTCCAATCGGAGATGTAGGGATTAGAGATGGACATTATACTAAATATTCTATTCCGTTTATAACCATACCGACTTTCTTTTTTAAATATCGATAACATCTGAAGGAGAGAGATGAACTGCATCCCAGAGTTATCAACAAGCTTCATAAATTTGTAAATGATTTTGGGAGGTCTTGGGATGAGAAATTAAATAGTACGGATATACCCATGGTGCCGGTGCGCTGAATGTTGTTTTCGAGTGCCTCGAGCATAGCTGGTTGATTGTCGTATTTAACACACCTCCAGAGAAAATAATTTACAGGCGTTAAATAGTCCATTTCTCGAATTTAACGAGTCGTCAAATTTACACCCAATCGTCTTATTCGAAATAAAGAGATTTCATGAAATTCCGGGGGAAAAAGTTGGCCAAGATCGTTTTATAACGTTCGATATTGATGGTAATGACATTTCTGGGCGCGAAAGAAATAAGGCCCGGCCAATTTTTGGGGATACAACTGCGTTTCCTGAACCAAACGAGAATTTGACTCTCCCCAATAGATACAATTGTGTTTCTTGACGAATCCACTAAGTCAGAAATAGGCTTTCTAAGAGGAAATGATTTTTCGATAAAAATCCTTATAATAATCTTGGACACATTGAACACATTGACAAAATTTGAAACAAATCCAAACGAACATGGCCGCCGCGACGTTTCAAAATCGCGTCATCCCTATTGGTAGACGTATATGTAGTCGCAAACAGAGAAAAAATAGTCCGGAGCACTCTCCGTCGCACCACTGCTAAAATATCCAGAATAAAACTTTTCGGAAATGCTATATATGTAGCTCCTGTAGTTTTAGTATTCCATTCTAACTAGCATTTTCATATGAGATCCTACTCACACCCCACCGTATACTAGTTCAACTATGCAGTTTCCCAAGTAAGCCCCATAGTGCGTTTCTAACTAACCACATACATATATCACTACAAATCTAAGGCTTTGTTTCCTTTGGCTGATCATGATTAACGCTGACCTTTGTATTAACTGTGGCCATTTTTCAATGTTAGCCTAAAATAAAGTACTGCCGTGTCAGTGTTGGAAATAATGCTGTTAAACAGAGTTGTCATTTCCTGCCAACGTTGTGGTCTGTAGGAAAAATAAAGCTTACATTGAATAATTACGCAAAAAGGTCTTAACACATTTTATATACGGATTCTTTTACTGATTCAATAAATCTATTGAAATATCAGGGTTAGGACCTTGATGAAGACATTTAGGTAAAATTCTCGATCGCTTTTCAAAAATTAACGTAATATCTAAGGTTTACCGACCACCTCCGTTAGGTTTTGAGTTCGGGTTGAGACTACGTGAACTTTTAACACTTGTCTTTAATCTTGTAGATCATTACACCCACAAGGGATGAGTTCTTGAAAACTTTCATAAAAATCTCAGAGCCACATAATTAATCCAGTATTCACATGTTTTCCGAGTGGGTTGCCGCCAACTAGTCTAGACCGACTATTTTAGTACGTAACGTGTATGTCAAGGTGTTTGCGCTAATTTTTCTCTGGTAATTTAGTTTTGTCCGCGTTTAATGTGTGTCACCTTAACCGCAAAGTTTGTCGTCCACCGCCACCGACAGTGTTGTGTGCGAGTATGCACTCGGAGTAAGCACATACCTGGTCGTGTATAGTGGTCGGTGGCGTAGGGAGTACAAGGGCCATGAAACTTTGCCAACTCGTTGAGATACGCTCGCACGTGAAATACACAAAACGGACCTAATTTGCGCGCTGTTGGGTCCCACGTCATGGTGGATTTGGGCAAACAAACGCACACACACACAATCATATATATTGAAGCAACTGCAACCACACAGCTGGTGGACAATTGTTTGCATAAATGGCTCAGCGAAATTGTTGCTTTTGCCGCTGCCGCTGCCGTTGCTGTCAATGCAGTTTAAGTTGCTCGCGTGGTTGGGTCAGCGGATATGCGCAGTGCGGTGTCTGCTAGCGCTATGCAAATTTGTGACTAACTCACTAACTCGCTGAATGAATAAAAGCGCGAGGCAGCGAGCGAACGAATGGTCGTCAACCGTCGTCCACGGTCGCTAACTCGCCAAACCAACCAGTCAGGCAAGTGCACATGCAACACCGAAGCAGAAAACTTTTCCACTTCACGTTACTTAAGTGAATTCGCTTTGTTGCGCTATGGAAATCCACGCCATACATACATATATACATATGTACTCGTACTTGCCTTAGTGTGCGCGTGGGTGGACCAAGTGTTCGCGCTGTGTCAGTGGATCTGTGTGGGCTTTATGAGAGTGCAGGCACTTTTGTATTTTGGTGCTGCAAACACTTAAGCGTCAAAAAACGTGGTTTGCATGAGTGTGTGGTTGGCTCTGTCGCATTCCACTCAGCAACAAGCGAAATAAAAGTAAACGCATAACAGTAAAGGTTGCAAGTAACGGGAACATTTAAATGCGCTGTGGAGGTCTTAAAGATACTTTGATAACTTAAAATATGATTTTAGAAGAGAAAAATAAGAGGAATTTTAAGTTTTGTTCTGGTTAGTTCTGATACTAGCCTCAAAGCCCTAAAATTATTCTAGTTCTCAATTATTTCTACAATACAACCAAGTATTTCTTCACAATTGATAATCGAGATATATCTTCCGAGTCGATAATTGGATATACTTTCTCGTAGTAGGACATGCCTATTTGAAATAAAAGCTTAGTCTATTCTTAAGTGAGTGAAAAGCCTCACACCTCAAGACAGAAGTATTCGATATTCTGTATGTCTTATGTATTTTCTCCAATAGACGTACTTTATATTTCAAAGAAATATTTAATATACTGTTGGTAATCTTAAGAATTATTATAAAAGTATTTTCAGACTTACAACTACTATAACGGGTTATTGGCCATTTGGACCTTACATTAAAATTTGCCGAGTCTGTGAACTAGAGGGGAATAAGGAAACAATTTTCCACTTCCTCTGTGAATGTCCAGCCCTTAGTGTATCAAAATGGCACATCTAGTGCTAATTGAGCACATAAAATTATGTGGCTACACTCCTACCTACCTACCTATTAGATTAAAGACATTTAAACCAAATTCCGGAGGTACCTTAATAGCCATTTCGCACAGGAGTTCATTGATTAATTAATAGACCTTTGCTCGATTAAATAAAAAAAGCTTACTACATTAATGTTTAATCGAATATAAATCGAGTTGAAACTAGAATGCAACTTTGTGGGTTGTTGTCCACACTATGTTTATTGATAAAATAGCAATCAGCTGATGAAACTTACCAAATTCTTAGGAACAGCAAACAAATGTATAACAGCTGTTCGTTAATCGTGTGGCCGGCTGTGCGAAAGGCAAAAGCCGGTTTCTCAATTATAATCTTAATGTTTTAAATTAATTTAGCTATAGCTATATTAGCGCATAGACTATAAGAAGGTTTCTGGATAGTGGCAGAGTATCTCAAAACTATAATAGATAACTTTGCTCCAGAATACCACTATCTCAGCGGGAATTTGGATGTTTGATTCAACTTTCAAATCGTACTAAAGCCGAAGTGATAAGTGATGAAAGGCGTAAAAAGCTGGCATAAATAAATATAGTCGAATTAAAAATATGTTACACATTCTTCAAAAGTTATTAACAATCTCGCTTGTATAAAATACAAGTAGATAAGTTTGTTGTTTCTTTCAGAAATGGTTTTATGACAATAGAGCTGGCATCAATAATAGTAATCCGAGAAGTGGCGAGTCGAAGACGAATTATATAAATGGATTCATTTGAGAGGCGATTATTATGATCAATGTTAAGTCAGACCTCTGTAATATTTAAAGCCGATATCGTACGAAATCATTAAACGAACCCTTGTCGAAGCCATTCGCTCGTTATCAATCGATAAATTTTAATTAGAAAATAACAGAGGAATGTATATCTAAATTCAGGAACGAAATCTGAAATAAAAACTTTAGCTTGGAATGTCCATCTATAGCTTCAGACTACGTTTACGTCTGAACGCAGAGACACGTCAAAAACCGCTTTCGCCGCTTTCGATTGGGCCCGAACTCACAAAACTGTTATTGGCAATCGTTATAGTAGAAATTATTACCAACTTCAGGCGTCACACCGCTACCAATACTCGCGATGTAAATTCAATACTCACCTTTCCTCCAGGCGGGTTTGTTAAAAACCAAATAAAAACTTGATTGTAATAGAGTTTGAAATCAATTGAATTTCACACGCAACAATCACCACACCACCGTGGACTTTTTTCAGCGTTCACTGCCACCGGCACTACATGCTTGTACTTTTCTACTTTGCCGTGTTGGCGTATGTACGATGCACGCTACTGTATGTAGGTGTATGTATGCGCTTGAACGCTTTAAGCCAGCTGCTGGTTGTAGGATGTCAAGCGGAAATGACTGAAAGAATACACCGCACGCTAGACTACCTTGAACTATAAACGTGCAAGCGAACTTTTTCATGCGGTCGCTGGGCAATGCTTGCAGTTGAAACGCGACCACTGACTGACTGACTGCTGCTGCTGCTGCTGCCACAGCAGCTGGTCTCCTCCGGCTGTGGTTGTGTGGCTACGTAGCTGTGACGTGCGCGTTAATAACGCGTTGAGTATGATTATGATGATGATGATGATGGCGTTTGAGGTTATACTAAAGTATATGGGCATAGAGGAATCATGTGATTATGATTTTTGAGATGGTAATGATCATATGATGATGATCACATGATGTTATGATGATTGTGTTGATGTTATAATCATCGTATGATTCTGTGATAATCATATGATGCTCTAGCTAATGATGATGTTTAATCATTCAGACGCGTTACAACAATAACAATAGTTAAGCACGCATTGCAATCACTATGCTCTCTGCCTGTCGAGGTGTGAAATACGCCATAAACGTTGCTTGCGCGTCGGGCAGCTGTCACGTAATGCCCCGCAACGTATATGAAAATAGCAATTGCGTGAACTTTGCGCTGTCTGTCTGCTGCCGTGCTGTGTGCTGTTGAATTATTATTATAAGCGTGAGCGTCAGAATTTAATTTCAATATTTTTCATATTTTCTGCGCATTTTTCTTTCACCGCATTTCATATTAATTTCTCTTTTGTATGGAAAATGCGGATAAAGTTTTACCGACAGCGCGTAACTGCCAGTAGTGAATACGTGCGTATGCGCTTGCGTGTGTGTGTGTTAGTTCATTTGTGGCATGAATGGAAAATGTTAATTTGCACTGCACAATTTTCTATGCTTAATTAACTGACTGATGTGCACTTCAAAGTATATATACACTTGTATATATATGCATATTTGCATAAGTGCTCAGGCGCCTGGCAGTGGTGCGGTTGCCGAGTTGACTGACTGATTGACTAACTCACAACTAATGAACTGTCTTGTATGCATGTAGGAGTGTGTTGTTGTTGTTGCAAGCAGTTGCATGAATGAATGCGCGCTTGCTTTACATCTTACAGCACAGTGCAGCTGCTACCTTCCAGCAGTCAGGCGCACCTGGCTTTTCAGCCCGCCATTTGAATGAAATTTAATTATTCTCATTATAATGTTGCAACAACGTTTGCTTTTGCGCCTTTTCCGCCCGTTCTTGCTTTTGCACTTTAAAACATTTGATGACTGCAGCAGCAGTAACAGCAACATTTTTCATGAATGACGTGAGCCATTTGCCATTTACAAAGCCGTTGGCGGCTGACGTCGACGTTGACGCTGATTTTGACATTTATGATGAGCGCAATGTTACTGTGAATTTATGGAAGGAAAAATTGTTCTCCACAAGCAATATAACTTATACATATATTATATGTGAGTATGTAAGCTTGTAAGTCAGTAAGTACACATATGTATGTATGTATGTGCAAGCATGTAAGTAAGTAATTTTGCTGTTGGTGTCGCCGTTGACATGCTTTTACTGCCTATTCAACTGTTTTCTTGCCTTTGAGGTGTGAAATGAGTTGACGTTTATAAATACATATGTACTTACATACGAGTACATTATAATTCATTTACATGCCTGCATGTATAAACATACATACATACATATATTTAGCTGTTTGTATGTAGGTGTTTAAATGAATTTTGTAGGTGATAAATGTATGCGTCATCGCTGAATATACTACATCTGTGTTGTTGTTGTTATATTATGATTACAGGTATTTAAACATGTGTATTTACGCATGAATAGCTGTTTACATATCTACATACAAATGTACTAACAAGTACATTTGTACGATTTTATCACTCGAGTGGTGTTATTACTTTATGTATATGCATAAATGGATTGTAGCGTTTGTAATTACAGTTACTAATATATTTTATTTCAATTTAATTTATGTCTGCATGTATAGATGTCTAAGTGTTTATAACTTCTTAAGTGTAGCGCTGTTGTAAAATTAATTTAGTTTGCAATTATATTAAATGACGTTACTTCAAATAACTTTACATATCTAATCTGATATATACATACATATGTATATTTAAGTCAATATATTGACAAACATTATACAAATATTTGCTGAATGACATAATGGTTTAATTTAAAATACTTGTGTGGCTTTAGAAGTGATTATTAATCATTATTCCTTAAAAATGGCATTAAACGGCAAAGCGAAAAGTTTGTTCTTCTGCCACTAGTAACTAATTAAGTTCATTTCTTAGTTTTACCTCATACTATTAATTCCAATATCATTCATCATCATTGTTTGTGTGTTATTGTGATCTGTTAAAAAATATATGGTTTTACCTTTTTTGAAAAAATATATTTATTATTAGTCCACTTATTGTTGCCGCCCTTAAAATAGTCCATATTTGATAACATGTATTTATGACAGAGATTTTTCTGATCGTCGAAACTCTTCTCAAACTCGGTTTTTGACACAGTCTCTTTCAACGATTTCTCGTACATTTGTAAATATACGTTAAAGGGCCGTCTCTATATTTTTTAAAATAGTATAAAGTTACACGGAGTTACTGGCGAATATGGCGTCTGGGGAATCATTACAGTTTTGTTTTTAGCCAAGAACTCACGAAAAAGCAACGAAGTATGAGCTTTACAAACGAAAATCGGCAAAAAAATGTGTATCGCACTTCAGGGGAGTGGGTGTATATCAACATAATAAAAAAAATATGAAATTTGAACTTTTCAATCCCGTTATATTTTAAATTTAATAATTTCCTTAATTTTTTGAACCGATGACAAATGTATATTAATGATTAAATATTATGATAATACGATATTTTTAGAAGAAATATAATTTCCAATCGATTTTTTAAAGATTATAATAGATTTATAATAATCTAATGTGAATAGTGTGAACTAGGTCTACTGTAGGTATGTAGGTCCATAACTGCAAGAAGGCATTGAGCACTCTTGGAGACAAAGTACAATTAGACTTGGTCTGGGTTCCCGGCCACAGGAACATCTTCGGTAACGAAGGGGCAAATGAGTTGGCAAAAGCAGGAGCCGTTCTAGACGAATCCGATGCTGAGCTAATACCATGCCCCTTAGAACCGATCAGAAGAGAGCTCAACATACAATTCGAACAATTAGCAGAGAACAGATGGAAGAATTCAACAAAATACAAAATAACTAAACAGAGATGGCCAAAATATGATAAGACTAGATTTGGGGTATTATTAAATAGGTTCCAGAAAAGTATTTTCAGACTTACAGCTACTCTAACAGGTCATTGGCCATTTGGAGAACATGCAATGAAAATGGGCATGCCCTATAATAGAGGGCATGGGCAGAGACTGCAGACAATTTTCCACTTTCTCTGTGAATGTCCAGCCCTATCGCAGATCCGACACAGGACACTTGGAATCCATCAGACATCAGGCCTTGAATGGATGTCCACTAAAAGCATAACGGGATAACAGCAAATTATAAGGTCTGCGAGTAGTGTATCAAAATGGCACATCTAGAGCAGAACTTTTTTCTAAAAAATTCAAAACCAAAGATGCTCCAGAGTTCTTTATATCTCATATGTATATTGAGTCTATATGTATTTTGAATTCAATAGATGAAATATGATTTGTGCCTTCATTAATTTTACTAGGATTATATGTATGTAGTTTGCTTAATATGAATCTGTGCTTATTTTTGATCACTTTTGTTTCTATATTATAGTTTACAACTCATTTTTACTTGAGTTGGAATTTTATAATATGTTATTATCGAAGGCAACTCAACTTGTCCGAAAAGTTTTAGTTGAAAGGACATTGTTTTAGAACTAGAACCGTATACACTGTATGTGCTCAAGAACTGATAACTCATTGGCAGCAGTTGTCCTTACAGAAAATAAGTTCTTTTAAATAATTTTAAATAGCAATCTCGACAAATATACAGAAAAATCAAGTTTGAAGTGGTACTTCAACTGATATTAGTTGTAATTCGTATTGCTAATAGTTGAGTTGTTTCAATTTCAATACAACTGAGTCGAGTTGTGAACCGTAATAGTTTATTAGTCATCAATTTTATTTCACTATATATTTATATATAAATAAATAGCATTTCTAATCTATTTTTTATTTTCCCCCCTTTAATTCCAGAAGCAGTAACTCTTTCTACAAACGGTGGTGAGTTTAATATTTTATTATGCATATAAATATAATTTAAATAATATATATGCAAATATTAAATATTTGTGAAAAGGAGACTAGAGAGCTAACTTATAAACTAAGGAACTGTTTGACTTAGTATCTGTATAACGAAACTAGTTATAATCAACATTCAAAGAAATTTATAATCTGAGAATAGAAATTCATCCATTTTGAGCTTAGAGCCTGCTGTCTAACCTAAGGACCATTAGAATTTTGAAAAAATTATTTTCAATATATTTTGAGTTTGCTTCAAACGCGATTTGAACCCACGAACCAGGAAATAGTAATCGCGCTGTTAATCCACTCAGCTATAGCAGTCATAAAGCTAATAGGATTCGTTAGTAAAAGCCTTTCCCGACATTCTTCTGATTTCTTCAAATGTAGAGTTGTATGGATTCGTATTTTCGCAAAATGAATTTTGTCACTTATTTTATATTATTCTTAAGTCTAATAGATTATTTGCATAATATTTGTTTATTTATGCGAAAGTTATTGTAAGACTTTACTACTTGTTCTTATAAATTTAAATTTTGATTTTTTATTCAAGAAATCAATTTTAATTTTGATTCGAGAAATGGCGAATTGTCTGCAAGTTTTGTATAGACACAATTTATATGAATATTTTTAAGTATAAGTATGCATATACATATGTATATATGTGTCTTCTTATATATTATATAACGATTCATAGACATATGTATAGTCAAGAATATGCACAGTTGCACACAATAAATATGCTGTAATGTTAGCCATGCGTAAATTCATTTCATAAATGCATATCATCAAAAACCCACAACTGTGTGTCTGTATATATATACATACATATTTATTCTAGAATTACATACGTTTTTAACGTATTGAAAAATAAAATCATATGTAAATCTGCGCAAAAGTTTTCATATTTTCCAATTTTGCTAATGCTCTCTGTGCAAAAACGCAAATTAAAGCAAATAGAATTCCAATAATGACTTCTTTATTTGATTTCATTCGATTATATATGAATATGTTGATTGCTAAAATATTTTAATGACAAGTGAATTAAAAAAAAAATATATATATAAAAAATTGCCAATAATAGCAGCCTATATGTGGTGGAAGAAATTGTGCTTGAAAGCTTTGTTTTTTTTTAATTCTGATTGAATATTTCTGAGTTATTCTACTTTGCAGAAAATTTAATTTATATGATATTATGTGCAATAACGTTTCGAAAGGTTTTAGACACTGGATACGATATTATCTAGTCAACACGTTTGTCATAGCCTTAAAGCTTCATATATCGGACCTATTGGTCGCTGAGGACCTATAAGGTCGCTCTTTCAATCGTTCAAGTGAGATTCTTGTAATATATGTGGCTTGAAACCCGAAATGAAGCTACTGTCCAGACACTAGTGACTAAATTTCAGATTCTATAGCTCGTCTCTCCAGTCTTTAAAATAACATCAAATACTGAAGCCCCATAAAATCGGGCAAAAGAAATCTCCGGAACTAAAGCAATTAATTTATGATTTTGGTGGGTCACCCTGTCACTTCTGTATTCCAATAAAATTCGAACCGATTTAATAATTATTGCAAATATGCTATGTGCTTTAATTAGATTATGCCCAATATGCATTAATTAATTATGTTTAGCTTTTTGGCTGTGCAACTGGTGCCACACATGTTGTGTAAATTTCTACAATTGCCAGAGGACCGAATTCATTGTTGTTGCTGTTGTTTATATATACACGTACACAAATTCGAAGCGCTCATTTGAATCAATTTCGTTGTAAATTGTTTCTTTTTTTGTTTTTCGGTTTATAAAACAATATTTAATAGCATTAATTAATGTGACGCCGCAGGCAGTTTGTTGTTGCGTTGGTTTTCTGTTTGCTACTTTGGTTTGTGTTTTCGCAATTTTTTTTTTCACTTCCCCTTTGACGATATATATTTGGATATCAACACTATTTTATTTAATTTAGTTTTTTTGTTTCAAATTTATTTCAAAGGTTTAATTGCTTGCATTGGTGCCAATTTATTTGACTTTGCGTTTCCGCTCTCTGTGGCGGCTTACCGAATACATACAATACATATGTATTTACGTATCTACGAGTATGAGTATGTACTTGAAATACAAATATGTGGGCCCGCATACAATGTTTGTATAAAACGCAACGAGCAATTTATAAATGAAAATTTCAAATTATGTGCTAAGAGTATATAGTATATACATATGTATATACAGTGTTGATGTAAAAAATAGCAGTACGGTTACTATTTGTTTTTTTTTTCTTGAAAAAAATTTAAATCTGGAATTTTTCAAATATTTTATCTATTAAACAACATTAAATAAAATGCTATCAAATAAAAAATCTATATTTTCATAATGCAGCATCTATGTATTTCCCATACTTACATAAATTTTGTTTTATATAATTACCTTGTCTACTATCAATCCAAATCATATGAGATATGATAGTTCCTTTATTCGAATATTACAATGGTGATTGATAGAAATTTTAAATTAATAGAAGATATTTTTTTTCGAAATTTTCTCTATCCAGAAATTAATTTAAAGTCTTGTTAGAACTTTTACATTAATATTTAACAAATTTCTCGAAGGCTTTTCTACCCAGTGTTTTTTTTTAAGTTCTGACCAAAATTTGAAACAACTTTTGAAGTAATTTGTCGAAGTTTTTTCTCTTTTCTATCTAGAAATTCATTTGGCAGAAATTTGATATCTATAGTAACCGAATATTCGCGAAGATTTTTTCTCCAGAAATTCATTTCATGGTTTGTCAGAATAACTACAATTTTGCATATATATATATATATATATATATATATATATGTAGAAAGATATTTCAACATTATGGACAAAATCAGGAAAAAGACATTAAGTACGATATTATGAAAATATTCTATTAGAAAGGTGTTGTTTTAATAACACTATTTCATAAATCAAACTTATTTAAGCACCAATTCTTAAAACCCCAAAATTTTAAATTTTTTATTCCCCTATGTAAGGATATCTTTCACAACTAGACGGTTCTAAAAAAAATTTTGATAATAAGAAATACCTACAAACATATCTAAAAATCTCGAAAAAAGTTTCTCCCGTTGAAAGTTTTTCTGAAAATTTAACCATTTTCTACACAGTAAACACATTTTTTAGGAAAAATTTGCTTTAGGAAGTGACTCATCTGATCTAATTTATGTTGCAAAATCAGCATATCTCTCCTGAACTACTTCGTCTTCTACAACTAATGTGAAGATAGCTATGTAGAGCAAATATTATGTTAGTGCTATTATTTTGCCAGCACTGTAGCTATACATACCTACATGCATTACAGAAAAATGTGTGTGGGCTGCAAGTGATGGCGTTTGCGGTGCATGAGATGTGGAGGCTGTGCTTTAAATGTAATAATTTCCGCCTGGTTAAATCCATTTTTGTATGTGAAACAAATTTTATCGCGAAAACAAACAAAAAATGAAAACACTGTGCTGTCGGCTCGGTATTATTTAATCTTATTAATCTTATAAAAATAGTGTTAAATAATTAATTTTTATTAAAGTCACTGAGATTCAATATTTTTGCACAGACAATTGACGCTTTGTTTTCGCACAACAATAACAACAATAACAACTACTACAAAAACACACATACACTTACATACACAAACAGATATTTCTTTATGAATTTAAGCAGTTGATTTGATAAGCGATTTTTTTTTAATTTTTTTACTCTGCTACTAGTTTTGCTACGCTTTGTTGTTGGCATTTAACATTTCTATTTTTGCACACACATTTTGCTTTCGCACTTTTTAGAGCTAACTGAGGTTCTTTGCGTCATGTGCTTTGTTTTGTTTATTCTTCTGTAGCTTCAGTTCATTATTTTTTTCCATTTATGTTCCGCCGGCATTATTAGCCGTTGACAGAGCGCTAGCAGCAACGTACTCGTAATTGGGGAGCGTGCACGAGCAGCGCTTCAGTGACGAGGTGGCCGAGAGGTTAAGGCGTTGGACTGCTAATCCAATGTGCTCTGCACGCGTGGGTTCGAATCCCATCCTCGTCGCAAAGTTTTCTTTTGCATATTTTTGCTGAAATAGTTTAACTATTTTATTTTTTTGAAAAGTTCGTGTGGAGAAACACATTTGTGTACAAAATATTTATGTAAAATTTTTAAATATTCTAAATTCTTTAATTTTGGAATATTTATCAATGCTAGAATGTAATATTTTGGTGTCACTAGCGGGAACTAATCATGTATCATCTAATAAATTTATAATGTTACTTACATATGTAGTTAGTATTTATATATTGATTTTGGCTTCTGTTGTATTTTGTTTTATTTTTTTTTAATATTTTAAGTAATGGTATTAAATTCCCAGAAATAATTTCAAGACAACTTAATACAACATGCCATAGACTACACGTTCTATTTAAGTTGCTCATCCTATGTGACGGCCCGTTTTTTAGTGATTTCTTAGATTTTTTCTGCGACCAGTAAATAGATAGATACTTAAGTTTATTACCATTTATAAACATATATCTATCTACAATCAAAGTTTTTGGAATAATTGATTAATAATAGAGCAAACAAATTTCAAGTCGTTCGGTCAAGCCGTTTTTGAGATACCATGGAGGAAAATTTGAAAAACCCACAAAAAACGTGTTCAATGTTTCCAGCTGCCAACTGAGCGCTTTAAACAGCTTCTTCTTCTAACTGCTGTATCGACTCGAATTTCTAAAAATCACTACCGCATTCTCGACATGTTTAAACAAGCAATTTTGGATACAAAAAAAAATTGGTTTTTGAGGTCTTCACATGGGATGACCCCCTTAAAGCTTAATCGGGTTTTCTTATTCCAGAAATTCATGTCAAAAATGTATTTTAGGTTTTGAAGAGATTTGAAAATAATTTTGGATGAATTCGCGAAGGTTTTTCTATCGAGAAATTTATTTTAAGTTATGACAGGAATTTTAAATATTTTTTTAGGATTTGGTCGAAGTTTTCTATATTTTTCAATATTGATCGAATTGGACAAATATTAAACAATTTTATTTTATATCCACATATTTTACCAGAAATTGGAAATCAACTTAAACCAAATTTATCGAGTTGTTTTCTATTTGCATATAACAACATTTCATGGTTCACGGCACCTCCACAAATTATGTGAAGGAAAGGTTCGAATTCATTACCTTAGTTCTTAACGAAATTTATTTCGGGCAGTGCTTTCAGTACCGAATATTGTGAACGTTGTTCGGATGAGAAAGTTTTCGCTTCAAATCCTGTAAACAATATTTGTACAGCTCAAACAACAAAATGCTCATATTGGTTCTTAATATTATAATTTACAAATGTTCAATTAGTTTTTGATTAATAAAATACAGCTTGCTCCTAAGTGTAGGCAATGTTTTTACACATCAAGTCAAAATACGTTGCCTACAATAAGGCGCTGAGGCTTATCATAACTACTGTTGAAAATATTAGAACACTTTGAAATTTGAATAAAAAAATACTAATAATTAATATATGAAAATTAAAATTACTAAAATTTAAATGATATAAATGAAAATCTCTCCTAGTTCCTCTGGTAAATTAAAATAAGTCTTCCAAATATTTTTTTTTTTATTATTTTATTTTATTCTTTTTTATTATTTTATTTATTTTTTTTTATTTTAGCTTTATTATAGATTTTTTTTAAATTAAAAATTCCATATTAATTTTTTTAATACGATTCCCAAAAAATTTCAAATTATTTTTTATTATTATTATTCAGTTTTATATTTTATGAATACCTGCGTTAGTCCATTAAAATATGTTTTTCATTTTCTTTTCCTGTACTTTCTTTATTAGTCATAAACCAGTGAAATTTTATTCTATTATGTTAACTATTTTATTACCTAATATAGTTTTTATGGTTTTTATGTTTCAGTAAATTTTTTTTGGTTTTCATTTTTTTTAATTTTTATTATATCTTTCAGTCACGAATTTTATCATAGCTGATACCTTTGGAGATTCGGTGATTTCAGATTTTCATTGCTACCACCCGCCATTGTTTGTCTTTGCTGGCGACATTATTTTATTGCCAATTGTTTAATCTCTTTTACAATATTATTTCGTTTTTTTCTGTTGATGTGTCGTTCATTTCTTTTACACTTTCATGCCGCTGCACATTTTCATTCATTTCATCTATTATTCATGCAATGTTTGCTTGCCTCCGTTACTCATTGTTATGCAGCAGCACACTCAGCAATGCAAATAGAGGAATTGTCTGATTTCTTTTGTGTATTTTTTTTCGCTTTTTCGCTGTTTTTATTTATTTATTCCGGCTTTGTATAGTTTATTCCTAATATTACTATTGTTGTTGTTGTTGTTGTTGTTGTTGCTAACGCCCAGCAGCTAGTTTAATTGACAGAACAGCTGGTGTACAAGCACGGCAGCGGATAACACGCAGTTCGAATCAATCAAATGTAGCATTACGGCTTAAGCTCCGGGGAAAAGCCCGGTAAATGCGTAAATTGATTGGAAACATTTTAATAGACACTTGTGTCGCATTAACTATTTACAACTATTCGTGGTATTTATATTTCAAGCGCTGGTGTTTATTAAATATTTACGCTGTCAGGTTCAGAAATTCTAAACATTTTGCTAAATTTTAATACGAGAGTGCCAAAAGAACGAGCCAATAAGTGATTTAGCAACACTGCTAATTGTCAAACACAAGCTGCATTTTGTTTGTTGTTGGTGTTTTAACAGTTTTTCGATGAGTTCTATTTCAAGATCCTAGTTTTTTTTTTAGTTTTCCCATCAAGTCGCTTCTTTTTAAACCAAATCACTGAATTCATTGAAAAAGTCCGTTTTTATACTCTCGCAACCTGTTGCACAGAGTATAATAGTTTTGTTCACCTAACGGTTGTTTGTGTCACCAAGAAATATAAGAGTTAGATATGGGGTTATATATACATAAATGATCAGGATGACGAGTAGATTTGAAATCCGGATGTCTGTCCGTCCGTCTGTCCGTCCGTCCGTCTGTCCGTCTGTCCGTCTGTCCGTGCAAGCGATAACTTGAGTAAAAATTAAGATATCTTAATGAAACTTGGAACACATGTTCCTTGGCACCTTGAGGAGGTTGCTTTCGAAAATGGACAAAATCGGTCCAATGCCACGCCCACAAAATAGAGGAAACCGAAAACCTATACAGTGTCATAACTAAGCCATAAATAGAGTTATGAAAATGAAATTTGGAACATAGGATCCCATTAGGGAGGGGCACATTTGGATGTAATTTTTTTGGAAAAGTGGGCGTGACCCCGCCCCCAAATAGGTTTTTTTTGTATATAACTCGCAAACCAATAAAGCTATATAAGCCAAACTTTCTGCAGTCGTTTCTATTAGCCATTTCCTTATACATTCCAAAAATGAAAGAAATCGGATAATAAACACGCCCACCTCCCATACAAAGGTTAGGTTGAAAATTACTAAAAGTGGGTTAACTCGCTAACGAAAAACGTCAGAAACACCAAATTTTACTTAAGAAATGGCAGAAGGAAGCTGCATTGAGATTTTTTTACAAAATGAAAAATGGGCGTGGCGTCGCCCATTTATGGGTCAAAAACCATATCTCAAGAACTATTCGACCGATTTCAATGAAATTCGGTATATAACACTTTCTTGACACCCTGATGACACGGGTGGAATATGGGCGAAATCGGTTCACAACTACGTCTACTTCACATATAACTCAATTTTGAATTCCATCCGATTCGTTCACTTTATAATGTATTCATAAGGAACCAATGAAGCTAGCGGAATAAAACTTTACACAAATACTGTATTTGAGCTGTGACATCACTTGTGGAAAAATTGTCAAAATCGGACCAAGACTTTTCAAGGCCCCTGATATCGAACATGAAGAACTCAGTGCGTAAGGTTAATTTTTCACCGAAAATATAGGTAAATCCCTCAGATATTTTAATGTAATTCATTCCCTCTGAATTTTTTTCTTATAACAGTTTCTCTCTTTACCTGAAATGGTAAAAATCGGGTCATAACTTCCCCCAGATCCCATATACCTAATTATAAGTAATATTAAATTAAGTGAGCGTATAGTCTTCGATACATTGTATCTTGGTGGTGAAAACGAGTGAAATCGGTTTAGGAATTACCTCAGTCCCCATATACTATTTATGATGATTTTCGTTATTCTATTGAACTTTATACCAAATATATGGGTCGACATGTGTTATCTTTATAAAATTACATCAATAAATTGCGAGAGTATAAAATGTTCGGCTACACCCGAACTTAGCCCTTCCTTACTTGTTTATTTAAGCGACTGTTCTTTTGCCGTTTGTTTACACGAGAACAAGCTGTTATTATTTATTTGCTTCCATCACAAGAACAAATTTTGCATTTTAACTCGAGTTATTCACAAATTTTTTGCAAAAAAAAAAAATGTAAATAATAATTTCATTCACCTTCGCCTAATTGGCTCGACAAACGAAACAAGCAATGATGACCCTCTCAAGTGCACTCCAGCAACAACTGCTAAACCTGCTCAGACAACATACAGTCTTGTCATGCAAATTTCATTCATTCAATTGCGCTCTCTTGCAGCCAATCGAATTTGCAAATTTTTTGGAAAAGCTATTTGCTACACGCTCGAGTGTCTTCTTCAAACAAATTTTTCCTTTAAAATAATTAATTTATTTTCACATAAAACGTGTTTGTGGTTATGTAGTACTTGTATATGTATAAATACTATGTAGATCTACATGTTTGTTTATGAGAAATGAAGTAGCAGCTGTGAGAATTTCAAGAATTTCGTCAAATAAATATTTTTGAAACTTTTTGGAACAAATCGACAATCCACATAGTAAAGTCAATGTGAGCAATACGAGTTTAGTGGTGTTATTTAGTTTTCTGGGTTAGTTCTTTTAAATTAGTATTCTCGGAATCAAATTTTTAGACAGTATCCCTTTTTGAACGTTTTCGGTTGCTTTGAAAACGCGAAAATGAAGGATTTCGGTCATAAATACTTCCCGTTGAGATATCGTTATGAAATTTTCACAAAGAATCTAGAAAAATAAATGTATTGTAAAAAAATTGGCCCCATTGGACTACTAGGTCCTATAGCTTACATAGAACAGTAATTGCCATTAAATGGTAATGATGAGCAAAAATACTTATCATGGTCATAGTTGGAGCGTCAAAACTTTCAGTAAGACTTTGTAAAAAAATTTTAAGAAAGCGATAAACAAGCTGAACATGATTAGTCGTTATAGTTTTCCGCATCCAACCCTCACATTCAACCTGTAAGAATAATCTATATATATAAAAAGAAGTTACATTTCCTTGGTAATCTTATAACTCAAGAACGGGCTCACCTATCCAAACCAAATTTTTAGGCTTTGTTTGGACTATTCAGTAGATGGTTTGTGTTTTGAAATTTTAAGAATCGGATACCAGGGTCTCGAGAAATAGGCCAAAACGTGGACCCGGGTAACCCTAGGATGTGTTTGTACAATATGGGTAGCAAATGGAAGCTGTTGATGATATCTATAGGATAGAGTATTTTTGATGACGCTCCGTGACTAGGGTCTCGAGATATCGGCCAAAATGTTTCAAAAATTTCACCACACATGTAGGTATGTATGTAGCAGGCAATCAATCGGATACCAGGGTCTCGAGAAATAGGCGAAAACGTGGACCCGGGTAACCCTAGGATGTGTTTGTACAATATGGGTAGCAAATGGAAGCTGTTGTTGATTTCTATAGTGTAGAGTATTTTTGATGCCGCTCCGTGACTAGGGTCTCGAGATATCGGCCAAAATGTTTCAAAAATTTCACCACACATGTAGGTACGTATGTAGCAGGCAATCAATCGGATAACAGGGTCTCGAGAAATAGGCCAAAACGTGGACCCGGGTAACCCTAGGATGTGTTTGTACAATATGGGTAGCAAATGGAAGCTGTTGATGATTTCTATAGTATAGAGTATTTTTGATGCTGCTCCGTGACTAGGGTCTCGAGATATCGGCCAAAATGTTTCAAAAAATTCACCACACATATGTTACATTTTTGTTTATTTAACTCGTACCTACTTGGAAATCTGAAAAGCGCTCATATTAGCATACATACATCAATAATAGTTTAATCATTTACTAAACGATTTGTTACCTACTTAGCTACGCTCTTTCGCTCTCAAAATTTATGAACTTTCGTCTTAACTACCATACTTATTATCCCCACCTACAAACTTACTGCATTATATTTATATCAACATGTAGGTATGTATGTAGCAGGCAGATCGACAAAGAAAGTAGGCTTTGAAAAGACATCGAACTATATTACGGTGCATTTATTTTGCATAAAGAAATACATGAATATTTTGTTTTTTGTAGGTATATAGAACTTTGACTCTTAGCATTAAGAAAATTCAAATTAGGAGAATATATGACATTGGAGTGTAAACATCGCCGGAGCGTTTTTTTTGGCCCCATACGTTCAGTAGTGTCCGAAATTACCGCGGTGCAAAATTATTAGTTATTATATTTTTTTTTAAATAATTATTGAAGTTTGTGTGAATTTGTGAAGAAAATAAATATAGCGCAAAGCGAATTTCCAACTAGGCCAAAACATGGCAATGAGGCAATGAATTATCCAACTGAATTTTTAAATTCATTAGAACCGGCTGGTATGCCACCGCATTGCTTGAATCTGAAAGTGGAATTATTGCGAAATATTAATCTACCAAAACTGTGTAATGGCACCAGATTGGCAGTGAAAAATTTATTGCCAAATTTGATTGGAGCTACGATCTTAACTGGTAAATCAAAAGGAGAAGTTTGTTTAATACCGCGTATCCCTATGATTCCAACTGATATGCCATTTGAATTCAAACGATTACAATATCCTGTGCGTTTATCATTTGCGATGTCTATCAACAAAGCTCAAGGGCAAACACTTAACGTTTGTGGTGTGAATTTGGAGGAATCATGTTTTTCACATGGCCAACTTTATGTTGCCTGTTCCAGAGTCGGTACCCCCAGCCGTTTGTTTATTCATGATCAAAATGGAAAAACAAAAAATATTGTTTATCCAAATGTTTTGGATAGCTAGCAAATAATTAAATATATATATTTTTTATAAATTAGTTATATTTTATATTTCACTTTATACGTAGCGAAGCACGTACCGGGCCGCTATAAATATTATATGTATTCATTGTATTGCTTTCAAAAAATCATAATGTTCTGCTTATCTGTAACACCACATTCATTGACTGTTAGGCGGTACAAAGTTCGCCGGGTCATCTAGTATCATATAAAAAATCATGTAGGAAAGAAGCAAATTATCAACCAATTTAATACAGTTTATTTTTTCACTGCCTTTCAACAGCCATTACAATTAGAACAAAAACTTATAATGTCTCCTCTAGTAAACAGTACACAGATTGAAATAACGACGATTTATCCTTCTTTCCAAGCTTTCTTTGCCCAATTATGATGAGTTTGGTGTTAAAAATAGTTAATTTAAAGGGCGTTATTATTTTGACGATTGCAAATACATCCGCAACTTTCCGCACCCAACTTTATCACTTTTATTACCTTAAGAATTTGATTAAGACAGTATAAAATAAAACTAACGGGGGATCGTGGGGGAACACAATTAAATCTTTATGTAAAAAAAAATTTATATAAAACACTTATTTCACTAAAAACACAAATCACGTTAGTCTTAATTAAAATAAATACCTCTATCTTCAAAATCCATTAAAAATAATTTTGATTCGTTAACCTGGACAATTACCAGAACAAATTGAATTCCGTTATTGCTGCGAAATATTTTAAAAAATGTCTGATGTGCTTTAAAAAAATACAAGTGTTCATGCATTTCACTCTATTTTTAGAAAGTACCGTTAGATTTTTAGGAAAACCCGGTTTGCAAATAGCAAGTTTGGACAATTTAGAGGACATTTGTATACATTTTGATAAAAAATCGTGAGATGGATTTTTTGATTTTTGGCCGATGGCGGAACTACTGTGGATTGGTGTGAAATCATTCGGGAAGATCGGCTGACAGTATCTCGAAGTAAAATATTAGAAATCGTTTAGTACATAGCTTGTTTTTCCAATAAAAATAAATAATGAACACCTTTATTGAAGCAAAAATGAATAAAAGAATAATTTCAACAAGAAGGGGTGAGAGAAAGCTTAAAATACTGAAACTGCTTTCCCTAATCAGATATATATATGTTCTGGTTTCCGTTTACCTTTCACTAAAGCCTCTTAGAATTTCATCGAATATAGTGAAGGAATACTTTGAAATATTAATGAGACTATCTGACTATTTCACGATAAACCAGCAAAGGGTTCCAGGACACACTTTTAAACGAAACCACTTACAAACGAATTCCAAAAAGGTGGGAATATACATGTTTCTGGCCACTTGTTGATATTTGAACGACAAAGACGTCATAGACATAGCCGAGTCTCGGTGGAAAAAATCTCTGACTTGATAAACAGTAGATGCCAACATACCAGTAGACTGAGACACCATACAATGACTATTGCAGAAGCTGAACAACATGTAAGGCTTGACACAGGAAAATAAAAACAAGGATCGGTCACGATTTTTTTCACAATGTCTCCGAAGTTGCATTTATAAAACTTGTTGAATTGAACAAGTTTACGAAGACCACAAGATGGTTCAGATAGGACATGGTAGTGTGAGGGGATTCTAGTCCCGGTGGAGTCACAATGGGCTTTCTAAAGTCCTAAGTATACGTATATTTGGAGGTATGTGGATCTAACGGCTAATCCATACATTGTCATGACTGGTCTTGAAATTCTAATTGTCACGAATTATATTTCCTGATTTTATCCATCATTCCAATTCACTGATTCGTTATCCCACCTATACATCTCATACAAATTGATGAATTCTCCTCAATTTTGAGTAGTTGCCAATTTATATGGAGCTTTATATAGAGATAAAGTCAGTAATTCAAATTTATGAATACGTATACGTATGGTTTCTTTTATCAGCAAATAGTCCGTAATTCGCAATTCCAAAACAGTCTAGGGGGTTCATGGTATAAACTTTTATATAGAAAAATTCGGTTATGCTATATAGCATTGTACATATTCATACATACATATAGAGGGAGTTGAAATAACTTCTAGGCGGTTGTTTGAGGTTTTCTTAGCATTCCAGAAGTTCGTTTATTGCTGGTCTCATAATCCTTTACTATATAGTATTTTATGTTCTGAGAAATATATATTCAGTGTATAAATCTAAACATTCGTTTTACTTTTCTGGACAGCTTGCAACACTAGCAAAACCGTTAGAAACTATTTATTAAGTGCACACAGAGTTGTATTTCTCTTCTCTAAACTTTCACAATACATACAAAAACAACACAAAATTTACTATTTAGTACATTTCTTAGTTCTACAAATAATTTTTACTGATCGATACAGATGTATACATACAGCTATCTCTAAGATACATAGGCGGTGGAGCACCAGCACAGTTCCAAATTCTCAGCATGATGCATCGGCACGATTCGGTCGCCATTCGTGTGTGGCGCGTGCCTCTCTTGCGCTGGCTTATGCTCACAGCAACATGCTGTTCTACAAATAATACATAATCACAGTTCACAGATCGGTCGCTCTCTTCCTTAGAGCCGCGCCACTGCACATAAAAAAGTATCTCGTATAGCCGATGTGGTTCGTAGCTGCAAATAAAGCATTTTCATCCATCGTACCGATTTATTTTTAGGACGTACACTTCATGGCAGCCGAAAACCGTTCGAAAACTTTGCTGTTCGACCAATTTGAGCGTCGTGTGTGTATTTAGACGGCGCGAGCACATCGTGGCTGAAAGGTACTCGCGGCAAGTCGGTAAAGTGTGAAAAATCGGTGAAATTACTATATAGCAGCAGATTTTTTTTTTATATTTTCTTAAAGTAAAGTATTTTCTATAAAGTGTTGTAATTATTATCTAATTAAGTGTAAATAATTTGCTGTAAGAATTAAAAAAAAAAATTGCACTCAAATATATATGTATTCACTTTATTCGAAGAAGAAATTTCGGTGTGCGCTAAGCAAGTGATCGGCAAAATTGCCTTAATATCCAATCGGTGTGTATCTATAATAAAATTCGTGGCGTGTACAGCGTGTGGTGCAAGCGTAAATGCCTCCTAAAGTTGTGTGTGTGTAGCAAGGCGCATAGCTTTCGTGTTGTTGTTGTTGTTGGCTATATGTATATATAAATATATTTTGGATTGAATTTGAATTTGTGATTTCGGCACGAGTCCACCATATAGACGGGTACGTACGTTACGGAACGGCTTGTACTTGTGCATGGATGGCTCAACAGCTTTACGCTTTCCGCTTTACGCTCTCGTTCCTGGTGCACACACACACACTCGTATACAGTGTGTGTACTTTATATATGCTTTTCAAATGAAAAATTCTTCTTGCGTGTTAGCTAAAAGTTATTTTTAAAAAACATATAATACATATATATTTTGTATAAATACGCGACTACAAGAAAAACTGTGACCGCATGTCTTTAAGTATCTGTGTGTGTGTGTGTGTGCGTGTGTGCAAGCGCATTATTCTATTGTGTGTATGTGTGTCTGTCAGTGCTCGCTTCAGTGCCAAAGGAAATTTCGGCAACATCTTGTTAAATTTTATAGCAGCGTAAAGTGTACGGAGAATAAGGCAATTAAAGTGTATTGAAGTAGAAAGTACGCAGTGAAGAGCCCAACCCCAAAATCAAACCGAACGCCTTGAGTCAAAAGCAGCTAAAACTGAAGGAAATGAAAGTGAAAAAAAATTAATGCAGTGTAATCGATTGCTTACAGGGCTTAAGCGTTTAATGTTTTCAAGTTGATTTTTGAAATATAAAATTTTTTTGAAATTTTAAAAATTCAAATTTAAATATAAAAAGTACTCAAAAGCTCGCGTGTGTCAAACTGTCTCTTAACTGCATTTGTGAGCGCCACCCACAACTTTACCGCCGCCGCTGCTGCTGCTGCATGCATTTCAAGAAATCTACAACTGCAACAATAACCCCACTAACGTCGTCTTTAACTGCACCAGGCTTAACGGTTAAATCGCGGAGCGTCTTGCGAGCATGCGAACGCTATTCGGCTGCAATCATCGTCGCCACAGTTCATGGACACTCGTTTAGCGCTACGCTAAGGCAATACTTTTCGTCGCTATCAAATTGTTTCAACTCGTAATACATAGCGTGGCACACCGCACGGCAACTAGGTATGCATTATACATACATTCGTATATATATATATGTAGTATCTACAGAAATGTGTGTAGAAATCACCGCTCATTCTTATGCTATGAATCACTAATTATTATTATTTTGGCTGCTGAGCACGGCCACCCTCCGCATAGCAAAATACAAAAAAAATACAAAAAGAAAGGCTAAGCGAACGCTCTGCTGCCGTTATTACCTGTGCATGAGTGCGTCGGCGAGCGTTTAGCGTCATCGTGTTTGCCGAACACGTAAGCTGTGTTGAGCATGTGTTCTGATAACGTTTTGTACCATTTTGTCTAAGTTGGCCAAATACTTTCAAAGTCACGATTTTGTTGTAGAATTATTTCTGTTGTATGATGTCATTAATATTATATTATATTTTTTTTTTGATACGACTCATTAAGTTCTGTTGCGACAAAGTGCTTTGATATAAGTGGTTTTCGAAGCATATTTGATAAAGAGTGGATTTCTTGTTATTCACACTTTGGAATTTGTATGCACATATACATACATCCCTTTATCGTACCGATAAGGTTAATATAATATTACTTTACGTTGAACAATATCAGCTGTTCACTGAAGTACTTTCTTAGTAATCAAACGTGATTTGTCATGTTTGTTTACTTTGGATGACTGTTTGATAATTACATTTCATTCGATCTCCCAGAGTGCATTGCTTTGTGACATCACATTTAAATGTGTTATTTGGAAATTATGAGTGTTAAATTGGTAGAACAATATATAATTTTTTGTTTCAATTCACAATTATTTTTCGATTATAATTTTAATCCATGACTCATAATCCATGTTATATTTTGCTCCTTCCATATGTGAGTGCATCGGATTCTCAAGGACGTTAGTTATTACTTACAACTTATCCGCTTTTACTATGAAGATATAAATATGATCTAATTATTTTATTGTGAAGTTAAGCAGGAAGATTTTATTTTCTAAAGTAAAAATGAATACAAAAAATAACATTCTTGATGAAATTATTAAAATTAATTTTAAATTTAAAAGGATTTTATACTTGATCCTAGGCCGCTTTGTTAGAACTAATCTCGTAGGTTTTCCCTCTCAAATCAATACTTAAATCCGAGAAACACCAAACTCGTTAGTGACCTGAGTGAACTTCAGAGAGACTGCGATTAATAATTTTCTCTGAAAAGGCAAGTTTGTGGCTTTGTATTATATTTCTCTAGTTGCTAAAATTTTGTTATAATTATGTTACTTATTAAAGCCTTAATCAATGACTTATTTTGGAGATTAATTTGTATCGTAATTATATTGTAATCGTAGTTAGAATATGGACTTTATCGTATCAAAATTATAATCATCTCTTGTATAGACATTCTAAGATTTCTTTTAAAACAACCCAAATTATTACCTTGGAAAAAAATTTTCATGGTACCAAAAAATCTTAATTAATTTTGTCTAAGCTTTTCGTAACTCAAAACAACCGTTCATTAGTAGTTTGCTGATATAAGGTCATATAAGAAGTGCGGACACACAATAGAGATTATTTAGAACGAAAATATCAAAAAATGCATTAAATTTCTTGGATGGATTAAGGGGTAACCCATGAAAAATTAGTCGATTTTCGTGAATTGTTTTAAAAGAAAGTACTCAATCGAATGTTTCGAAGTTTTTTGGACATAATAAAGTTTATTTTCAGCAACATATATTTAATATTTTGTGTTTTTTTTACATAACATACGACTTTTGAAAAATATAAAAAAAACTAAAAAATCAAAATGGCGTACTTCGAAAAAAAATGTGTTTTTTTAGGTAAAAAAACGGTCGTTAAAAGTTGAATTTGAAGTCGCTCGTCCAATTTCTCGTTGAGTTATGATGTCAGCTATTTTGAAAAAATGTCGTTTCGAGACATGTTTAAAGTTCCAATATAGGAGCTTATATGTGCGAGTGGCCGCTCTTTAGAACGCTGTCATTCCAAAACTATTCAAGATACGACCTTGCCGCTTTTAAAAAACAAAGATTGAGATAAGAGATCAAAGACTAACCGTACTACAAATATTGTATCGAAGAGTTGAGTTATTTTTATAGACCGTAGCCCTCAATGACAGCTATATTGCAAACTAAAATCAATGTTTGTACTTTTCTTTTCTTTAAACATGCGATAAATACAGTCTGTCCATTATGTATGTAAATAATTCATTATTGTTCTCAAGTCGGAAGTTTCAACATTCTCATTTATATTTCTTGTATTTCCCTAGCACAAAATCAATTTGTTAGGTTATGAAGCAAATTTTTGTAAATAACGCATTGTCCAATTAGTGCTGCCTTCAATGCACTTCCTCTATTTTAAGTGTGAGCGTGTTAAATACAAACAAATTTTCCTAAATTTATATGCAACTACCATACATACATACATCATGTAAATTTATGGCGCGCTCACTTGCATTTCGTATGCAACAGTCGTGGTGGTGTAACGACCTCAGCTGGCGCACCCGCCACCGCCCATCAGCACCTCATCGGGGAAAAACAATTTTGACGTTTTGAAAAATAGTGTAGGCAGGAAACTGTCGTATTGTCTTGTACGTAATTTATTGTGCCGTTACATACTTAAATACTTACATGAATACTGTTTTGAGTGTGTATGTGTGTGTGTGTCTTTCACTGCCGAAATGTCAATGCGAAATGCAGTGAAGAGCATTGAGGAATAACGGCAAGAAGGCAACAAGCTGGTTGAATTCAAGCAAAATAGAATTGACGAGTGCAGAAAAAAAAACAAAAATTTTTCGAGAAGACAAAAATATTTCGGTGCGACAAACAACTGCTGTTGCAACAACAACAGTAACAGCAACAACAACTGTCACTTCGACAAGTGATTTCGAAGAATTTTCGAATTTGCATTCGCATTGTTGCTGCCGCTGCACTTGCGAATGAGTGACAGACAGACGACTGCAGTAAGGAGCGTGCGAAAAAATAAACAAAAAAATGAAATAATGCAATTAATTGTGTGTTGCCAAAATAATTATTGAAAATGTTGCGCTACATTAGTGGCTGTACGAGCGCTTACTGCCTGGTGTTGACTGCTAAAACAACAATGATTTGCGCGTTTGACTTGTTATTGTAGCCGCTTGCTGTTTTTGCTTTTGTTGGCGTCAAGCTAAAATGTTCTTGACTAGAAAGCAATAAAAATTAGCAACAATAAGCAAATATCGCGAAACATACATACACTGTATAGTTAATATATGTATATCTACTTATGTGCTTTTCATTGGGCACCGAATGTCGCCTGTGGGCGTTCGCCACCACCATTTGACAGACTGACAGCTGAATCGGCGACAATGCAAAAAATAAATCAGCTCAAGGGTGAGACATTTTACGCGTGCGAATTCCTTGCGTTTCGTTATTTTTAACAACGAAATTAAATTCGTTAAGAAAGCATAAATTTAAAAAATTGTTTAAAGAAATTCAAAAATATCCAATAAGAAAGTGATGGTGCTAACTGCGAGTTGAAGGCGAAAAAGTTTGACGTATCGCGTGAAATCATGCACACATAATTCTCGCTTATTTATTCTTCATATACATATCTCTCACTCAATCCTTCACTCTCTCTTTCACTCACTCCCTCTTTCTCTCTCTCTCGAAAACTGCCAAATATTCTGCACACTCACTTGCTCACCCACCCACCTCCAATTGCACTAATTCGCTCACTCAATTAGAAAATTGCCTGTTAACTGTTGCCACAAATTGCCATGTCTATTTCATCTGTAATTGCAGCGTATTTGACTGAGCGCCGACTGCTCTTCTCCCAGTGTGCTCTGGCACGAGTGTGCGATGTTTCAATATTTCGCACTTCATTTATATATTATTTGCACCAATTTCAAATAACAAAACATTTTGCATTGTTCCTTGAACCCATTTTTTGTTTAGATTTATTCGCATTTAATTTTATGTACGCCCACCAGCCAAAACATCTAAAGTTGTGTTAAGACTCAGCTGAGTTATTGCCGCAAATTATACATACGTAGTACTCGCTTGCGCCACAGCAGAATTTATTTGTTGTTTATGCTTTAAGAGATTATCACTTAAGATATCGGTACTTAAATATCTGTTGGCTTAAGTCATTATTTGGGGCATAGCAAGCCAGAACATTTATCTATGTCCTTGGACCAAATTTTTATTCTGGCTGTGTACACGGTTGTGTGATCTGAGAATTAACTGACTTCTAAAGACCAATGACCCAAAATTGTTTATGTTTTTCCTGGACCTGTTTAATAATTTCAATTTCTCTCCTATTTCTTTCTTGAGTTCTTACGTTCAGGAATCCGGACAATGGAGGTCTCGAATTGTTCGTTAAAGCGTTTAAGCTATTTTATAGTTATGAGCGATAATAATGTGGGCTAATACATAGCTCTATCGATTAAAATATGGGTTTTCTACGGTGTGCCTTATTGGCCCCAGGTGTCTTCTGAGCTCAACAAGTAATATCGAGTTCTTCAGAGAACAAAAATGTCTGGAAATGTTAACCTTCCTCATAGTACCATCCTCCCATTTGCAACTAGAGAAAAATTTCACCTGAAAATGTTTAACAAAAACCAAAATCGGTAGGAAATGACATGGTGACTAATGGCTTATATAGGATATTACTATGATATAATGGCCTTTAGATCCAACATTGTCTTCAGTTTAAAATTAAATTTTGACCCATTAAATAATATTTACTCAAGAATGTGCTTCAAATGATTTCAGAGAATCACTGTTTTCCATTGTTATGCTTATGGTGTGATATTCTTCACCTCATATAACAGTTTTCAGGAATATATTTTTGTTGAAATGTGAGACCTCGCACCTTTGAATTCCTAGCAACACATTGTTTTTAACCAACGTCCTTGAACTCTGCAGAAATATCTCTATTTTAGCTTTTCAGATTTTTCGTAAGTTTGCACAATATTCATGTGTTGTAAAATCGGAAATTCTTCTGACTCTTCTATCGTTATTTTTTATGGCGAATAACCAAAGACCGAGACGAGATTGAAACAATTATATATCAATAGACTTATTGAAATGTGCCCAGAGACCAGAGCGTTCGAAAAAAGTTGATGTAGTTTTTAAGAAACTAAAGTTTCAATATAGTATTGTCTAATTTATGAGAAGACATGTTACAATTAAAAGTGTTGCTGTCATATTTTTACCGAAGTTCTAAAAGGTTTAAAGCTTTATTTTTGTCAGAACTTTATTTTAACAGTTAGGTTTGTTCTCTAAAGAAATCGAAATCGCTTCGATTAGGATCTATAGGTTCAATCTTCCGTCTGATAATTGCGGACTAGGTCTATTAGATATTTTTTTGAGAGAGTATTACTCGAGACTTTGATATGCTAAGAAAATTGTTATTGAATACACATTGAGTGACACATTCTCATAAACATAAATTACATAATACTCGTATCGTGTAAATTGAAAAACCTGTTCTCCCTCACATTGAACCCTAATTATAATGTAATTTACCACAACAACATCATCATAAAACTGTGCGGTGTCTCGAAATTGAGATCTAAAATTCGGCTGCTGCTGCCTAATGCGAATTTCGTTGTGCAAGCAAATTGAGCGACATCCTTGAATTTGTATTCAGGTGACCTACACAAGCACCAACGTTATTGGCAATGCCGGCAACGCGCTGCCGGCGCTGACGTATGCGTCAACCGCAAGGCAATAAAGACAAAGGCAGCCTCCTCTCCTCCTCCTCTGGTTATACATAGCTGTATCTATAAATTTATATAGCAGTATATGTATGCATATACAATATATATTAACATTTAATGCTAATTCACACAAATGTTTGTTGTTATTGCCCATGTTATGCTGTTGATGTCGTTATCGTTGAATGCTTGCTTGCCAGCCTTTGTCTCTCGATACGCGTCTAATTTTAATTTATACTAATTGTTTTTGATAAATGATTATTGTTGTTGTTGGTGGTTTTTGTGGGCGTGTTGCTTTTGTGAACAGCGAAGCTACTTACATGCATACACACACACACTCAGGCAGCAGTCTGTAGCAGCATTTATTAGCTTGTTATATTGGGTGTTTGTTGGTGACTGTCGCGAAAATGAACAGACACACACACCCCAAAGAAGTACCCTGCGGGTAAAATGACAAGTTATGAATTAATTTACGACTAGTTTGTACCCTAAGCGTGACTACTGTAGTCTCTCGGTTGTCTTTTGCCTTACAAGTAACTCGTGTATTTTCGGATTAATGGTTTAGACCAGTCTGGGATTAACATTTTTTTTGTTTTGAGTCCCGTTTTTTATTATGTTTAGAATCACCATCGCCCGTGGAAGCCCTTTGGAAAAAGTTGATGATGAAGATTGGTCCAGTAGCCGTTATTTTGTATCAAAATGTCAATATAAAATTTTGTATACTCAAGAACATGTTTAGTATAGCTTGAACGAGATAAATTTGTTTCCTCCCCCACAACAAATGATCAAAGTTGGGTCTTACTTGAAATCTCTAGAGTCGACTGTCTAGATTTCAGGCAGAATAAACTGGTCTCATTCTAGTTCAAAACAGGCCAGTTCAATTTATGTACTCAGCACAGTTTTTATTTCTCTTTTTCTCAGTTCCCCTGTCTCTTTCTTGGATAAATATTATACGTAGTTTTGTTCTCTTTCTGAGCCAACTTCTCGATAAATTTACATAAAACTGTCGCTTTTCAGTTTTTTCACGAATTTTTAGTTACAAACTGTTATTTTTCCTGCCTACATCGATTTTTCCCTGCGTCGTATGTGGGATACGCCTAGACAGCCATGTCTACACGTAACATAATTTCGCTTGTAATGTCTTGCAGACTACTAAATTGTGTGCTTTTCACGGTTTATTGCGTTTTCCGTTGCTACTTTATGGCCGCGACGTACTTACTCGCTCCCCATCACATGCCCCTCAGCCCGCTAAATAACTGTCACATTGACTTTTGGAATATGCTGCTTTCGGTGGCAAATATTAATACGGCTAGATACATTTATATGCAAATAATGTGCTGCCATCTTTGCTTGACGCTGGCGGATACACCAACACACACACACTCACCTACGCGCCTCAATTTATTTGTTTGCATTGAAGTTAAATAAACAAACAATTTTCCTTTCATTCCCCATCAACGCTCGCCTCACCACATAGCTAATGTGGCACGCAGTTCCACAGTTGGTAGTCGTCATGACCCAGAAATTTTATTTACATACTTTTCCAAAACAAAAAAAGAAAAAAAGAAAATCCGGTATTTCGCGCAGAAAGAAAATCGCACGCTAAAATATTGCGCTCATGATAATTGTGCGTGAATTGTCAGTGAAATAGAAATTCAGTGAGTTTTGTTAATATTTTATTGTTGTTATAGTAATTGAAATTCACGTACACGGTAGACCACGGTAGACGAATTAAGGCAACATGAATCGGGTAAAAATATATAAACTCTAGAGGAACTCATACAAATCGGGCGATTTTGTAGTGTCTCGTCTATACAGGATACCATCCTCTGCTATCCATATCCATCCATTATTCATAGGAAAAACTCTCAAACTAAAGATCCAAATTTGAGGTTCCCTACTTTTTTAAAGAAAAAAAAACAGAAAATTCAAATTTAATGGGGAATGTCTATTATCATTCGAAAGAACATTCTTTGGCATTAATTTTTTTAAGATTATCTCTTTCAAATGTACGTCTCAGATGGTCCATCCGTTGAGTCCCTTTTCGACATGAGTAATGTTTTCCTCCAAAGCCTGAATCGAAGCGGTATTCTCCGCATCGACATTAGACTTTACATATCATACAGGAAAAAGTCTAACGGTGTGATATCACTAGATCACTAGAAACTTGAAATTATCTACTCACCAAAGAGTTCTCGCAATATGTCCATTGATTGATGCGATGTGTGGACAGTGGCACCGTTTTGTTGAAAACAAATGTCGCCGAGATCACGAGCTTCAATTTCAAACATTAAATAGTCGGTTATCAATCGATGAACGACGAACGTCACGACACTCTACGTCCGCTATATTTTTTTCACTGTGTGCTGGACGTGTTCTATTCGGTCGAATGTTATTCCATAATGAATGCTGGGTCTCAAGATTGGTGATGGAATAATATGCAAGTAGGCCGATTATGTTGACCATAAGTTGAACAAAGCAAAAGTATTTCCAATATGAAAAGCCAAAGAAAAACTGAACAAAAATAACATGACAGCTTGACACGAGTCACGAGGGATCCTTCAAAAAAAAATCTTTTGAAAAAATACCGCTACTTGAATCACTTGATATATAACTTAGAGAAGAGGCCTTATGAGCAACATTAAAAAGTTTTCCGATCCTCCACGACAGACAATGACTGAGTGTATAGCATAACGTAAAGCTCACAATTGGCCTTAACGCAGTGTGTTGAGGGATCATCTTTTTGCGAGCTATATGTAATGTATACTGTCAGGTCATCTCTAATCCCTTTCTTATTATTCGTGAATCTTAAGGTATCTATTTTTGTAGGATCTCGAAGGTTTTGCACTTTATATTCAGTTCTTATTCACAGCCTTTGAAGAGACAGCCGGAATCTATGTATGGTGTCAATACTTTTTATATTCATCAGGATCATCGTCGCTGAATACCACATTTCGGCACTCTTCGTCCTAAAATTGGTACTTAGCGCAAATGTACACTTATCGAGTACACGCTGAAGATTCCACAATGGTGTGGGCTGTCTTTTGTTATGCTGGAAAGACCCCAATATGCCATATATCGACAAAAATGAATGCATTGATCTATTTGGACTTACTCGATGATAAATTAATAGAGTTTCCAGCACAAATTTTTGAGGATAATTGGACTTTCCAGCACGACAATGCTTCAATTCACAATGCAACCCTTACTAAAACGTTTTTCGAGTCCAGAAAAATACCGCTTTTGCACTGGCTAGCAAAAAATGCAGATTTGTACGCTATTGGGGATCTATGGGGAATATTATCCGCTAAGGTTTTTTAAGTTGGACGCTAATATAATACCGCAAAAGAGTAAAAATGGCAATACAGCTAAAATAGACTTAAATCAGCATGATCACGCTAAAATGTTTGTTTGATTTAATGTCATCACGTCTTAATAAGTATTAATAACTGACAACCTTAACTCATCAAAATATTTGAAAAATTAACTATTTTTTTAACATGCACATATAAATATTTTCTATGAACCATATTTTTACTTATTTTTTTTTTGGCATATACTAAAGGAATTTCAGTTTATTTTTGTTATGTGATCTAACTATGAATACTAGTAATTAAACAAAAAACAAAACTTCGCTAGGGCCTTTTATTTTAATTTTTTAATAGTTTGAAGTTGTACACATATAATTTCTTTATTGAGGTATAGTATGTTCGGCGTAGGCACGCGCCATTAATTCCTTCTTCTTGCCATTTGGCGCCAATTGGAAATACCAAGAGTAAAAGAGTCAACGGAGGTTTTCCACTTGGTCTGATTCCACAAGCGGGTACTGTGTCGAATACTTTCAAAGTTGGAGTGTTTTCGTCCATTCGAACAACATGACCTAGTCAGCGTAGCCACTGTCTTTTCATAAACCATACCGTTCATCATTCTATCGTATGCGGTATTCGCTGTCTGAATCCTCGTTTTGTATCGAACGGCTCGGAGAGATCCTTCAGTTTATATTTAAATTTAAAGGATTGAAATACATTCAGATTTTGTATGAATCAGACTTCAATTCAGTAGATTCCAATTTGGATTTTGAAACGACAAATCAACTGCAGCAAATCTTTAGTGATATAGGTATTTAATTAATAATTAGAATTTATACACATAATTATATTTAATAGTTTATGCTTATTTCTGCATTTAATTGATTCACACTTAACAGAAAATCGGCAAATATAGCAATTAATGATTTTTTTTTTAATGTTTACATTAACGAATATTCTCTTTGGCGTACCGAAATATAAGAGTTAGAGTTTTGTTTAAAATTAAAGTACAAAAGATTAGGTTTTATTGAAGATTTGGATTTTCTTTAAACATCAAATAGCATTTTCTAACAAACAAATCATTGCATTAATGGACGCTTCTACTTGTGGACTTAATATTTCCTCTGATTACTATTTTTGACTGTGACTGGATAAATTGACTTTCATTTTAATCATATAATATTTTCAATATTAGGCATAAACCAGCACCTCTTGAATAATATATATTTCAATAAGGCCTAATTAATGATAATATAAGTGTGAATAAGCTCAGCGCTACATCAATTCAATTGAAAGTGTGGCAGTATAAATCAGCAAGTCCTGCACTCATCCGTCAGCACCTATTATTTAGTTAACAGCTCAAGGCACACACCCACCCAAATAGAGAGCTCACAAAAAATAATTGTTTGGACAAGATATTATCCATATGCCACAACCTAAATATTGCTTTCTTACATACATATTTACATATTTACAAGTGCAGTGAGTACCCTACCCCACAAAACGCCAAGCGGCTGCCCGGCGAGATCACCGATGGAGATAGCGTTGAGTCCGCCGTTTTACCGCGATCGTCGGCCGCACTAAAAACAACAAACAACGCGGCGTGAATTTGTATGCAACACGTTCGATACACAGCGGCCGCCGATAATTATGCGCCGCCATAGTGGGGTATGGCGGGTGGGCCTGTGGAACGGGTTCAGCGCACTTTAAAATAATTCGTTTCATTTCGATGCGTTACACTTTTATTGTTTTGCTTTTTATTTTTAGTAGTGGTTGTTATTGCAATTGCCGTTAGTTGTTTTTTTCTGCTCATCTAAATTAATTGTGTTTGTGTGTGTGTGAAACCAAATTAAATGCGGATTTCGTTTTCCTCGCCTGCGTCTTACCCGCCTGTCAGTTTGAGTGCAGATTTACCGCCTACTTTCTTGATTGCCTGCCTGTCTGCCTGACTATTTGTCTGTCGTTTTCACTTGCTTGTCTCGGCTTATCTGCCTTGCGTCTCTTTGCTGCTGCGAATTTAATTACTTCACTTGATGTGCGTTCCTTAAATGTCGGCCTGTCTGACGGCATGAATGCCTCCTGGTCTCTGGTTGTCTGCATTTCGAATTTCGAAGCAGTTGCAGTACAGTGGATGCTTTCCAGCTTATTTAGAAGAAATAATTTTCTTTCAAAAATTGAGAAATTGAATAATTTTGTATTTTAAATAGCTAACTCTTATCATAACAGCATTGCATTTAAATTTGGTATCGTTTAGAGAGTGTTAAATACGGTCTAATATCAATATTTTCAATGATAATTCGAAAAGTTGGTTAATACCGATTTCGGCTTACAAAAAATTAACTTTGTTTAGTCTACGCGGGGAAATATGTATATGGCCCTAAATGTAGACTTTTATTTCTATTTCAAAAAGTGTGAAAGGATACTGTAAATTCTTTTAGGTTAAATTTTTTTACTATATATAATTGACCGATTCGACCCCACTACACGGATTTTCGTAATCTGTCAGAAATAAATCTAAATTCGTTCTTCAATATTAGGTGTGAGGTAGACGAAAGTGATAAGAATATATCCAGATAGATCCAAACTAAATGAACAAGTGCGAGATAATGTCTTTTCAGAAAAATTAGACATTAAAATCGCATCTCGACTACCAGATCACTGCAGTGTCTTTCAAGCGAAGGTTACTGCAATCAAAGAAGGCCTTCTTTCTTTAGCAACAAGAAATTTTTTAATTTTTACAGACAGCCAGGCACCATTGAAATCTTTAAAGTCTTTTCGAGTCTTAACGAAGATTATGAGAGAAGCTTATGAGCTATTTAGTCGCATTAATACTGATTATTTTACTGATATTCTGACTATTTTACGATAAACCTGCATGGAATGGAAAGGAACGACTTAAGCACTCTCTGGATGCAAGTAAGGAAAAAGAAAGACAACGATGGGTCACGGGTTTCTTGACGAAGTTGCATTTATAAAACATTGAATTGAATAACTTTTCAAGACCAAAAGATGTTTCTGAGAGGACATGGTAGTGTGAGTGTGTAGTGTATAGTCCCAGTGGAGTCTCAATGGGCCTACTAAAGACCACTTTACTTACCTACCTATTCGAATATTTTTGGACCAAACAAAGATTTTGTAGTATATAATTTTCGAGTTTAAAGAACCTTGTATTCGGATTGGTTATCCGAAAAGCCAATCAAAATAAAGCTCAGGTGGCTTAAGATATCTTGCAAGTAAAATATTTGATATTTTTAATTCAAAAAATATATAAGATAAAAAAATAAAATTTCAATAGTTTACTATTAAAAATATTTTTGAAAATGTTGCCATTTACTACTTTTTTCTTACTTTTTTAAATGGATAATATAAAGGAAATTTTCAATAATTTCATATTTTATAAAAAATGTTTGTCAGATAAGTATTAGATACAAATTAAATTTTTTCCGAACAATTTCTCCAACTCCATACCACTGTGCAACGTCACTAGGCGATATATGCCGGTACTCACACTGTTTGCTACTGTTGCATTAACCACTCAAAAGTCGAAATGTATTTAGTGTGCACTCACACGTCCCTCAGCTTCACTGCCTTGTACCCCATATTTTCTTTACAATTCACATTTCGTGCTAATTGCACTGAATTGTGTTTGTTGTTCTATGGCTTTTATTGACTTGTGCCTTACTTTGTCTCAATTTACTTCACTTAGCACAGAGCTGCCGAAATACATACATACCTACCATATATAGCATATATGCCTCACGCATACAGACACATATAAATACTTGTGTGCTCTGTGGTGGTATATGTACACTCACATTTGTCTTGCTTTGCTCTCCAATCCGTCAGCCTTTCTGTTGATTTATGTCGTTAAATTAAGTTTCCTTCGCGTTGGATCGCCTTGACGAACGCATATTTGTCAGCACCCTGTATTAGGCGAGTGCATTCAGTTGAATTTTCAGTTGTTACTTATTTCACAGTTTGTTATTTATTGTTGGTGTTGTTGTTGATGGTTTGATTGTAATTACAACCTAACGCAACATGTTGCACATATTTGCTTACAAAGTAACAACACAAATTCGATTAAGTTATCAATTTCACTGAGACAGCTTAAAAATTAGTAATCTTAAATTACTTTGCTTATTTGACTTATTACTAAAAAGGGTTGCCAAATGTTTAAAATTATTAATTCAGTAAAATTGAAAAGATATACATCTTACTATAACTTCTGAGAGGTGTGTATTCACTCCAATATCAGAGCAGTAGTACTGACTTTGGATTCGATGACAGTACGCTCTAAGCTAAGGGAGTATCTAACATCTTTGTTAGCAACTTCGAACTACTTTGTAATCTGACTTGTGTGGGACACCATAGAATCGCTGGAAACTACAAAGCGGACCAGCTTGCAAGAGAGGGTACTCTAGCCCGTGGTCAACTTGCGCTGTAGCGCTGAACACACAGACAACCACCAACTGCGCAGTGGCAAATTCTTTCTGGCTCACGATGGACCGAAAACGGTCATTCCAGCTGCTGTCGCTTATGCTCATTTCGCCGGAATCTTTTGTGTACTTACTGGTCAATGTCCAATAGGCATACATGCGGTGGGATTAAGGAGCAAGAGGGATATAAGACGCAAGTTGCCAAATCTGCTTAGAGGAAGGCGAAGAGGAATCATCCAAGTACTTCCGCCTTCAATGTCCAGCATTCGCCAGATTTAGGTAAAAGCAACTCGGTAGGTACACCTTCGGCGTATCCAGCGAAGTGCCTGGAATCGACATTAACCGACATAAGAACTTTATAACAGAGTCCCAGCACTTGTGGTATCATAAGGGTCTTGGCGTATTTGGGTGTCACAAAGAACAGTCGACGCTGTCTAAGTAAGATTCTCTGTAGATGTGAAGATCTACCCATTGATCTAACCTAACCTATCAGTTGGTAATATTTTACAAAAGGTTGTCATTTTACCTACTTTTGGAACTTTTGTTAAAAAAATTTATTAAAATAACGGTAATTCTAGAATACTCATAAACAATTTCTTAAAATACGTTTTGTAACCAATATTTGGTGCTGACCGCCATTAGTGCCGCCCTACATGCGGTTGTGCTTATTATTGTTGCTGCAACGCGCTTGGCTCGTGCCATCACTCAGCAGCAAAAGCAGATTGCCGCCGTTTGTTGGCTGTCGCTGGGGTTGTTGTGCTTGTTGGTTGGTTATTATTGCTGTTTTTGTTGTTGTCATTGCTCCTATCTTTAGCAATCTGGTATTTATCGCACATGTTGTTGCCATTGTTGCTGCTGTTTTTGCCGCTGTTTGCACGCTTGTCTTTGCTGCTGCTGCTGTGTGCATTCTACGGATCAGTAGTCGCCACCAGTCGGCGACGCACATAGATGCAAGTGTGTTTGTGCGTGCGTCTACTTGCCACAAATATTCCGCTGCAAGCATTTCGCTGCTGCTCTTACACATACTTGAAAATCGTCATATTCGCTCATCTTGGCAGTTGTCTGCTGCCACGCCCGCCACAACGCCCACTCACTCCCGGCACACACATAAGCGCATGCATTGCACCGTTAAGTGCTCACTTAAATTTGCTAAGCACAGACAAATCTACAGATGCTTTTGTGGCTTACCAGGTATTTCTGCTGCAGCTTGCGTGATTTTTCACCACAAACGCAGAAACACGTGATTCAGCTATGCTTCAGCTACTGTTTGTATGTAGGTGTGTGTATGTGGCACAATGCGATCATCCACACTCGACACTCTGCTTATTGTTCAGCATTTGGGTCCATCAAGTGCATGTGCAACTCATTATTATTACCGCATGATTTTCCCTTCGAACATTACTTATGCGCACGCTTATGTTTGCTTACCTACATGCGTACTTACTTACGTTGCTCTGCATAAGTAAATGCATATCTCTATGTACATACATATGTATATCTATCTTCACACTTGCCACATGCCCCATGCAACACATGTTTGCTTTCTTTCATTGCACTTAAGACTTTACCGTTAGTTTGCTTCTCTGCGCTCGCAGCCACATAATCTCGAGTGCGTGCCAGAGTGTCTTTTAAGTGATTTTCATTTGAACGCTTGGAAAAGTGCAACAAGCGAGCCAGTCAGCCACACAGTCAGCCAGTCAGCTAGCAAATGCAACACACAGACACACACTTGTATGCATTTGCATTTAGCAAAAGCTTGTTTATGGCTGCAAATTAGCAAATTGAAACAACAAAATACTTTAAATTAATCATACACTTGTGCTTCTATTCACTTTCATGCCAGCATATTTTCGCACATCAGCACTTGCAGTGTCGTATTTACATGCAGTACACAAGTAACGGTGCATGTGCATAACGCTTAAGTGCATATGTGCAACATTCGTACTTCTCGGTCTATGGACTCCTTCGTGCAGCAATTATTGCGAGTTTGTTTGCCATTAAGCGCAATTGATTGCAATCTTACATAATGAGCGGAATTTAATTGAATTTTCTATTCAACTGGTGGCTCGAAAATGGTTTACAAATGAATAATTTGTGGCGTTTTTAGTAGTTCATTACTATTGGACTTAATTAAATTTCTTTGGTGTCGATTATTTTATGATAATTAAGATTACATTTTATTTTGTAATATCAACTGTTATTATAATGCAAAAGTACTGGAGAAATTAATGAAGAAAAGTCAGTAAGGTAGCACTATATGCGGGCTGAATCGAAAATGTATACTTCAGCACATATGTATTAAGAAGACATGAAAATTTAGTAGATTTCAGTGTTCTTTTTATACCAGAAGGTCGTCGCACTGAAGACTTATTGGAAAGTACTGCGGTATTGGAACTTTTAGTCCTCATAGGCCTCAGTTTGGCCTTTTTTTCCAGCGCTTATTATCTTAAATCCTTAGAACAGAAACATGCTTCGGAGTGTCAGATATAAAAAAGTATCGTATGGTGTACGTGGAAGAAGCAGAGTACTTAGGAGATTGAGAAAGTGTAGGTTTGAAGCGAATGTGCAACAGAGTTCAAAAAATTCTAACGGAGTAATACATCTCCCGAAAATTTGACAGTATTTTGATTTTTAGCAGAAATAAATCAATAAGTTCCAATTCATCATCGTTTCATTTATGTCGGAGTGAATCTGTTGTTTTGGAACTGGGGATTTAGAGAGTAGGTTTGCATGGAATCTATTCTGCATACCTAAGTTTTCATGCTTCATTAAGTCACTTATTTATTTCAATTTCATCTTGTGGCCACTTAAAGTTATTCTTGAATATAACATGCCCTCTGAATATAACAGTATTAGCTATTCTAAAATATTCATTAGGTTTTTTGTGCTAGACTAACAACATCTTTGTTTTGTGATAAATCAAGGGAATAAACTGAATGACTCAACATTTTTATATTTTGTAGAACGAATACTTTCTTTACGAATACTTCAAGACGGTGAATTTTTGCATATTGCGATTTTTATTTGATTCTCATTATGATAGAAGCAAAAAAAAATATTTCGTACATCGTCAATAACGATGTAAATTTGCCCAAATTGATCCTACATAGTCATCTGAATGATTAATTAACGAACTTTTTTTCAAAATACTTACTTAGACGCAAACATATTAAATTAAAAAAAGTTTGAAAGACGTGTATGCTAATGGTCCAAATTATATAATCTATACAAACTCTTGTATAAACCCTGTACAAAAGCCATATATCTGATAGTACTTCGTTTTGTCTATATTTTTCATTGATCAAAAATAAAGTATAGCCATAAAAGGTAATCCTTGTGTTTAAAATTGGAGACAACAGTTTAATCATATTATCATTATGTACTAAAATAAATATTAATATAAGTATTCAAATCATAGAGTCCTTTTGTGTTATTGTTTATATTGATAGAAACGATTTATGCTTTGTCAGTTAACCCCTTTCACTAAAGTTTAGTTTTTATTAGGTAAATACTATGTTCAGTTTCGATGATTTCTGTATTTCCTGTATCTAGAATACATCCTAAATTATTCAAATGACAACAAGTTGTCGATCTCAAATGTGGTGACATTTCACACCACTTGATTGACAAGCACATGCTTTTACTAGGTTGGCAAAGCGACATTCATAAATTACTATGAAAATTGGGAAATGGTAATCGTTTTCATTGATTTTGACGTAAAGAAAACCATCAGCCTAAAATAGATCCTTAATATATACTTTTTTATTTGATTCGATTTTGATTTTGGGGTGTCTATATGATCTATTCATAATAGTATGTTTCAATTCAACGCTTAAATTAAAATTAAAAGCAGAAATATATATGTAACATGAAAAATACGAGACAAATTGATGATTCAGTATTTATTATTGTTTTTCGGAAACCTTTTTTATTTGATTCGATTTTGATTTTGGGGTGTCTATGTGATCTATTCATACTAGTATGTTTCAATTCAACGCTTAAATTAAAATTAAAAGCAGAAATATATATGTAATATGAAAAATACCAGACAAATTGATGATTCAGTATTTATTATTGTTTTTCGGAAACCAATTAATCATAATTGTAATTTAAATTTAAATCTTTCAATCATAGCGTATCATTAAATATGGTATAGTGACATTGTTTTTGCTGTAGTTTCCCTATAGTTTTCATTTCCGCCAAAACCGGAAAATTTGTTTACAATTAGAGTTATTTATACCGATATAATAACTCTATACATCTATAGATATTTGCATACTATTTATTATCACAAATTATGTTTAGCTAAGCCATTAAACTTAGATACAAGATGTGTAACGATATATGTACATATGTAATAGTAGTATACTTTTGTACGAGGGATGTCGGTAAAGGGTTTCCAAATCATGTGTTAATACTCAGTATGGATTTGAACTTTCATATATCAAACTAGAGGGTGTGCCTTCTTCTATGACGGTATAAAAGAACATCGAATAATTTTGTCATGAAAGGTGAATTTTTGAGTCGGGCTGCATCAAAATCATATTTTGGAAACAGTTCTCTACAGTTATTGGTATCAATAAGAGTGTCTGATGTTAAAAAGAGAAAATATTGACTGGCTACCCAGATTTCCAGTTCGCTGCAGACTTTATGCCATTACTTTGAAAGTAAAGTCAAAGGCAGTAATAATTGGACCATAGAGAAGCTCAAGCGAAGCATTTGAGATGCTCGTTTTGTTAGGGGATAGAATAATGTGTTCAAAAGCAGTCCATATCAATAGTAAAGTACTACAACAAATGAAAATATCTCAAATATAAATGACGGCTTAAATTCAATAACAGAAAACACAGGTTTACGAATCTCAAGCAAATTTTCCGAAACACCCCTAATACACCGTTTGCTTGAACAATAAACACACTAGAACCTGGTACATTACAACCTTCTGCATTTCGATTTATAACCTGCGTATGCTGCAGCGTTATGATTTAGACAAAGTGACTTAAGCTTCCTGGCACACTTGGCAAGCTTGTCACCGCTTGTTCCGCTGAATGCAATACTCTGCTTTGGGGCAATAAAGTTGCCATAATGAGCTCAATAACTCACTGGAAAATGAGGCACACACACACACACCTTTATACAACTCGAAATGTGTACAGTTACACAGTCACAAGGCAACAATAAAAAATACATATTTCACTATTACTGATATCCTTTCGAATGTGGAGCAAATACTGCTTTCCGCGCATTGTTGCCGCACTCTCAGCCCACTTTGACGGGGAGTGCATACGTGCAACATTGCAGTTTAAACCCAGTTTATGCTCTTTCTACTATTGCATAGTGGTCTTTACTATGATTTATCAGCAACTTAGCTGTCTACTTTAAAATATTTTATGTTTTATTAAAAGTATGTTGGATATTTATGTATTTCTTTTGCATTTCTCTTTGCAGTGCATTACACAGTTAAAGCTCAAAAATGGTGATAAGCAATCCGGATGCGGTGGCCGCCGCCGCCACCACCAACAACACTGCTGGCGATGCGGTTGACTTGGCACATCCATCGGGTATTCCACGTGATAGAATCGATAATATAATGAGCGGTATAGCAAATACGGGCGATGTGAAAATGAATAACCACCGAAAGAAGCTGCGTCAGAGGTGAGTTCGTGTGAGGTGGCAAGTGATGTTGGCGCTTTAAGTATTTAAATACCGTTTGTGCAATTAATGTACCGTTGTTTCTACGTTAACTTTTTCCCTTAGGTTTGATATTATTAAAAAGTTAGGTCAAGGCACATATGGCAAAGTGCAATTAGGTATAAATAAGGAAACCGGCCAGGAGGTGGCTATAAAAACAATAAAAAAGTGCAAAATAGAAGCGGAGGCTGATTTGGTGCGTATTCGTCGTGAGGTGCAAATTATGAGCTCAGTGCAGCATCCCAATATCATACACATTTATGAAGGTAAGTGTAGTTGTGATTTCATATTTATTATGCTATATTGTAAATAAAATAGATTTTTATACTCTCGTGCACAGAGAGTATTATAGTTTTGTTCACATAACGGTTGTTTGTAAATCCCAAAACGAAAAGAGTTAGATACAGGGTTATATGGTCAGGTGAGTTGTCTGCACTCAGATTTAAAGAAATGGAAAATGGGCGTGGTGGGTCAAAAACCATATCTCAGAAATCCGGTATATAGTATTTACTTCGACATCCTGATATTACGGATGGAAAATTAGCGAAATCGGTTCACAACCAACCGTACTTCCCATATAATAGAATTTTGAATTCCATTCCATTCCTTCAAATTATAGTATATACATCAGAACCCATTGAAGATATCGGAATAAAACTTTACGCACATACTGTGTATGAGTGTGCCCCGGTCTTGAAACCTTCAGTTAGTCGTCGGATCTTTTCGTAAAATTTTCGAGCATTACCTCTGTCTGCCAGCTTCTCAAGCTCTTCATACTCACGCATTTCGGCCTTTTTTTTGTCTGCAAATGCGTCTCGACAAATCCTCATCATACAAGGTGTTTTTTTGACTTTTCCGAAAGCCAATGGTTTCGGTTGCAGCTGTACGTAAGGAATTTGATATGACATCCCACATTTCCACTATACCGAGATGCTGATGAGTGCTCTCAGAGAGCAGGAGTGCAAGTCGAGTAGAAAATCGTTCGGCTATCGGTTGTGATTGCAGCTTCTCGATGTCGAACCTTCCTTGTGTTTGTTGACGTGTGCGCTTTTCTACGCAGAGGCGGGTGCGTATCTTAGCTGCTACAAGATAGTGGTCCGAGTCGATGTTGGGACCACGAAGCGTACGCACATCAAAAACACTGGAGACATGTCGTCCATCTATCACAACATGATCGATCTGGTTGCGAGTGATTCGATCCGGGGACAGCCAAGTAGCTTGCTGGATTTTCTTATGCTGGAATCTAGTAATACATACGACTATATTTTGGGCCCCGTCGAAGTCGATCAGCCTCAGACTGTTTAGCGATGTTTCGTCATGCAGGCTGAATCTTCCGACTGTTGTGACAAAGACACCTTCTTTACCTACCCTAGCGTTGAAATCGCCAAGCATGATTTTGACATCGTGGCGGGGGCAGCGTTCATAGGTACATTCTAGGCGCTCATAGAAGATATCTTTAATCACTTCGTTCTTCTCTTCCGTCGGGGCGTGGCCGTAAATCAGCGATATGTTGAAGAACCTCGCTTTGATGCGGATTGTGGACGTTCATCCACCGGAGTGAATACCAGGGCTCGACGACGGAGTCTCTCTCCCACCACGAATCCCACACCGAATTTGCGCTCCTTTATATGGCCGCTGTAGTAGATGTCACAAGGACCCACCTTCTTCCGTTCCTGTCCCGTCCATCGCATTTCTTGGATTGCGGTGATGTCAGCCTTTACTCTTACGAGGACATCAACCAGCTGGGCAGAGGCACCTTCCCAATTAAGGGTATTCCAGGTGCATGCCCTTAAATCATAGTCTTTTATACGTTTGCTGTGGTCGTCATCGAAAGGGGGGTGCCTCATCCGAGGCTGTTGCTTCTTATTCATTGGTTATTCGTTTTTATGTGTGGGTCCCAAACCCTACGCACAACCGCATAAGCGGGATTTGCCTTCTCACTTTAGCTCCCCTCCAAACGGATGTCTGTTGGCTACCCAGAGGATACTTGGTCTAAGACCGGAAGTCGTGAGCTGCTTGAGCCACATGCAAAAGAATCATTTTCATGGCCACTCCCAAGTGAATGGCAGTCAGAAACTTTCCTCACTTACGTGAATTTCTACATTTGACTCCATCCTCCAATTTGAAATATCTTAGCCAAATTAAATGAGCGTATAGTCTTGTATATAGTGTATCTTGGCGGGGAAAATAACTGAAATCGGTTCAGGTATTACCTCAGCCCTCATACACTATACATGATGATTTTCGTTATTCTACTGGACTTTATGCTGACTTTATGGTTGAAATTGTGTGTTCTCTTAATAAAATTACGTCAGTAAAGTGAGAGAGTATAAAATGTTCGGTTACACCCGAACTTAGCCCTTCCTTACTTGCTTTTTATATTTTGAGTATTTCCTAGTCACTCGATCCTCGATTCGATTACTAAACAAATAAATATTTACGCTCTCTTGCAGTATTCGAGAATCGTGAGAAGATGGTGTTAGTTATGGAATTCGCCGCAGGCGGTGAACTGTATGACTATCTCTCGGAACGAAAGGTGCTAAATGAAGAAGAGGCGCGTCGCATATTCCGCCAAGTGGCCACGGCTGTATACTATTGTCATAAGCACAAAATTTGTCATCGCGATTTGAAGTTGGAGAATATACTACTCGATGAGCATGGCAATGCAAAGGTTAGTGAGCGCCACTTAACCACACACTCTCTTACATTCCATATATATACATATATTTTTTTTTTTTGCTCTAACGTTTGCATTTCTTTTTCAATTTCCAGATCGCCGATTTTGGTCTCTCGAACGTATTCGACGAACAAAACTTACTATCCACATTTTGCGGTTCGCCGCTTTACGCCTCCCCCGAAATTGTTGAAGGTACTCCCTACCAAGGTCCAGAAGTCGACTGCTGGTCCCTTGGTGTGCTCCTCTATACTCTAGTCTATGGATCAATGCCATTTGATGGTTCCAATTTTAAAAGACTTGTTAAACAAATCAGTCAAGGTGATTACTATGAGCCAAAGAAACCATCGCGTGCCTCAACGCTCATACGTGACATGTTGACGGTGAGTCCACGCAAACGTGCCACCATCGAACAGATTTGTGCCCATTGGTGGGTCAATGAAAATGATAACGTCTCATGTCTGGACTTGGCTGAAGAGCTGGCGACACAAACCCCAGTGCGTTTGGATGTGTTGTTGTCGTTGACACCGGCCGCCGTGACGGCCGATCAATTGGTTGTGCCATCCGCTGATGCGGGTAAGGGAGAACGTGTGCCACGAAGCCACTCGGTGGGATCGATACGTGATATGGGCGGCAATACGGAAGCCGAACGCAGAATATTGGACATGGTGGCTGGTATGTTGATACAAAACGATTATATGTAAACACAAATTTAGGTTAGAGTCCTGACTTGAGCTTTTAAAATGTGAACAAAGTTATTTGTGTAACTACATAACCTCAATTGAAAACTTTTACAAGCTCAGCTTGCAAATATTTGTTTAAGACTTTCACATTATGCTAAAAACTCTATTTGTATGTGTGTACGTATTTAGTAGTTGCAGTTTCCCATTGTCTGTAAATAGCTGATAACTGTCTTTTCCTACCCCTCATGCGCCTCAAATATACTGATCACTCTCATTTCTGCGCTCCTCCTAACCAAACTTTTACATATATACTATTTATAACCATAAAAACAAAAACAAAATCAACAAATGTTTACATTGACCTCTGCTCATGTACACATTCAAGTGGACTAAACTTGTGTTTCCATCATGTAATAACCCATAATTCATCGCACCTCCTCTTCTCTCTCTTTTTCCACATATTTCTCTACCACTCTAGCTGGCGGCGAAGCAGCACTCATGCCATCACCAACACGCACAATCACACCCACGCAGAGCCCAGTGCAGAGTAAACGCAAACTCCAGACCACAGTCTCCACGGAGAACGCGCATGGTGCGGCGCTCAAGAAGAAAGATAAACCTGGCAGTAGTTCTATGATACTCGGAGAGTCCACCGTGCCATTACCGGCAGAAATACCCATGGAGACGGAGGAGGATGAGGCAGCAGAGCAGGCAATTGTCGAAGAGCCAATTACACCGGCCGCTGCCCAAACAATGCCATCAAGCAGTTTCTCCCAAAGAGATATGGAAATGGTCGGTGATCTGTGCGAGCAACTGATTAAAGAGGACTCCAAATCAGCGATCACTGCACCAAACACAGCAACACTGACTGAATCCAGCGCACCTGTGACACCTACACATGCCAGCGTGCCGCGTCAGAAAACCGTTAGCAAGCTGGAGTCGCTGGAAGAAGCGCCCGAAGAAAAGGACGCCACCAAAGTTATTAAGAAATTCGTCAACAAGCATAAAACTGCTGATCTGGTCAATGCGATCGGTCAGATAACTCCCGAGAAAGCCAGCGAGCAGTCTACGGCCACGTCGGCTACAACTGCAACTACTAATGCCAAAAGCGCACTTGCCAAGCCAACAGCAGGTGCAGCAACCGCAAATAACGCCACACCAGCGCCCTTCGTGCGTAAATGCAGTCTACAGGATGAAGGTTCCTTGAATAAATTCAATGCTGACCGGCGAAAGTCGCGTGTGCTCGAAACCACCGAAAAATTACAACAAATGAACACCGGCGGCGGCGAGAAACCGAAGAAGTTCAGCATACCCGGCGTGAGCGTCGGCAGCTTCAAGAAGGAGTTCGAACGTAAAGCTACAAATCCGCCAGTACAGCAAGGTCCCACACCAGGTGAGTTACGCGCAATGGAAGAAGTTGCGGCCGCCGCTGCAGCCGCGCAAGAATTGGAAGCGGATGAACAATCACCAGCTCCCGGTAGCGCGCAGCCAACAACACCCGTGCCAACAGGTTACATTGAGTCGAGCGATTCAAAGACTTCCGTCGCCTCGTTGTCACTGGAAGATGCGCGTCGCTCCATGGAGAACTCGATTGCGCTGTTGCGTCAGGCGCAAAGCGAATCCTCGAAAGAGGTGGATCAGTTGTGCGCGCAAACGGAGAATATCGAAGTCAGCGAGGCCAGCAGCCCGATAGTGGCTGAGCGCGAAAGAAAATTGAAGAATGCACGCGCCATCATTGGAAATGCCATACAGCCAGGTAAGTGCGAATGCTGCTAGTATTCGTATTGTAGTAACTCAAACAATAACAAGTATAATGCTAATGCCGGAATGTGTTTGAAAAAGAAACAACGAAGTGCAGTTGTAAACTACTTCACAAGCTTGCCAATAATGTGCTTTGAATAACTATATAGGAGTTCTAACCAAAATTGCACAAAAGTTGATAACAAATTGTCCTTGCCTTTTTAAGTTAAATTGAAACTGTTTAGCATGCAAACGCAACATTTATGAAAGGAGTCGTTCGGACTGTGTACCATTAGATAACAGCACCGATTTAACGTGTGTCTTTATTTAGTTGTGAAACACGAGACGGACCTACGGCTTTACTAAAACGTCTTTTATACTGTCCTTCCGCTTATCCCGCTATTAAATTCCATTATTAACATAACCTAAATTAAGGTTCACTCTCTCCTGCAAAAGTTCTAAGCTTAAGGGTTTTGATGCGAAACTGAAAGCTTACGCAAAATATCTCAAGTTTGGAATCCAAGTGGAAAAATTACTCACCACACACATGCTCTTTCCTTAACTTGAATCCAATCTCTTTAATTTTAATTTTTTTTTATTGTTTCGGATTGGCAACTCTTAAAATAAAGAAACGAACGACAATTATAGCCGACGATATTTTTTGGTGCTTTTTACCACGAAATTACACACAATTATAACCGAAGTTTATAAATGAAAATCCTTCATATTTATGGTTCAATTCCATATACTAAAAACGATTTTGCATTAGAACTCCTGTATTTTCCTTCTCTGCACAGCATTTCACATTTACCGAACACGAAATATTGGTAAGCTCAACTCAAAAATATTTTTCAAAATTTGAAAAAAAAAAACCCTCAAGCATATTTTGGCCCATCAATCATATCAATTCGTCTCTTTTTGCATACCGAATCATTTTAGAGGTTTCATTTTGCATTCATTCATCAAATTTAAGTACTTCCACACATCCCACCAATACATTTACATACATACATATACTTCGTTTCAATAAGACAGTCGCACACCCACACTCACCCACACAGACACACACATACACCTACGTACTCGTAAACATACAGCACGTACGTTCATTTGCATCATCTCATCATTGGTTCATCTATTTTAGTTATACGCAGGCCACCATCACAACCATCCTTTGGCATCGGCGGCGGGGGCTACGGTCAAATGCGTGCAGCCAGTGGCGGTTTTATTGGTTTTGGCAGCAGTGGCAGCGGCAGCGGCAGCATGAACGGCATGGTTGGCGACAGCGGCTATGGCTCGATGGGCGTCAACGCTCCATTTGGCGGCGGCAGCGCCGGTGGCTTTGGCTTTGGCGTCGTCGATGTCGGCAATAATAACAATGTTGTTGGCAGCCATGCACCACCGCCGCAAGTGGTGGCATATAATATGAGCGCCGCTCCTCAGTTACCGCCGCCTCTGTTGACATCGAGAAATGCAAATGCGAAGGCAAATTCAAAAGTGAATGCGAATGCAAACGTTGCCCTCGCCGCTGCACGGCAACATATAATGGGTCGTTTGGCAGCTACCGCTGGTGGTCAGAATGAGTTCCAAAGTGAATTTGCACCGTCCAACTATTTCATACAGTCACCAACCACCTCCACTCCCACTTCCCTATATACCCAACAACATCATCAGTACCACCAACAACAACAACCACAAGTACACCAACACAATTCACAGCAACAAAAGCAACAACAACAACAACAGAGACAATCACAACCACAGCCCAGTCAATATCAAGCTACTAATTCTTTGCCGCAATCAACACAAAATCAACTTTTGCAATTCCAACAAAGACTACAACAATTACAACAACAAAGACAGAGACATCATCAAGCGCTAATAGAGCAGCAAAATGAATTTGAATTGCAACAACAGCAACAACAAGAAAAACATGCATTTTCCCAACCATTATTGCAACAACAACAATATCAAAATAAACAAGCTCACAGCATGTCAATGCCACACACACTTGCCGCATCTGCCACTGCCACTGCCGCCAACGTCAAAAATACCGCCATTTCCTCTACCGCCACCGCCACCACCGCGAATAGTGTGCCAAAACCGTTTTATAATGCACCACCTCCTTCGATATTCTACAAATGTAAGTTTAGTTGTCGTTCGTTCGCCCGTTCGTTCGTTTCTTAGTACGTTAGCTGGTTCGCTCGTTCTACTTTCTTATACTCTTTTATTTATTTTCTTATCTTTTTTGATTTCCTTTCCGTTCCGTTCCTATTTAAGCAGTTTTTTGTTGTTGTTGTTATTTCCTTTTCGAAATTTATGATTTCCAAAATTGTAGAATTATTTTATATTCACTTTTTTGTTGTTTTTTCAGTTTGTTGCTTCCATTTTTGTTTAGCCATACATATATACATACATCTCGCAATGCAAAAGCTGCTCAAAACACACGGGTTGTTCGAGTAAATACATACAGATGGTATATGAAACAAGTTGTTGTTCAGTAATGCTTTCGTATTTTAGTTTGTTCTTCGAAGAAAATTGGCGTTAATATAAATAATATGGGAAATATTTTTGAGAAATTAATTTTAATAGAATTTTCGAAATTCAAATTCACTTGCGTTCGGTTAATTACCCTCGATGCTAACACAAGTTAACTTTTTTCTGAGAGAACTAAACCAATATCAGATAGGCTTTTCCAAAATTTGTAAGAAGCATTCAAATCTGATTATCCTCACTATCCTAGTAGTGTTTCCCTATTATTTTGCTTGTTTAATCAAACTTTGAACATACCACCGTCAGTTGTATCAGCTCGTCATAATGATAGGAGTCCTTACTGGACACTGCCCGATGGGGCTACATGCCGCGATGCTAAATATCCTGACGAATGCAAATTGCCATCGAAGCACTTTCTCTTTCATTGTTTAGCTTTCGCAAGACTGCGGCTGGAAAATCTTGACAGCACAAACTTGGGAGACCCAATTGAACTGTCCCGAATACAATTTAGTTGCTTGTACAAATTCGTAAAAGGCTTAAAGCGCTTTGTCGTCACTCGAGTGTCTCGGGTATCAATTTTGAAGAGTTTGCGGGGTCACAAAGGACTGACTTTAGCTGTCCAAGTTGGATCTCAGCGCTTTAACCTAACCTAACCGTGATTTATACGGAGTTAAAGTGGGTTTCACTTGAATTTAAAGCGTCATATTTATGATTTCAGTTTTTGTAGATCAGGTCTATATATCCGTCGCAAGACCAACTACAAAGAAACCGTACATAAACAAAAGGCTACAGCAGTTTAGCATAACTCTACACAAACACGTTCAGAGATTTTTTCAACCATTTTCAACTAACATAGGGTCTAGTTAGGTCTAATATCATGTCAGATACTGCATCTACCTGACCTGTTTCAGATCCCATTGCAAATAACCTTAATCGACATATGACTATAGTTGTCTTCAAGACCATGGATAGTGGCGAATCGAACAAACAACTAGTGTAATTGTAGTAGATTGGTATTAAATAATGGAAATATACTCTAAACAATTATTAAGCCAACCGTAAATGATTTTACGAGGAGATTTTCAAAATGAATATTATACTCTCCACACCTTTTACTTCCTTCTACTCGAAAACAGATTTTTTTATTTTTTTACGTGATATTTTCCATATTTAAGGATTTTATCTAACATGAATTGTCTCGGAGAGACAATAGTATTCTGATCCCACTCTTAGATCACAAGTACTCCTTTGGATATTTATATATGGTCTACATACTTTCAGGATGCTTTTAATGATAATAAGAAATGAGATATGGATAAATAATTTAAAAGTGAAATTAAAAAAAATATAAATTCGTTTTACCCACTGGAAGTAATTTGGAGACTTATTCCGAGGATTGATTTACCAATACATTTATATAAAAATTACCAATACATTTATAGATATTTATGTATGTATGTTTATTTTGTGTAAAAAATCTTTCTAATGAGAAATAGTCCCACCCTTGGCGCTAACTGCGAATTTATTGGTATTATTGATGTAAATTATCTTGTATTGATTTTCCACATTTCTGAAATAGGTTGGTGAAATATAACTAAAAACCCCCCACATGCTTGTAAGTTTATTTTTTATTTATTTTCGCCCATTTCATTCATACGCTTATTTCATGTCGCTTTTTATCAATGTTCATAACTAATCATAAGCATTTGGCACACATTGTCGCTGCACCTAGCGCGTCAGCACACAGTACACCCAGTTTCTTACCGCCTACACTGATATTCTTTTCATTATCACTTTCTTATTCTTTTCACACAGCATCACCGGGTGGCGAGCCGAACAACACCGTGAAGACATCCACCGCTACCATAACACTGAAATCAGCCACATTGCCGCGCCGTAAACCGAGCACCAAAACGGAAATTCAATTAGAAATCAAGCCGCGTATTGTCGAAAAACCGAATATGCATTTCACAACGGAAATGCAGCATCCTGTCGCTGACTTGCGCAGCGCACCACCACGTGATGGTCCGGCGCCTTACAGCCCCATCAAGACGATGTTGAATGCGCGCGCCACAAGCCTCGAACCCAAGGAGCACATTATACCCATACAGCGACCACAAGCGCCGTATGCGCGCACAACTTCAAATACAACAACAAGGTGAGTGTCGGATAATCTATTTCAGCTTTGCTTCCTTTTCGCTAAACTGCGTTTTTGCTTAAAGGTCTGGTTCACTATCGCGACAATCGACCAATGACTCTGAATCCGACACAACAACAACTGCAAATATGTCACAATCCACCGTTACGGGCTCATCACAACCGATTAAAAAGAGTCCACGCGAATTCATCATACCAATTGCGATGGAGGGCGGCGGCTTCATAACACCGCGCGAGGGCAGCATTGAACCGTCAGAGTCTAGTCACACCGCCTCGAGTCGTTCGACCTTCAGTCGACTGCGACCAACTCGTCGCATTGGGTATGTTTAGTCAGAAATTTTATATTCATTTTAAGCGTTGTTGCTAGAGTAAGCGTTTTATTTGCAGCAGTTCACTGCTTAACGATTCTGGCATCGACGATAATTCGCCATTCCAGAAGTTCCGCACCTCGTCCGGTACCAGGGAAGCCGACGAGGAACCGCGTTTTACGCTGCACAGATTAAGGTGCGTACACACACACACCTCGGCGGCTTTATTGATTTTAATATTCTTCATTACATTGTAGAAGCTCAAGACCGGTGAAGAAACTCAGTCAGGAGAACGATTCACAAAGTTCCGGCGAAGAAGATGACGATGACGGATTTGAAATACTCACCGCTGAAAATCTCTTCTCCACACTACTACAACGAGTACTTTGCTATAGCTTTAACTGTATAGAATTATACGCTAAATATGTTTTTTTGTTGTTTTTTGCTTCATCCATATTTAGGTCCACGCTTTGACACATCGCATGAATGTCGATAAAGATTTGACAGCAGGCTTTTCGAATTCAAGCCGCCTGCTGAGCAATATGCGGCATGGTCCTTTCTGGAATCAAGAACCTTTTGGCAGGTGAGTTTGCCGACAGTTGTGTTTTTGAGGTTATGTTTACATATTTTTATAACAATAACTAATTCCTCATGCATAATTGAAGCGCAAATTAAATTAAACCTTTTCATACTTATCTCTGTTTTCATGCTGCGTGTGCTTTTGGCTAAAAAAAAAAAACAAACTACCACTGACTAAAATGCCATAAAAACAAACGGGTTTTGCTCATACAAAAATAAATAATAATAATTTAAATCTGCGTATTTTCAACACACATTCGTTTCATGACAAATTAATTTTTACAACTAAAAAAACAACAATACCAATAACATTACTCAATTTTATGTTAAGATCTCAAGTGAGTTATACATACAGTGAAACGGTCGAAAAGAAACAAGTGTAAGTATGCCAAAATCGGGAATATATTTTAGTTTAGCAGCAAAGTTTTCCAACTTTGTAGACGGCACTACTTCGTGAGTTCTTTATCTTTTTGTTCTCTTATAATTTTCTCTTAGATTGCACTCTGACCTATGACCTTTTTGTTAGTAAACTTTCAACTCGCAAGCAATGCTTATGATTTATTTAATTTTTTTTTAATTCTAATAAAAGCTGTACATTGAGGTATATTTGTTGATATAAAACAAATATAAAATATGCTTCATTAGCTCATACTCCGAAGAGAGATTTTGGTGCGTTTTAGTTGTGTTCCTCTATAGAGTTTTCGAAATTCCTACGATAAGTAAAAGTTTTGAAGATCGAAACATAAATTTCATTATTTTTTATTCTTTTGAAAGTTCGAGAACACAAAGCGAAAATCTCCAAATCATAGTTAAGGTTAATAGATCAAAATACATTTAACATAAAGTAAGCATTCCTTGTGAGCTGCAAATCAATCCAACTCTTGTCTGCTCGTTTTTCGTTTCATGTGACTATCTTTATTGTATTAGTTAGTAGTTACCATCTTGTACTTCGTTCCTGAGCATGCCTTGTCTTCAACAATTCAAACTCATTGTTGTACTACGTACTCCTCCAATTACACTGTACCACACTCGGCTGGGTATTGGACCAAACTAATTTTTTTCCGGGAGATTGTGTCATAGATAAAAAGTGTGTTCTTCGATTTTCGAAATTAGCCTCCAAAATCGAAATATTTGGTTTCGAAGTTCGAAAAAAAGATTTTTTAAAATAATTATTAATTACAGGATATATTTACTACACAATCCAAAAGGTCGAAATAATTTACATTTCTTCTTGATTGAATGGCGTATAAATTGTTTTACTCAAGCTTATATGACAGATACTACAAGGGGTCCAGAATTTTTTTTATTTTTTTCGAAGATCAAACTTTGACCCATCATAGCATCTGTCATACAAGCTTAACCGATAAGTTTGAAACACCATTGAATTAAGAGAAAAAGGTAGATTATATCAAGATTTTGGATTTCAAATTCTAATATTTCGATGTTGGAGGCAAATTTCGATAATCGGAGAATACATATTTTTTATTTATGACTCAATCTCTTGGAGAAAATTTGTTTAGTACAATAATGAAGATCGATTTTGCCGTATAGTGTTATTTCTAGGTTATAATCTCATTATTTATTTCAAGGTTATAATTTTTGAAACGTCTTCTTTTTTCTATCATTTTCTAAATTGCTATAGAACGATTACGATTAAGCAACGAGTTAGGAGGGGTCTTGCCAGTTTAAATCGTTTAGTTAGATTTTTATTCAAGTTCAAATCGCATTGCTGCTTGTAAGTTGATAAAATATAAATGTGTTTCTCTTCATACAGTGATTATGTAAATGTTTCCAGTAGTGCCGGGCATAGACCCCTCATAAAGCATGACTCCTCTGTAAACTCATTGCCAGCTAATCGAACTGATCAAAGTAGAAGTTAAATTAAAGAATATTTAATATATAAAAGTTGGGGCTGTAGATGATATATCAAATAGATGATGATATAACAAAGTTTATAAGATGAATTTCCCAATATTTTTCCAATGGGAAATTTTTAAACCATAATCGGTATAAAATCTGTGGATGTAAATACAATTTACCTTTATAAAATAATTCGAAAAATCTTTACTATGCATATAAACTAGGTCTAACAGTTCCTAAGGGCTTTAAATTCTTAGAAAAAAAACAATCAAACAAGATAAAATATGGAAAAAATAATATTTCAATATTGGTATCAAATTGCATGTATTTTTAAAACTTGTGACTGAGACTTCTGGTTTATTAGTACAGAGTTGCCACCTAAAAGAAAAACTATAAAATTTTGCGCTATTTGTGCCAAAATAAAGCGTTTAAAAAAGACTTTCAGAAACTAAATAAGTTTTTAATTAATTTTTGTTTAATAGAGTTGCCACCTTTAAAAAAATAAAACTAAAATTTATTTAAATACACACGGTTTAACGATCGTATTCTCATCGGTGAATATGAAACTACATATTTTTGAAAGCCTGTGAATAAAATTTAGGAATTTAATTGAAGCAATGGCACCTCCGATGTTGGTAGTCTCAATTGGTTTGTTACCTTACACTTTCTATCGATTAAAAAGGTTAAGCAATCTAAATTAACATTTCATTTATTCGTAATAACTTTTTACTAAATATTTAAGCAACAAAACTGATTTGTCTAACCAATTAACGCTTATACATTTCTCATACTCTCATATCCTCTACTTTTCAGCACTTTTTGTGTCATTTTGAAATGAAATTAACAGAGAACTTTTTCTAACTATTTTTTTATTATTATTTTCTCTTTCTTACCTGCAGCCGCCTCAACAGCGCCTCCGGCAATAATGTGGGTGCACCATGGCGTCACAGTATGTCACGTGATTTGGGCAATGACATGGACTCCATATTTTCACGCACTGGCGCCACACTGCCAAGAGGTGAATATCACAGATTAAAGAGTAAATTTTTAGATCAATAAACAAAGTATATAAATAATTTCAAAAACAAAAACAAAAAATATATACAAAAAAATCAGTAACGAAGTATAAAAAAAATAAAGCAAGCCAGGCAAACTATCTAGTGTGTTACAGCAGCTAAAAATGATAACAACAAACACAGTAAAAGTATACAAGTGAGCAATTCAAAGCAATAAATAATAGAAAAGAGTAAACTACTACTATTACAACATTAGCAAATAGTGCACAAAAAGCATTGCAAAGCCAATGAAAATGCAACAAAACAAACGTTAGTGAGCCAAGCAATAAAATGTATGTTGTTTTGTTGTTAGTTCGATGTTGATTAGCTATGATTTGCTATATTTGCGCTAGTTTGTAAACACGGTAGTGACGAGAATGCAAAACTAAAACAAAACACACACACACATGCGCGCATAGAAAGCGTGTTTCGCTTGTTGTGTGCCAGCGTAATTAATATTCTAGTTTAAATTGTTTAGTAAACGGCAATTGAAATGAAGTAATTAAATTATTAAAAAAAATGTGTAATTGTTGCTATGTAGCATTGCAAGTTGTTTAAAGTAAAAAAACATAGTTTATTGATTTAATTGGCGCCGTTATATTGATTTGCCTTTTTTGTTATGCGGCCAACAATTTCACATTATAACCAACTTGCAATGCATTAATTTAAATATTATTGTATTTTGATGAATTTAAATTCATTTTGTGAACACTAAACGTTATTTTTTCATATATAATTTTTTTTATAATTTTTTCATCTTTTTATAATATTTTTTTTTTAATAATTTTTTATGATTGTGCCGCTCTTACTCAATTAATGGTCATGTTTAAAATAATTTCAAACTACAAAAATAAAAACAACAAATTAGTTTAGCTTTCTACAACTACCAAAAGCCAACTTGTTGCATACTCGTTTTTTTTTTTTTTAATAATTATAGAAAATATATATTTTTGTTTTAATAATATCTCTTCAATTAGCACAGCAGCTGTTACTTTTGTGTGGTTTAGCTAAATATTTCAACTACAGTTATCCAAGTAGTAATTGTAAATGTGTAACACGCCCACAAATGGTTATTAATTTAATTCTCTCTATATAAAAATATGTTGATTTCTCTATTATACTTGAATTGAAAATTGATTTTCTTATTTGCTTCTGATTTTTATGTTTTTTTATTATTTGACATTTCTACATATAAAACAAAAAACACCGTTATTTCGTTAATTTACTACTTTTTCTTCTACCGCCTGTTTCTTAATACTGTTTAAACAATTTTGTAGTTAATTGTTAAGGAAGTAAAACCTCGTATTCAAAGTTTTGTACAGCAAGTGAGCGAACACATATTGTTGAGAGGAATGTGGTATTGATGAGTGTACCGGGTCGTGAGTTATTGAAAATCGAAGATTTGGTTGGTTGCTTGTGGTGAATTTTGGGTTTTAAAGAGATTTCAATTTTAATTTATAGAATTTCAATATTAAAAACTTTATTTTACAATTTGATACTTATAAACTTGTGTTCAAAATTATGACTCAACTAAAACTCATGTAAAATTAATATATAAAAAAAAATTTATGTATAAACAGAACAGAAACAGTTTTTGTGTTGAAATTTGTGATTTCAAAAACAATTTTTAAAAACCATTTTTTTTTCGAAAACAATATTTTCGAAATATTTTTCAAAACTATATTTGGTTGTGAGTTAATTCCTGAGCTGTTAGATTTAAAATTTCTTAATCAAGCACACTCAGTGTTTGAGTTAAAATTAAAAAAAGTCTAAATTCTAAATACGGTCTTCTAGTTTAATATCGTAAAAAGTTTAAACCTTCTTTTTGCTCTTCCAAAAACACCAAAATTTTAGCACTACGGCATGAAAGTTAATATTTCAATTATTTGAGTCACTCTCACACAAGCGTTGTTTGCAACACTCTCTATACCCACAAGAAATCAAGCCAAACTCGATTTACAATAATGTCCAGCCTCACTTGCGTAAGATTCCTAAACCCATTTAAACGAAAAATACACAAAGTGCATACTGCACAAGTCTAGGGTATCATAAAAACAACAACTAACCTTAAATATATACAAACCAAATGTATATTTGATATGATATTGAAAAATATTAAAAAAAAAAAATTATAAAAATAAAATAAAATATTTACAAATATTATAAACATATTTAAAAAATGCAGTTTAGTGAAAATTACTAAATATATATATATTTGTAGAATATATACATACATTTATGCATAATGCTGATGACAACCAAAAATGAGAACTTGATTGAAATAAACGATTTGATGCACAATATTACAAAAATAAAAAAAATGAAAAAAGCTGTTTTTTGTTATTATTTGGTATCACTGTTCCTTTAGATTTCGTGCAGTTCAAACAACAAAAACAAAAACACACATTGTGCCAGTACAAGCGTGCGCCGCCGTTGAATGCGTGTGCAACCAAAAGAATTGTGTAAATAAATTGAAAACCAACAAAAACAATGGAAATTTAATTATACAAATATTATATATATATATATATACATATATTTAAAGTTTTCTGCCTACTTATGGAACAACTTGTAAATTTGCAATGGCCCCGCTACCTTAAATTTGTTTTTTTTTTACTTTAATACTTTTTTTAATTATTAATTGCATTAACCACAAAATTTACGTTTTACAAACACTAACAGCTGCAGTCCGTTTATAATATCCTTAGTAAAATTTTATTTGTTTACCAACTTTAATATTTTAATTAGTTTTTTTTCTCGTTACTGTTGTTTATAAACATGATTGCGCTTTGAAGTTGTTGTAAAGAGTGATGATTAAAGAAAAATATTTATTTATTTAAATTTAAAAATAATTTTTTGAATTATTTCTAATTTTTTGTAAGAGATTACTAAAAACCGTTGAAGCTTACTGATATTAATCATAAAGAAATATAAAAAATTAAAATATTTTTTTTATTAAAATATTTATTAAAACTAAAATATTTTTTTATTACGCATATTTTTACCAAAAAAAAAACAAATATTTTGTGTTAATATGAAATTATTGTTAAAAAGAAAAAAAAAATTAAGTATAAAAACTAAAAACATATTGAAATATAAGGATATATTAATTTATATTTATTTCAAAAAAAATTTGATCTAAAAAATTTTCTTTCTGAACATTGAAATATAATAAAAATAAAAAATATTCTCAAGATCAAACCTACAAATACTTTAAATTAAAGCTTATAATGCGGTTTCCAAAAACACATCTATTAGTACTAAACATTAAAAAAAATGTTTCAATTACAAAAAACACATTTCTATACCATTTTAAATTAAATAATAGATATTGAAATTAAAATAGAATATTTTTTGTTGTATGAAAAAACGCTCTATTAGTATTAAACATTAAAAAAAAAAATGTTTCAAAAATATAAGATTTGAAGAAAATGTTTACCGTTCATAATACGTGCTGTAAAAATCAACAAGAAATCCCAAATAAACCGTTTCTAAAAATTTTATTTTCCTACAAAGAATCTACATTTTTAGAAAATAAATATTTTTTAGAATTTCAAAACGCAAAACTAATTTTTTTTATATCTTATTTATATATAAATACTTATGTAAAAAGTTAGCTACAAAGAATTTATACTTTAATTGATACTAACAAAATAATAATTTTTTCTTTAAAATTTTTCATCAAAATATTTTACTGTACACTTGCTGTTCGTTAACACTAAATTACTTGAATTTTATAAAAAAATATCATCTCATGCATTAAAAAAAAGCGCAAACAACAACAACAACACATGCTAATACAGTTTTTAAACGAAATAGACATAACAAAACAAATTTCTGAGTTCTGGGCTTTTTTGAAAATTAAATTATATATAAATACATATATGTGTAAATTTAATATTTGAATGTAATTTGTTAATATGCGTACATATGCCAAAAACAACTATTTGCAAACCAAATACATAAATATATTTTTAATTTTTTTTTTTTCAAATTATTTTGAAGTCAAAATTTTTGAGAAACAGCATAAATCATTTATTTTCAACTTGTGTATGTGTCATTGCTTTGCCACATGAGAAATGTCAATGTGGCAATTGAGTATTTTTGCATAATTAACAAAATGGTTAAGCTGAAAATAAATAATGAAACGAATTGATAATTACAAATTGTATTAAGCGAAATGAAGCTGGTATATAAATAATTATATAAAATCACTATTTAAAACCAATAGAGAAAAAAAAAATGTCCAAAACTTTGAATACGACTATTTTTTACGATGTTAATAGAATATTAATAATATTATTAATAATGTTCAATACTAATTGTTAAACTTTGTGCATTCATAGCTCATACATTGTACGTTTTTCAATACATTTTTACGAGTTTTTACAATTTTTACTAAGTGACTGTGTTAAAAACGTATTTTTAATTTTACTAAGCAAGCTAAATTAATTTACTGCTATTACTAATGCAATGCGCTGCGTGCCATTTAACGTTGAAAACAAGTTTTCCCCCAAAATATAACTAAAATGCCATAAATCTTAACTAATATACAAGTTTGATGAATTTTCAATATTTTTAATTATTTAAATATTATTGAAAAATATTAATAATTTTGTTAAAAATTAAATAATTTATTTTAATTTCATTTTCCCGCCGCTATTCATTATAACACTAATTATTTCATTTAAATTTTTAATTTTTATTAAAATTTGTTTTTTTGTTTTTTATTATTGTTTGCAGTGGGTTTGCGTATACCTAAAGCGCATGCGCTACTTAATTGTAAACGCAGCTTTCCTAATACAACAACAACTACCACAACTACTACCATAATGCCAAAAACTAAAACCAATATTTGTACTACTACCACAATCAGTACTACCACAATACCACAAAAACCAAACCAACCACAACAACAACAGCAAAAACAACAAACGAAAATAATAACGCAAACCAAAACCAGTAGCGATCCTGGCATTGGCATCAGCAATCTCAGCAACATCAACAACATACGTAACATTAAACCATTAATTGAAAAGACGCAAACATCCACCACCACCATAACGGCGTGCGGCAGCACACCTGCGTCCAAGCCATCTAACACGAAAGTGTAGCCAACAACAACAACAACCACATTTAACAGCAATAATGAAAAGAAAGCAACTAAATAAATAAACTAATAGTAAACAACACAACAACACTAACAGCATAGCATTAAACAATTTGGCTTTAAATAATTTTAATAATATTTTTTTAATGATATTTAATATACATACATATATTTTTTGTAGTATTGCGTGTACGGAGTGAAACAAATGTTTTGGTTTTAACATTATGTTTTCTTTATAAATAAATATACTTTTGATAACTGACATTTAAATTTGCAATTAACCGTTATTTAACAGACATTATTTCATAAAGCATACATACATACATACATCCATTCGAATTCCATATTTAAAAAGAAAAGAATCAAGTAACCGATTAAGAATAGTAATAAAGGAAACATTTTTATATGTTTCTTGTAATAATTATTATTCCCAAATAAATTAAATAATCTCTGATCCTTTTAGTTTTAACCCTCTCACACCTAAAACTCCATATATAAAAACATATATTTCAGTAGCACTTACCTCAAACATTTCTGAGCAATAATTCGTATAAAAATCATTTTGAAAAATTAATATTTAACAAGCACTGTCTTCGATTCAACAAAATTGACAGTGGCGAATCGAACAAGCAACTGGCATAATAAAATAGGCAGCAAGAGAGTTTAATCTAAAGCATAACTTTTTGTTGTTGCTTTTAAATATAAATATTATGTAGTGTGTTTAAAAAAAACGGGAATTTTTAAATTTTGGGTTTTTGAAGGGTACATTAAAAAAAAATTTATGAGTTTAGCGACTTTCGTTTGTATAAGCTCATATTTTGTTGCTTGTTCGTGAATTCTTGATCTCTATATTCGTCATATATGACTCGGTGTAACATTTTCCTATGTCTAAAGAGAAGCTTTAAAAGACCGTAATTTTACGAGCATACGAGAAACTGCTGAAAAAGGCTATTTCAAAAATCGCTGGCATAAGATATTCGATAATATGAATGGGGCCTATTTTAAAGGCGACAACAATAATGCAGACGGTTGAATTTTATTATTTATTTTTTTCTTTCAACGAATATTAAAATTTTTAACATATTTCACATAATGGATTAAAATAATTAATTAGATTTAGTTACTTCAGTTATTTTTTTATTCCCTCAAAAACGAAATTGAACCATTTTTTTATTTGCCCTAAATAGAGACGCTTATTCATCTTTGACTGAAATAAAGACCATATGTCAATAGTTTTATAATTTTACAAATTTTTCTCAGAATACCATTCAATTCCTACAAAAGACTACAAATCAAACCCTTATTAATTTCGAAACGTCGATTCGACTTAAGTCAAAGCAG